>RJWH01000840.1:48924-440539 GCA_004363575.1 Solenodon paradoxus
GTCATGGGGGGTAGGGGCAAAGAGAAGCCAGAAAAAGATACTAGGGAAGAACCAAGGGAAGCTAGAGCAGAGAAGAGATAGAAAGTACCATCCTGGAAAGAAAATGTCTAGTAAACAGAAGAAACCAATGAGGATGATGCTGTTTGCAGAGGATTCTTGCAGGAGCCTTATACAGGAGTTTGCCTGTGATCCCATTTACAGGGATGTGGAAACTGAGGTTTAGAGAGCATAAGGCACTTGTCCAAGGTCATACAACTAATAAATGGTAGGCCCAGGATTTAAACCTAGACCTAACAGATACCACACCTCTCTGCTCTTAGTGCAGAAGAAGAAGACAGAGCAGAGACCATGATGGAGAGAGAACTCAAGCAACATCTGGACCAATTAAACAGGAGCATTCTGCTTCACTTAAAAGAGACCACAAGTTCCTATAATTCTTGAGAGAAGAGAGAAGGAAGAAAAGTCCTGACCTGCAGCAACTGGCCCAAATCTAGGGAACAGGAGACAGCACCACAGAAAGAGCCAGGCCATGAGGAAATTCAATTACTTTCAACTCATGGAATATTTATGGCACCTGCCCTGTGTCAGGCCCCATACTGGGTGCTGGTGTCATGGAGATGCACCAAACAACTCCTAGTCCCGCCAGAGGGGGAAGTGGGTATATAAATAAATAAGAGATTGTGTCCTAAAGGTCATAACACCAGTCTACAGCAAAAAACAAAGGCAGCAGGGGTTGACTCAGTGGAGGGGTCAGGAAACAACATCCAAGTAATGACATCTGAACCTGGAGTTTCTGAGGGAGGTAGGCAGTGTATTTCAGACACAAGGAGCAACCCTGAGGCATGGAAGCTGAGAAAGATGAGTGTGTGGCACATGGATCACAGGCTGCGCACAGTCCATCAGTAAGACTGTGGGAATCAGAAGACAAAGGGCCAGGACAATGGGACCCCTAAATCAGTGGTTCTCAAACTGGCCCCTAAGGACCCTTGGGTGCTCCTCAAGACAAGTGGAGGAATTGTGTCATTGTGTCATAGTTTTCTAATTTGCAAAAAGGCAGATTCATTCATTATAATTAAATGAACAGAATTTTCTTTGTTTTAAGGCAGTTGTCCTTTGTACATTTTTCTGAAAACTTTAGTACATGTCAACAGGGTGAGAGTGAAAGAATAAGCATAACATCAGTTTTCTCCTTTTTTTTTTTTTTTTGCAGTTTTAAGTCTTACATACCAATAGTTCATGATGTTCTTTAAAAACAAAAACAAAAACACTTATGATTTCTGGTTCTCCCTAAGTATTGGGGAGTCTTTGGAAGGATTTAAGCAAGGAAAAGGCAAAATCTGATCTTTCTGTTAAAAAAAAAAAGTCATTCTGGAGATCAGAGAAAGAAGGAATTGAGAAGGGAGATGATGTCAGTTAGAAGGTTGTTGACACTTCACATAAGAGCTGATAATCTGGACTGAAACTGCATCAAAGAAGAAGACCTATTGATGATTCTCCAGGATTCCTAGCCAGGCTTCCCAGGAAAGTGGGAAGAATTTGGTAGAGAAGAAAATGTCAACGCTCAGTGTCACCTAGAAAGTCTTCCAACAGAGGGTCATTTCGTACCTCCTTACACAAGTAGGCCTGTGTGTCACCATGAAAATAGTAAGTAGGACTGGGTACCATATGTGTGCATGTATGCATGCTCACACAAGTCTTTCCTCCACCATGGGATACACATTTTCTCTAATAATAAAAACAAATACATACCTTTTTTGAGCACTATGAGACTGTGACCCTGGTCTAGGTGTCTTACAGGTGATATTTCTCAATCTTCACAATAATATTCATCAAATGCTTTCAAGTGCCATGCTTTAAGTGAATAAAATCTCAATCTTCACACCCTTGAAACATACTATTATTTCCTTTATTTTAAGGATAAAGTAATGGAGACACAGGCCGGTCAAGTGACTTGTCCAAAATCAAATGGCTGGAAAATGGCAAAGCCAGATTTGCCAGAATCTGGCAACTTCACCCTTCATCACAGCACTTTGCTTTGTTTCTGCTCAAAATAAAGGCTCTGAGCTGGAAAGCTTTGGATCAATAAGATTCAGAGAAAGGAACTCCTTTTTATCCTCCAGAGTCCTAGTTCTGTGTTTCTCAAAGTCTGATCCCTGGACCATGTGCATCAGAGTATTCTTGAGAGTTTATGGGAAATGTTGAGTCTTGACCCCCCCCCACCCCACCAAAGATTCTAATTCAGTAGGTCTGAGATGGAACCTCAGGTAATTTTTATGCACATTGAAGATTTTAAGTCAAGTACTGGCTGCAATAGTACCTCCTCCAAGAGCTCCCACCCCCACCCCAGAGCACCTCTCTCCTTCAGACTCCAGCAGTACCCTTGGTCATCTGCTGTCCAACTGGGGTTCTAATTATATTCGGGTCTTCCCTCCACTTAAAAGATGATCTGCCATCTTGACACAGCGACGTCTTTTTATCAAACACTTCCATTGTGTCCTCAGTCCCTTACTCTGCCAGCATGTTGAGAGGTCACCTCTCTCTTCCTTGTGATCCTTCCTTATAACTGAACACACAGCATTTTAAACGTGCTTTCCCATCTGTACTATTTTCCTGTTTATTTCAATCCTCACAACAATCTTGAAGGAAGGAAGTTATCCCCGGTGTACTAGTGAGAAAACACTCCGTTTCAGTCACCTGCCCAAAGTAGCGAAGGTGGAAGTGGCAGTGCCAGAATGTGAACCTAAATCTTCTAACTCCAATCAGTATTCTTGCTTCCACCTCATCTTACATTCGCTCTATTCAGTGCAGGGAGGTGCACTGAACCGCTGGAGGATAGTGAGGATTAAGTGAGATCAGGCCTTAAAGGGCCTGGCACCTTAAGCACACAGTAATAAAGTGAGAAAGCCAGGCCAGAGGAGGGCAAATGACTCTCCCCAAATCGCAGACTGCAGACAAGTTTTAAGTCAGTCTCAGATGCTCCTTTATAGAAAATGACCTTTGATGGACTAGGCATCGCCAAACTCCCTCCAGTCCCTCCACCGCCCAGCCCTCGCTCCCCACGCAGCCTCGTGCCATGGCGCTTGCACCAGAGACCCCAGCAGACGAGCAGGGGGCGTGGCCACGAGCCGGGGCGGGGCGCGCCGGCGCAGGCCGATGACGTAACGCGAGGCGCCGGTTCCGTGTTGAGCAGAGGAGCATGTGGGTCGGCGCGGCGCTCTTGGGGGCGAGAACACCAGCCCCGCTGCGGCGGAGGCTGCTCCGCCTTTCAGCTTGCCGCCTGCCGGCCGTCGCCAACTACTCTGCATCTGCCGAGCGCTCTCGGGTCCGGGCGCTGCTCTATGAGCACCACGGGGACCCAGCCAAGGTCGTCGAGTAAGAGACACCGAAACGGGGCCGGGGACTGGGGCCCTTAGAGGTTTTAAGGCGGACTGCGGAGAAGGGGAGAAGGGGCCTGGGAAAAAGGGGCAGGGTCCAAGGAAGAAGGCAGGGAATAACGGGACGGGAACTGAAGCCCCGGGTGTGCTTGGTCGCTCAGAAAGTCCGTGCTTCGAGGTGAAGTGAAACGCTTGGCGTGGTAAAGACGGCGGGAGCGACTGACATTTGTGGCAAAGGACCGTGTATATGGCAGGCACCCCTTTTTTTAATGAAGCCGCTCACTGAGTCGTCAGGACCACCTTTTGAGAGTTGGTACCTGATTTAGCCCCATTTTGCCAATGAGAAAATGCAGGTCTAAAAGAGGTAAAACCACTTGCCCAAGGTCACACGGCCACCCAGTAGCAGAGTCGGATTTGAGGCCAGCTCTTACGGACTGACCTGTCTGAACTCTTAGGGTCTGTTGTTGGGAGGGGATTTCCAGAATACTTTATAAAGTCCTTCAGGTTCTTCAGTTCTCAACAAAGTAGGGCAAAAATCATTATTTCCACTTTACAGAGGTCAAGGGCCTTATCCAGTGTGCTCTAGCTAGTAAGTGACTGGAACAGGTACTGGGCTCCATGGCTTCTTTCTCCACTGCACTGTGTATGCATCTTCAGCCGATTAAAGTGAGCTCCTGTTTTGGAAACACACACACCTAAGGTCAAATCCAGGCTCAGCCTCTTGGCTGTTTGATTTTGGACATACCACTCAGGCCCCTCTAAGCTTTTAATACTTTTGTGATCATATTCTCCTAACATTAAGTTTTGCTCTTAATCCATCATTTTTGCATGTGGTTGATAAAAATAGTTTGTGACTTGTCAACCATTATAAATGTACACAAGTGACTTGTCATTCAGGAAGGCTAGTGGAGTTCACTGGAGTGGAATGAAGGTGAAAGCACTGGAAACCAGAAAACCTAGAGACAAATCCTGCCCTCCTTGGTCCTAACTGCATGTGCCTGACCAATTGTTGCTCTTTAAGCCTCCATCATCTTTAAAAATAGAGACAAATACAGTCATAACTCCTAATGCTAATCAGCTAAGAGCAATCTCATGCTTGCCACCAAAAAACCACCTGCAGACTCTCCTGCAGTCCCTTGTTTACAACTATTTGATTTCCAGCAAATGGTTTGATTGTTTCCCAAAGACAGGCCAACAGGGAATTGTTTTCATGGCTAGAATACAGACTAGAGTGCTTGGCCAGCATAGATACTAAAATCGCAACAGTGTGGAGAAGATTAGCCTGGTTCCACACAAGACTGACACATTTGTGAGGTAGTTGATATTTTTATTTCCAAAAAAATTAAAAATCAAGCTAGATGTTTTGACAGCTGGAGAGGATAGGCTTCAGCTAAATTCAAAATGATGCACTCAGCCCAGTACATCCACCATCAGAGCATTTCACAAAAGAGTATTGAAAAGGCACACCAGTCAATAAACCCCAAATTGTATGTTGATCATAGGTAATCAATCACCATGTCAGGAAGACATCTCCCTGAGGACTGTGCTGTAATGAGCTGATAAAGCGCCAATGAACACTCATCCAGGAATGTGCCCCAAACAGGAACGATTTAGTGCCCCATGCTTGTCATTTGTGTCTGGTGCAGGACTTGCCACAAAACAAGAGCTCCAAAAATGCTAGTTAAATCTGAATCTCATTTCACTAAGTCGTGCGCCTTTTATTGAACTCTGTAGTGATGAGGAGTCACCTCTTATACTTGGGGAATGCTTCGGGACCCTGAGGAAAGGCTGGGAAAGGGAGGCTGCTGAGTGCTGCCTCCTGGTTGACTCCCGCCTCTGGGAGAGCCTGGGAAGCTGGAGCACACTGGTCTGCTTGCAGACGCCACTTAGGGGAAAAAAGACAGCTTCTTGTCTCCTTTGGTGGAATCCTAGTAACGTCCCAGAAGTTCACAGCATGGCACTTTTCTGAGACACCGTATCTAACCTTGGCTTCATAGCTTAGTCACTCATAGTGACTAGATACCCACAGCGGTCAGCATTTAAAGCCAAAACTTTATGCACGTGACTTGGTTCTTAATTATAGTACTTTGAAAAAAATACGCACTTCACTACGTATTTCCAAGTGCCACCCTGAGGTACTTAGTAGGTCTGGAATGGTCCTGAACATCTGCAGTCCTTAAAATTCTCCAAGTGATTCTGATGCCCAGTTCAGGGTTGCGAGGCATTGCTCTGTGGATGTGGACTGTCCAGCAAGCAGTAATTCTTCCTGTGCCCCAGAAGAGCAACTTCCTGCTGACCCAGATTCAGGCGACTTCACTTATGAGCGTATGGACTGAAGCCAGAGGCTGGGATTCTCGTCTTTGTAGTGATGGTGTAGGAGGTTTAGAATAACCCACTGTCACAGAAAGAATCAGGTGTCTTAAGCATTCCAGTGACTGGGTAAGTAGGTCAGGTTACACCAGGTAAGGTCATGGAACTCCCCAGTCTGAGCAGAGTGCTCCACAAACTGCTGTAGTTTGTGACAGACCAGAGCTCTTCCAGCAGGAGGACGGGAACAAGGAACCCTCTGCTCAGGTCTGTGGGGATGCAGAATTCCTCCAGTTGAGGCCTTTAGGAATCTCCTGTTTCCCTGTCAACATTCCACATGTCCCTTTTTATTCCTTTGAACCCTGGACACTCCAGCTATTCTCTCCTCTACTAAACTTTTTTCCCTGGTCTTTAAGAGTTTTTTTTTCTCTCTTCCCCAAAATGGACTCCCCTAAATAAATTTTGGGGTCTTTTTCATTTAAAAGATTGAAACATCTGTGTAAATGAAGCAAGAGTGTGCAGGAAAAAAATTACAAATATAGGAGAATGGCAAGCGTTCTAGAATTTCAGAGGTCCCCAAGGCTGTTGCCCTTTGTTCAGAGTTTAGGATTTTCTCTCAGAAATTCCCAGAAATGTCAATGTCCTTCTTTTTCCTTTTGTTACTAAAAGTTCCCTTTCAGAACTTTCCCTGGGTCTTAGGGTAGAAACAGCTGTCATTTATTGCATACTAGTATGTGGCAGGCATTCAGCTCTATATATTTTAAAATCACAATAACCCAGTTTGGTCATAGTTATCCCCATTTAATAGATATGGAAACTGAGGCTCAAGAATCGTGAAAGTCACTTGCCCATGCTCATCCAACAAGGATGTTCTTTCGCTTGTTAAAACCTGCACACCTTTCTCCCCAAAGAACACTTTCCTGCCTAGTCTAGATGAGGCCTCAGTATCCTTCTCAACATAACTACCACACCCTTAGAAATGTTTATGAAGCATGAATCCTCTTTGACCCAACAATTGTCCAGCTCCAACAACAATCCTATGAAACTGAAGCCCACTGACATCCCTGCTCACCAGCGGTTGCTCCAGCAACCTCCCAGGAGGAACATCGGCTAGAAATCCAAGGTCGTGGGCATAAGATTTCACCAGAGGCCCCCTTGCCCTTGCTTGGTTACACAGTCAAGCCCCTGCCTCCAGCCAGGCAGGGACTGCATAGTCACCTTTGTACCACTGGAGACAAACCCACCACAGGCAGGGAGTCTGCTTCCTGCTGGCCCAGTCTTGCTCTCCAGAGCAACAAAGAGTTAGGCCTCTGCAAATGCAACAGCAGCCTCTGGCTCCCTCCCAGCAAGCGTCCTGATGTGAGCAGATGTAGAGTCTGGGGCTGCAAAGCTTTCTGGTCATCTCAGTTGAAAAAAGGATCAAAAAGGTAGAGAAAGCTTCTTTACCTACCTTGGGTGGAAACTTTGAAAAGCTGCCCTAAGTCTCTGATTCCCTTCAGTTCAAAATACGATAAAGAGCAAAAAGACCTGAATGATGATGAGAAGGCAAGATTCCTTCCAGCCGGAAAGCTGAAAGAGACACAGGGCACCCTGCCGGTGCGCCTGGCATACATACCAAGAGAAACCTGAGCTTTGTCCTGAGGCTTTCCCTGCGAGCCCAGGATTCTAGAACCAGTTGAGGCTCCAACACTGGCTGCTTGGGGGAGGGGGAGCAAGCTGTTACAATCCATGAGGAACTTCATTCCCCTACAGTCTCCCACTTGTGCCCTGCTTATTAATTATTAAATCCCAGAGTAAGTACCCAACTTGCCAGGTATTCTACTAAATCAAAGAGAGTGACATGTTCATGACGGTGGGGATTGCAGACAGACCAGGGAGAACCATATGAGATGTCAGTTATCTTCATCCAGTGCCTTAATATGGGACACACATTCTTGTCTCTCTGTGATGAGCAGATGAGAAAGTCCCTGTGACAGTCTCTCCCTGTGTGTTCTTCCTGCCCAAAATGCTATTGACCCGTTTGAGGTGACTGAGTGGAAGATGCAAGAGAAGTGCAAGTGGTTGCTAATTAAATGCGAAGGCGGGAAAGAATCTTAGCCAGCCCGCTAGTGCCCACCTTACACAGCGTCCCGAGAGCACTGGCCTCTTTCCCCCTCTCAAAAGGCTCTTTCTTCTGCCTGCTTTTGTCTCCCTTATAGTTCATATGGCATCACAGGTGTGCAGCCTCGGCCTCAAAGAAGCCATTGTGACCTTATCCAGTCTGGGATCTGTCGCCTGAAGACAGTGGCATCCCTCCCAGTTGATGGCGCCATCACTCACAGGGGAAGAACCTGGACAGTCTTGGGAAAGTGACTTGAGAGCTAGCCAGGCTGTGTTTGGGTGCCTCATTTACACTCCATGATACAGCCACCCGTTCCTTTGGTGAGTTTAAAAAGAAAGCAGGAAAGAAATTGCTATCATTACACCAGAGGTTTAACTCCTGGAATTCAGACTGGGCCCCCCTTTTCCTTCCTGTCTCAGCAGAGTGGTATCCTTGACGACGCTGTTAGAACTGACTGTGAGAACAGCAGTGTCTGTGGTGGTGATGGCATTCCACGGGGCAGGCTGGGGCTGGTCTCCCTGGTGAGGCGCAGCTGGACCAGCACACCTCCCCAGCAAGTGGGGCGGGGCAGCCCTGCCCCCACCCTCTCCCTCCTGTCTTTGCAGCTTCAACTTTCCATCTCCTAGACCCTGGTCCCTGCCCCACTGCCTTCCCTCCCTCCTCTGGGAATTTCAGCCTGCACTTTCAGCCAGGCTCCCCATTAACAGTGGTAGCCAGTACGGCACTTCTCAAACTGCTGTTTGGGGCAGGCGTGGTGTGAAAGAAGTGTTCCCTGCTGAGTTAACCCTGGAGGCTCTGGATTACACAGCCACAGGGGTGTCTTGACTGGAAGACTTCCCAGAGCCTCCCTGCCTCTGATGTGCAGTCTGACTCTTGTAAAGGGGTTTCGCTGGCAGTGTTTCCCAAGTGTGTTAGATCCCAGGGAATACCTAATAGCTTCTAGGACGAGAGCAGTCTAAACTTTGGAGTCAACCTTAAGATCACATCTTGCCATTTACTGATAGTTGAGCTTCTGACAGTTTGCCATCTGAAAGCTGGGGTGATAGCATCCTTGAGAGAGATGTTCTAAGATCTAATGCGCATAAAATGTATGTAAAATGTAAGCACAACACCTGGAGCTTAGTAAGCAGTTCTCATTAGTTGTCATTTACTTGTTCTGCCAGATCAGCTCGGAATAAGTTGGTTTGTAGCCTAGACTCCACCTCCACAGCTGGCTCACAGCTCAGTGTCTAGTCCAGGGCACCCTTTGCTCCAGACAACACTGTAGGTCTCTGCTTCAAGCTTCAAATAGAACCCCTTCCTTCCTACCCAAGCCACTCTTCTTCATATGTCAGCGTCCATTTGCCCACACCAGAATCCTGGGAACCATCACAGACCTCCCAGGTCTCCCATGTGGAGCTGTTACCCAGCGACTTCAGTGCCACTTCTTATTTAGAGCTTGCAAGTTGTTGAATATCTCTCCATTCCAAGGCTCCCAGCCCAGCTGCAACTGTTGTCTGGCCTACAGTCGGGTCAGATTGTTACTGTTTCTTCCAGCAAGAAAGGCTTCTTTCCTCTCTGTCCACCCAGTGAATCCTCTTAGTCTTTTTGTCAGCCCTGTTTTCTTCCTCCGGCCAGTTCTCAGGCAGCTCTAACACCAGGAGCCTGCCCCCAGTTCTTCCACACGTGCGGCCCATGCCATCCAGCTACAGGGCAGGCTGCTTTTTTTCATCTTTAAATCTCTCGGCACAGTACCTGACACTTGATAGTATTGTCAGTAAATATCTGTTGAATTAAATTTACTTGAATTTTCCGAAAGTGACTGTCTTCCTGTCAGTGATTCAGTGATTCTTCTCAGAGTTATAGCCCGCTAATTGTTTCAGGTTTCTCTGAGTACTCCTCCCACTGATGCTGGCTGGCATTTCTTTAACATCTGCTGTGTTTCAGATACTCTAGCAAATGCTTTACATGCATTCACTCATTTAACCCTGCGTACTGGCTTCCAGCATTCTCCCATTTTACAGATGAGTATTATGAGGTCTTTCTAGCTCATAAGACAGGGCAGGATTCAAATCCATAATTGTCTGTTTTAACTCCAAATCTATGTTCTGCCCTTCATTTGGAAGCTACCTGCTTTCTTATCTTAATCATCATCTAGATTTTTAATCTCATTGCACATTTGATCTGCATTTTGTTATGAGGAGAAGAAACATAAGTTTTTACTTATACGAAATTATCTTAAGGATAGGTCCTTGGCTTTTACACAAACTGTAGACCAGTTTCTTGGCCGCCTGAGCCACAAGGGTGCCCCTGGTCTCCGTTCTTACTTGCACCTGCCCTTCGAGCCGGATGACCCAGAACCAGGAAGAACCAGTACAAACCTCACTAAGCTGAGTGTCTGCTTTGAGTGCCTCTGCTGATTGCCTTAGTGACTGGCACTTTTCTGTGGAGAGAAAAGTTGGATAATTCCTTCAGGGTGCAGTCTGGAGCTCTGCAGCCCCAACACTGTGCTGAATAATGAGTTAAAACTAAGCCCTCTGCTCTCTTTGCACTCACCGTCTGACAAGGAGATGACACGCATGCACACATTCAGACTATAAAACTCAATGGAGAGTAAAAGAGCTCTGAACTCAGACTCTGAGAGACCTGAGTCGACATCCAGTTTGTGTCTGCAACTCTAAAATCAGAAAACTCGGAAAGTTGGCAGGTTATTTCTCTATAACTTGCTTGGATGCAAAATTGATCCAGCGTGAAGTTTTTATATACATACGTTTTGCTGCAGAGACGTGTTCTCTTAGAGTGTTGCCCTAGCCCCTGGGCGTGTAGAGAACCCAGTTCTGAAGGCTAAAATACACCTGGCTCCAAGTGTTTGGGAAGAGAAATGTGAACTCCTGCCTTTTTGTGGTCAATTGAAAAAAAATGTATCTCTGAAAAGACTTTGTAAACTCGAAAGCAAAAAACTCATGTCAGATTGGTTTTAAATGGCTTAGTCACCCCTTCTGTGTAATGGGAATTCTGAGGCTAGAGCACGTGACTGTTTTCAGGGCCAAGAAGAGGATCAAAATATGTCTTAAAGGAAGCAAAATCTGAGCTGGGTCTTCAAGGGTGAACAGAATTTCTCACTTTGTGCAGAAGCTATAGAAAAAAAAAATTCTGAGCAGAGGGAAGAGCATGTAGAAAATGTGCAGGAAAAAAATGTCTTTAAGTAGCTTAAGTGCGTGGACTTTGCCGGCTTACAGAAAAACCCTGATTATCTGTCAAAATGCAAGAGCAAAGCGGCACGGAGAATATAAAGGAGCAGCTAGTGCACAACCCATTTGCTCCAGGCAGGATTTTTCTCTGGAATGCAGACTTACACAAGCTTTCACAGAGAAACACCCCGGCCTTGCTGATGCCTTCCTGCTTAGCCTGGTGCGGAGGCTGTGGAGCTGCCAGCAGCCCCGCCACTCGCTGCCATCTCTAGCAGGGTTCAAGCCCACACACCCTCCAGGCTGCTGCTCATCTTGCTGCCCTCTGCTTGTTCTGGCTTCCGTAGCATCACTGCCGGGTTCCAGTCACATCAGCCACTTACTACCTTCTGTGGCCTTGAGCAAGTTATTTTCCTCTTTTGTGCCTTTGTCCCTCAACCATAAAATCAGAATAACGGTGTGAAAGCTGACATGGAAAGCTCTTAACAGAGTCCTGACTGGTAAACACTCTAAAACAGTAGTTATTACAAGGACTCCTCCTTCCCCAGCTGTGTATAAATCTATACACTGCTTAATGATTACCTTTTTTAAAAAGTCCTTATTCTCTCCACCCTGGTCATCATCTCCTGCCTAGCTAAACATCTTCTGCAGAGAGTATTTATTTTGGAGACTATCTTTTTGTGGCCTGTTTTTCAAGCCCAGAAAGGCATGACCTCCCTTACTCTGAGCATGATCAGTACGGGGTTCCCCGGATCAGGTCTCGGGGTCCTTGTAGGCAGTCAGGGATTCCCAGGCCAATGGCACGATGCTGGGCTAGAAGAGAGTAAGTAAGAGAACCTGCTTTAAGAATAGAGACAGCTTCACTAACAGTTATTTTGCTCTCTTTAATTTCATAATCTCTAGGAGTCTCCATTTCCTTGATAGAATGAGAATGTTGATACTTTCTCACGGAAATGTTTCTGTGTCTTCTATCATGCATGTAAAAACCTTAGCACGGGGGCCCACGGGACAGTGGTGAAGAACACATGATGATTTGGTGGAGAGCAGGGTATGCTGACATAGATATGAGAAATGGGGAACCTACACATATGAGTTTATTTCAATTTGTAAAACACAATTACTGCACTAAAATACTGAAAATGTTTAAAAATTCAAAATATAAAGCCCTTAACACAGAAGCTGGTGTGTAATAATACCTCATAAATGCCTGCCACCTACTAACCCACATTCCAGTGGGATAAAGACATTAGTCCCATGATTTCTGGGATTACCATGAGCAAAGGGAGTTATCACATAGACTTGAAGAGGGAGAGGCTCTTGGAAGTGAGCAAGTGCAGACCACCCCTATTTTACAACAGAGAAACAGACCTAGAGCAGGCGGGAAACATGTCCTCGGTGACACGGCCATCCTGTGATGGGTCTTCCCACCAAAGACCGTCAGCTCTCCAGCTTGCATCCTTTCTAACAGACCAGTAGGGTCCTATAAAGGGATATCATCCAGGGAGTGAATCATGGTCACCCTGAGTGTTCTTTCTGAACATAGATCAGCTCTGTTTCCTTGACTTCCTCTGCAACTTACAGAAATGTCTCCTCTCCCCTGTGTGTTGGGGACTCAAAAAAAAAAAAAGCAGAGAAAAATGAGCTAGGCCAGGTTCCCAGTTATGCCTTTCTACAAGAGTGACTTGGGGTGCCCCTTCTCTGGAGATCCTGGTTCAGAAGGTCAGAGCCGGGGCCTGAGAATCTGTATTAGTAAGCACACCATGTGACTCTCAGGAGCAAGTTTTGGAAAACAGAAGGCTAATCCAGGCCAGGAGAACTTTTAACTGTTACCTGCCCTAGAGCGCTCAGTGGCGTTGAGATGACTAGGGATTTTCCACTCACGGTTAACGGGATAGCTAACCTGTATCCCAGGCTGACTCCTTGGAGGGCCTCTCTCCTTTCTAACACAACCCTAATTCCTGGGCACAAAACAGCGGCTCAAAAATGTTGCTACCTGACCTACTTTGGGGAGGTGATTTGAGCGAAAGACGCCCTGTCTAGCCTGAATGACGTTAACAGCTCTCTTTGGCTTTGTGCTTAGACTGAAGAACCAGGAGCTAGCTGCTGTGGGCGGATCAGACGTCCATGTGAAGATGCTGGCGGCCCCTATCAATCCATCTGACATAAATATGATCCAAGGTAACCTTGGTTTCTGTGGCTTATGTTAATTGGCTTTTTTGCTTAGCTGCCACCTCATTTTCATTCCTCCTCAGGTGTGGGTGTGAAATTCCTGTGATTAGCAACAGCTGTTCTCCAGATGAGCAGTGTGAGCCCTCTCCAGGCTCTCCTATCTGGAATGCGAGGCTTTTCAAGAGTTAGGAAGATTGCAGTGGGGGGCTGACCAAACCCTGTGAGGTGCCTGCGATAGGTTGGCCTCATTTCCTACCTCATCTTATCTAAACCTCATAATAACCATGAACACTGAGGAGTATTATCCCCTTTACCATGAAGAAGGGAGGGCTCAGAGAGGGTGACTAGTTTTAACACAGCTGGTCAACAGTAGTACCAAGGTGCACCCTGGTAGAGTAGTGGTTTGGTCAGCTGCCTCCAGCCAACTACAGTCCGCATGTATCCCAGGGACCCTGGGTCATGTCCCAAGGTCAGGGGAAACAGCTAAGATGAACAGCTAAAATAAGTCAATAAATAAATGCTTCTTCCTCTCTCTTCCTACCTGTGTGCCTGCTCACCTTTATTCCTGCCTGTACCTTTCCTTGAAAACAACAAGGAAAAGCCAGAGCCCAGATTGGGCTTGGATCTGACTCCACAGTTCATGCTCTTTCACTGCCTAAGCCTGGTTGGATGACCCCTGTGCTCTTCTCCCGTAGGGAATTACGGCCTCCTTCCCCTACTGCCTGCTGTTGGAGGGAATGAAGGCGTTGGACAGGTGGTAGCAGTGGGCAGCAGTGTGACCGGGGTGAAGCCAGGAGACTGGGTGATCCCAGCAAACCCCGGCTTGGGTGAGTTTCTTCAGCATCCTCAGCCTTCATTGCTCCAGACCCTATTCAGCCACACTATAAACATGTGCTCTCTGACTCTGTGTAAAAGCAGTGCAGAGTCTATCAGTGAATCCACGTACCCCTTCCAGGAGGGTGGGAGCTGAACAGGGAGAGCAGGAATTCTGTCTTCTGCTCTGGGGCTGATGCACCTGCTCTGCCATCTTTTTGGGCCCGAGTTGATAGCAACTGTGATTCTCTCTAAGCCCCTGCAACCTTAGACCCCTGCTGTAAGGTGCAGTGGGGGATACAAGTAAGGCTCCCTGCTCCCAGAAAGTTAAAATCTGATTGAGAAACCCTCCCAACAGCAGCCTCAGTGTAGGGAGTGCTCCTAGCCCACAGGACAGAGGGTGCCTCTGGCTGCTCTGTGTGAGAGACAAGTCTTCGGGAAGAACCTAACGTTATGGGGGGATTTCATTGGAATGGACCTTTTTTGGATAAATTTTGTTAGGTGAAGAAGAGCCAAATATAATTGTATTTGGAAGCCAAATGAGCAAAGACATTAAGATGCATTTTTGAAAAGGTAGAAAATCTAATGTAGCCTCAGCAGTGGATGGGAGAGGATTGCATCCGTGAGAAAGAAAGGTGCCAAAGGTAGTGGGGGCACATGGGGAATGGCTTGCAAAATCCAAGATGACAGTTAGGATTTTCTTTAACATGTGCTAAGTTTTTGTTAATTTTCGTTTTTTAGTACTTGATGGTTTTTATAGCACAAATGTTATGCAAATGGCTCCTGGTGGTGACCATGACAGGGATACAGATATTATCCACCCCTTGGACATATGAGGAACCAGAGCTTGACAGAAACCCTTACCCAAACTCAAACAGCAAACTGAAAGGGAACCTACCGGACGCCTGTCTCCTGTGTCTTCCCTGCTACATGCCAGCATTAGGAGCCTTTGAGTTATGACTTACAGAGAGTCTGCTCAAACTTGCTTTACAGAAAAAGAATTGAATTGGGTTTGTGGAACTGGAAAGTGCAAGAGATTGAAAGCTTCAGGCGCAGCTGGGTCCGGGAACCCCAGTCATGTCAAGCTCTGTCTTTCCCTTGTTCTCACAAGAGGGTTCTCCCAGCAGTGTTAGAGCAGTAGCAGCACATGTTGACTGACACTCCCTTTGCACCAGGCACTGTTCTAAGAAGTTTACATATTAACTCACCATTCCCGCAGCACGAGGTAGATACTGTCACTGTTCCCACTTTGTAGATGAGACAACAATAAATAGAAAGGTTTAAGCTATCTGTCCAAGGACCTAGCCAGTAAGCAGTGGCACTAAGATTCAAACCCACTGATACATACCTTTCATAGAGGGCCACCGTCATCCTCAGAACAAAGAGCATGTCCTCCCCCACAATCCATCCTGCACAACCATATCCATCCCCTAGAAGGGCAGGCGCCCATCCACGAGCCTGTCACCAAGGGGACGTTGTCGGCCACTCCACTTGCCCTTAAAGAGACTCTCACCCACCTCTGTGGCACAGGGAGTAGCACTTTGTGGTGGACAAAGGTGGCCTCAGGTGGTGAAGGAATAGTTCTCGAAAGAAAAAGGTATCAGGCAGGAAAAAGTAACAGACATCTACAAGCAGCTCTGCTTCTCTGAGCTCAGGAAGCGACCAGGAACGGCCCCACCCTCGCCGGTAGTGAAAGCGCCTGGCTCCGAGCAGACCGAGCTGCCGGGCTCTCTGGATGCTGACCAGTGCGCGCGCAGCCTCTGCTGAGCGATGGGCACATGAGATAGGTCAGTCGCTGCCCTTCAAAGTGCTCTTGGCCGGAGTGTGGGAAACCAGGCTGAAAAACAGCATTTAATACACTGCAATATAGTCAGTGTTATAGTCACAGGATGGACAAAAGGCAAGAGTCTCCTATCTTGGGAAGTGTTAGAAAAGGCTTCCCAAAGAAGAGACGCTTGGACTCAGTCTGGAAGATTGAGAAGAATTGCAAACAGTGGGCTCCACGAGGAGGGCTTCCCAAGGCAGGAAGGGGAGCATGTGCAAAGGTAGGACGGGGCTGGGTGAGGGCCCAGCACTGTCAGGATGGCAGAGCTCAGTGTGGCTGAGTCACCGGTGGGATGGTGGAGCAGCAGTGTGCAAATGGAGAGGTAGGCTGGGGCCCAGACATAGAGGGCTCCCATCATCAGGAAGAAGGATTTGATCCGATTCGCATAGTGTAGAACACAGGGTGAAGGGCAGATTGGAAGCAGGAAGTCCGGAAGGAGGTGCCTGCACAGTTCAGGCTTCCAATAGTGAGAGTCTGGACAGACAGTGACACAGGACTGGAGACGACAGGGTGGATGTCGGGACTAAAGTAATAGGACTCGGTCACTCGATCGGGAGAGAAGAATAAAGGCCGTCTTCCAGGTGTGGGTTGCATGTGTGGTGGAGGTAACCAGTGCGGGGCTCTCCCCGGAGAAAACTAGTCTTTAACCAGGTGCCAGTCAGAGAGGATGAGGGCTTCATAGTTGTTGGGGTCTAATTCACTCAGCTTATTCAGTAACATTTGGGGAGCGTCTGCAGCGTTCTGGGCTCAAGCGTCCAGCAGTGGACAGACATGCTGTTTCTTCTGATGGAGACTTCAGTTTAGTGACAGCGGCAGTCATGAAATAGATGAGTCCTCAACTGGCCAGATCCAGCTCATTTTTCCTGGTGCTGAGTGCCCAGCTGCAGTCAGCCTTGCCCAACTTTTACCCCAGCCCAGGGAAAACGGACCAGATCATTAGTACATTTCTTTGCCAGCCAACTTTCTCACCGGAAACACTGGAAACACACAGAAAGGGCACTGATGTGGGTGTCCGATGCAGGTGTCCCATCCCCCTCCCCTGGGTGACCTTGTCTAAGTCACAGCTATGGTGAGCCCATTGCCTTGTCTCTAAAATGGAGTGAACAGCCGCGGCCTTGCATAGCTCAGTAAAATCTTCTGCAGCTTAACTGACAGAATGCCTGCAATGATCTTTGCAAACTCTAGGTTTCTGTATGCATTAGATCAAGGATTGCAGACTATTTTTCTAAAAGGGCCACTTAGTAAATATTTTAGATTTCCCAAGCCATACAGCCCCTACTTAACTCTGCCATTGCAAATAACCATAATAATATATAAAAAATGAGTATGGTCATGTGTCAGTAAAATTCTATTTACAAAACAGGTACTGGTTGGAACGGTAAAGGATCAGTTGCTCTTGAGTGCAGAAGGGCTGTCTTCAGAGACAGCTAGAGCGTGGGAATTGGGACCAGTAAGGGAAACCAGGGGGCATTACGCATCTGCGATGTACTAGGCACAGGGTTAGTCTGTACGAATGTCCTGCTTAGTCTTCACCCTGTGATATGTCTTTTTTCTTTTTCTTTTCATAAAGGAAAGGTGCAGGAAGAAATGAAGGGGCAGGCAGGCAGGCAGGAAGAGAGAGGAGGAAGAAGCACTTTATTTTACTTCCTCCAGATCCAGTATGCAAACCCAGGCACTTAGGATGTACATAGACTGTGATCCTTCAGAGGAGACTGACCTAACCACTGCTTCACAAAGGTGCACTTTGTTTTTTAAAGGAAAGATGCAGGCAGGAATGAAGGTGGGCAGGCAGGCAGAGAGAGAAGGAAGAAGCATTTCATTTCGTTTTCATGTTCAATTGGTTGTTCCCCCCAGTCCTGGGCCATGAACTAGATACTTGGGATGTATGTGGACTGTATACTCGACTAGAGGCAGCAGACCTAACCACTACTCCATCAGGGCCCTCCAAATGACATGAGTCTTACTCTGTGTTTCATAGATCAGGAAAACTCTAAGTTGCACTAGTGAGTGTCAGCACTGGGGTCATTAAGCAGGTCTCAAGTCCAGAGTCTAAGGGTTTAACGGTTTCTATTTTTAACCCCTGAAAGCCCTCAGGGCTGACCGTGGGCCCTGTCCTATCCTATGCAGGTTCTCTTGGGAAGAGGATGAGGGACACCAAGCCCCAGAAACCCACGAAGAGGGCTAGATTTCCACTGTCATGTCATTAAGAGAAACTAGAAAAAACACCCTTGATGTCATGCATAGCCCTACACTCAGCATTTGGTGCAGAGTAGAATACATGCGAACTAAGGTGAATGGAGGCAGTGATGGGAAGATGACCATGAAGATTTGAAAACAGGGCTGGATGAAACCCAGAGAACGCGCCAAGGCACTTCCTGGATTCCAATGGAATCCTTCCATTTTTCAGTCTTATTTTCCCAGTCACAGATCGACTCTGGGATTGCCACAGCCTTTGTCAAGAGTGGGCCTGCCCCACAACCCAGTTCCTGCTCCCGCAAGCCTGCCCTCTATCTCCTCGCTACAGCACGATTAGCAGTCACCTCGGCTGCCCCTCCTGCCCGCAGCAGGACCTTGTGGTGTTAGTATCCCAGCCACTGGATAGTGTTCAAGCTTTGGAGATGCAGGCCAGTGGTCCCAGACGCTGACCCAACCTGCTCCCAGTGGTTTCCCTCAGGGGACATAGTGGCAGAGTCGATTCTGCGTCTGGCTCCAAGAGCTATCCTCTTCATGCCTGCTCTCAGTGGATTCCTGTCTGCCTAGGTGGGCCTGCCTCAGCCAGTGCTCCTCGGAGCATGTTGATTCTGCCTTCACACTTCAACTCGGGTTCATCGACTTCATCCCCACAGCCAGACTTCTGGTCTAGACAGCTGTCGTTTTGTACCTTGACCCCACAAAGAGCCTGCTTATTGACCTTCCCATTTCACTCTGCCCCTCCCCACACAGCAGCAAAGGGATCTTAAAGCACAAGCCAGATTACTGCGGACTTATCTTTAAACTCACTAGAAGTTTTCCATTCACTCGTAAGGTCTGCTTTCCAAGCTATGACCCTGAGCCCTGTGTTTTTCAGGCTGCAGGGTGTGACCCATTGGCAAAATCAATTTTGTAGGCTGCAAACATTTTTTTTTTTTTTACAAAATCAGTCAGAGTAGAATTTAAAAATCACAGAATACATCACACATAGTAGATGTGTTTCCATGAAACTTTCTCTTCTGTTATATAAGCATGTTCTTACATGTACCAAGTTAGCGCATAACTCACACCGCAGTGGGTCAAGCTCATAAAGGTCTTCATCACCTCCTCTCCAGCCCAGGCCACACCAGCCTCGTCTCAAGCCACTCTTCCCATCTTCGTCTCCCTTCCACTGTGAGTCCTTGCAGTTCCATGTTTCATCTGCCCTGCCTCTGAGTCTTGTTCCTCTGTCGGGAGCGTTCTTTGAGTGGTTACATCGCTTTAGCTCTTAGCCCATCGCCTCCTGAGAAGCTGTCCCTGACCCCGTCTAAAGGAATTCTCTCCACTGATGCTCTCTAGCTCTTTAGAATTTACAGTCACTCTGCTTGTTTTTCACCTGGCCTACTGCCCTAGAATGAAGGTGCCATGAATGCAAGGAAACTGCGCTGCTCACGTGCCTAGAAGACTGCAGGCAAAGGGAGGCAGCCCAGATCAGCCAGGTGACTGTAGGCAAGTCACTTCCTCAGTTGCCTCCCCTGCTGAAGCGGGAGTTTAAACTCCTGCTCAGAGGGCCTTCTCGGCACAGGCTTTGTAATTCTTCATGTGGGACTAGACTGCCGGTTGGGGGTTAATGATCACTCTTTTCCAGCTTACAGGATTTTTCATTTCCCATATCTCATTTGATTTGTGCACTAGCTCTTTGAGGAGGCCAGTCACACTTGCTCTGCATTGCCCAAGGTCATTTACATATGCAAGTATGTAACTCAGAGACTTAGGAGTTTACTCAAACTAACAAACAAAACCAGGTCCCAAACCTAGGCCTTAGCCTTCTCCTTTTATGCTTTTTTCCATCATGCCATTCCATGACAGCCTTCCCTAGATGAGGAGAACGAGTGCTGAGTAGGAAAATGGGGGCTTTCTTAGGTTCCTTTGCCCTAGTGATGATGTGACTGTTCCTCAGAGTCCAGTAAATTGAGATCCTTAGCCACCTGCTGTGTGACATTAGCTAGATCGAATGGGAGCTAAAACGGGAATAACAAAATGTATCTTACGCAATTATCAGAGGACTCAAAGGCATTAAAAAAGACTTGAAGATTTTTTTCTCTAAGTATTACTTGAAGCCTGGTGTCCTGGTTGCCTATTTACTGAGGAGGGTGACCTGGGGTTGGCCTGGAAAGGGGTCTTTTCTCACTACCCTGAACTCATCCCGGACTCAGGAACCTGGCGGACTGAGGCTGTGTTCAGCGAGGAAGCTCTGATCGGGGTTCCGAATGACATCCCTCTTCAGAGTGCTGCCACCCTGGGGGTCAATCCCTGCACAGCCTACAGGATGCTGATGGACTTTGAGCAGCTGCGGCCAGGTAGGGATCCATAGGTGGGGGTCAGGCCAGGATGTCGAGTGGGGCGTGACCCAAATCCTGACCCTGAGGCCACAGAAACTGACAGTGAGGGCGCTGAGAGAAAGGCCCCAGCCTGCTGAGTGTGGTGGTGTTGCTTTTGTGTAACGATGGCAGCGTGGTTCCTAGAAACATGCTGAACCCTCAGAAGGCGAACACTCTCGAAAACCGCTGGTGGCTCACATTCCCCAGAGCTTGGGATGGAATTCTGTCATTCAGCAAAATGCACTGAACTGTGCGGAGCTCTGACAAAACAGACACAGTCCCTGTGTTTTCACTAAAATGCTGAACGTAGTGTTTGTCAGTCTGTTCGGCATTTACACAGCGCTTTCCAGTTCTCCTAAGTGCCTTGAAGCGCATGACTCCACCGAATGCAGAAATCTGCAGAGCGTGCGGGGAGGTGAGTGGGGAGGTGAGTGCCAGCAGTTAGGAGCGCCAGCCCTCCGCACATAGCGAGGCCGAGCTCCACCTCCACCTTCACTGCCCGTGTGAGTGGCCGCTCACACGTCCCAGTTTCCTCCTGGGAAATGGGGAATTGAGTGTCCAGAGTGTACCTGAAACACTGCGCTGTAGGGCTTAGCACAGGGCCTGCCTCCCAGGGCGGTAACTGTGCTGGTTTCACAGCGTTGCCTTTGTCCAGTAAAGGAAACGAGCCTGGGGAGATCAGTTATATGTGTGAGGTCACTCAGCAAGGAGGTGACATAGCCAGAGCTGAGACAGAGACTGGGGCAGACTGTTTGCAGGAAGGTGATCCACAGCAGAGTGAGGCCGGAAGGAGGAAGTCAGTGGGGGCTGACATTTGTTTTGAGAAGCTGGGGCTCAGGCCTGCTTGGGGGGCTCTCTAATGCCACAGGAGACTTGCCAGTGAGCCCCTGGCTCTCGTCCCCCATGGTTGAAAGGCTTCCATTGCTGCTCAGGTTGGCTGAAAACCAGTCCCAGCTTCCCTAAAGAGAAATGAGGGTTCTCACAGCTGTGACAGAGCAGTGCTAGGAGCCTGTGGTGGAGAAAGCCAGCAGGTGCGAGCAGGGACCTTTCCTCAAGTCCAGGTGCAGCAGACACCTTGATTACCTGCGTCTCATCCCTCAGGCTACCTCTGACCTGGGCTGCAGCTGTGGTGAACGCATCCAAGAATTGTGCCCACCTCGGGATCATGGCATCTTCCTCCTTTCCTGCCTCGGGGCTGGTGTGGCATGGGCTAGATCCCAGCCTGATCACTGTCACTGAATGAAAGGGACAGGTCACGTCCTCTGAATCTGTTTCATCCCCAGGAAACAGGCGTCCTACAAGCACAATATCAGGGTGCTCCTGATTAGAGCCATCGTGGTCAAGTCCGGAGAGGTGTTCTGTCACTCCTGAAATGCTCCTGGTTTTTGAAAGGCATCTGGGTCTGGTGCTAGAGACTGAGGAATTCCTGGAAGTCTTTAGCTGTTCTTCTTAGCCAGGGTCAGCATACAGGCTGTCACCCATTCGTGAGTTATGAAATCAACCTAGTGGGTTATAGGAAGTACAGTGATCCCTCACCTATCACGGGAGTTACCGTCTAGAGACCCCCACAATAGCTGAAAATCTGCAAAGTAGCGACGTTATAATTTATTTGATTATATATATTTGAAGGCTTTATAAACCCTTCCCACACTCTTACAAATGCTTTCTTTACTCTCAAACCTATGTAATTTTAACAACATATGAAATTCTCTGTGGGCGCTCACTGGTGAGTACATGGATACGTGTATCACAGAATCCCGTGACAGTGGAAATCCCACGATACAGAATTAGATTTTTTTTTAAAAAAAAACCTGCTATACAGTGAAGCCACGATAAGTGAACCACAATATTCCGAGGCACGACTGTATTTTGTTGTTGGTAAAAAAGAATTAAGAATAGCAGAGCGTACCATACATACTTAAGGTAAAACTGTTCCATGAAACTTTGGTTTCCATTATATACATGTATATATATTCATATAATCTATGTACTGGATTACATGTAAAGTGTAATTCTTCCTGTGGGTCAGGACCATGAGTGTTTTAAAACTGAGCTAGCCCATGCCACACCAACCCTGAGGCAGAAAAGCAGGAAAAGAAGAGTGAGCAACACTCCAAGTGCCAGGAAGGCTCAGCAGCTGGATCTTGGGTGCCCTTGAGCCCGAGGACTCTGTCTCTTGCCTTATAATAGGATCCCAGGCTGGAAGCCCTTGACCTGTTGTTGGTCTCCAGGGCTTGACTCGGGTCTCTTCCTGCTCCACAGGGGATTCCATCATCCAGAATGCCTCCAACAGTGGAGTGGGGCAAGCAGTCATCCAGATCGCCGCCGCCCTGGGCCTGAGGACCATCAATGTGGTCCGAGACAGGTGCGTGGGGAAGCCTGAGCCAGACCAGTTCCACCTCGCGTCCCTGAGGGGACCCACATCTCCACCAGATGGCGCCCTTGCATAACCCTCCTTTTCTGCGGGAAGCCGCTCCTAGCACTAGTTGGCCAAGAGAAATGAATTCCTGGTGACTCCGGAGTATAGGATGAGTGAGTCTTAGAAAAGTAGAGGACAGGAAGGAAGTGGGCATGGCCCTTCCTAAACAGCTTGTCCTGTGACAACTCCATGTTTTCAAAACCGCAGTTCATATGCGGGAATGTTTTAAGCTGTTTATTCTTTCCATGAGTCACGTAACTCAAGGCTCTTTTTTCCCTTGCATTTGTGTGGTACTTTGAGTGCTCTAGATGCAGATGTGAAGGAGATGGGCAAGTTTGTCATCTCTTTCTAACAGCTGAGGAAACAGAAGTTTCAGATTGAGGAAGCAACTTACTCAGGAAGACACAGCACATCGGTAACAGACTTAGTTTCTGACTTCTCTTTCCCATGTATCTCTCAGTGTCCTTAAACCTCACTGTCCACTGTGACTGTGTCTGTCAGGGAAGTCCAGTCCTAGCAGAGAATCAGCACTCGCTTCTGTTCCCCGTGCCCTCGTTGTGTTAAGAAAAGTGTTTCTGACTGCTTGGTCAGGAGGCCCAGAGCCGCTCCTGGGCAGCAGAGTGCTTGCACAAGATACTGAAGAGCCCCTTGAAAAGTGGGGTGGGAGGAAGGAAGGGAAGTGGAGTTTGTCCTTTCGGTGGAAGAAATCCGGAAGCGAAGCGACTTCTCCCTGGGCACGGATGATCTCGCATCCTTGAGCTGGCAGGAGCTGTAGTCTCGATCTCTCGTGTCAGTGAGCAAAGTGAGGGCAAGAGAGATTGGAATATGATGACAGAGGGTGGCCAGTCCCTGCTCAAGACCTGGTTTAAACCCAGGCCCGGCCTACTGAGACAGGAAACTTGGGTTCTCTAGGCTATGGCCGAGGGATCCTAGGAGCCCTCAGCGGAAAAAGCCAGCAGGTGTGACCAAGGACCTAGAATTGTGTTTGGTTTCCAGACCTGACATCCAGAAGCTGACCAACAGACTGAAGGCTCTGGGGGCTGAGCACGTCTTCACAGAAGAGGAACTAAGAAAGCATGAGATGAAAAACTTCTTTGAGGTACCTAGGTTGAGGGCCCCTGTCCTTCCATCCATGCTCATCTCCATTGAATTAGAAAAGCTTGGGGCTGGCCCCACTGTTCCTCTAAGAATCCTCCCCTCATCTCTTGTAAAAGGTAAAGGCCATTCCCTCTGTCAGGTGACAGCATGCACGTGTGCCCGGAGGCTCTGAGGGAGCCAGGAGAGACAGACAAAGGTTGGGGAACTGGTGTGCAGTTGTGACTATTTGCAGTGGACTGCATCACCCCACACAGCAGATGAGCATCTCAGAGCCGGGAGAGGATCTGAGGAAACTTAAGGCCTGGAGGGAGAGGGAGGAGAAAGGGAAGTATTAACATTTCAAAGCACTTACCTTACGTTTTATTTGATAATCCTCACAAAAGTGCTACGAAGTAGATGCTCTGTATTTTATAGATGAGGAATCCAAAACTCAAAAAAGATAAACCTTTCGGACCAAGTTTGATTTGAACAAGATCAAATAGTCCTAAGTGGTGGCATCAGGGCTGGCCCTAGTCTCTCGACTCAAAGCCTCAACCTTCCAGAGTAGCCACCCCCAGCACACCTGAGTGGCAAAGCCACATTCCAGCCTTCTTTCTGAAGGGACTAACACATGTCTCTGTCTCTGAGAACATTTCTGAAGCAGTAGATCAGCACTCCGCATGTAAACTGAGTTGCAGGAGAGGCGTGCTCGTCCACTTGAAATATAGGTGCCCCTTTTCCATTCTGTTCTTTGAACCAAATCCCCAAACAGATAGCAGTGTTGGTTTCTGTTGTTTTATTAAAAAAAAAAAAAAAAAAAAAGACCCTTCCTGGGCAGAGGAAAAGTAAAGCCAGAAGGCAAGCACACCCCCTTTTCTTCACCCTCGTCCTGACCAAGCATGAGGTCTGGGGAAGAGCTGGCTGGAGCACCCTTTGGACCCCACCAGAACAGCTGCCCCTCCCTGCAGGCACCTTCTCTCCTCCCCTCCCCTTCCCTCCCCGCCTCTCTTCTCTTCTCTTCCAGGCCGTGCCCCCACCCAGGCTCGCGCTCAACTGTGTAGGCGGGAAAAGCTCCACAGAGCTGCTGCGGCACCTGGCGTAAGTCCCTCCATCCTGCTGGTGCGGTTTGCCAGCACTCTCCAGGCCTTTGGCTGGGAGACCCATCTAGTGACCAAGTCCCAGTGGCCAAATCAAACCACGTGCCAGGTCAGCAGGACAAAGTAGGACCCTGGGACCAAAGACATAGCTTAGGTCTCTAGGACTTCTGACCTCCACCAGCTCCTTTGTAGATGAGCAGGAGGCCTGTCCGGCTTCGCTGTCCAAGGGACAGACCCCTGGAGTAAACTGCCATGCTCTCTGTGAAAGGGAATAGTTAAGGCTTCATAACCTAGAGGCATCTTAAAAAGTCACTTAGTCCTAGCTTATTAGCTTTTAAATATTTTATTAGCGTTTAAAAATAGATTCTAATTTTAGAGGTAACATTATGCTATTACAAAACATTTTGAAAGCATGTAAAAGTACAAAGGAAAATGCAGCACAAAAGTTACAGCCAGGGGACTAGTCACTGCTGAGAGCGATTGCCGGCATGTCCTTCCATTCTTTTCCCAGGATCAGCCACCCTGAGCGGCAGGGCACTGAAAGACCCTAGAGCGGGCATCCCCTCAGCAACACCAGTGACCGCACATCTGCTGGCGCTCACCAGCTCCGGGTGCCGATGCTGAGACACGAAGGCACACTCTCGATCTCTTAGGCTAGATGGAAATAGGAGTCGGTGGGCAGAGAGCTTGATGTACCCCTCCCACACCCCCTAGGCGAGGCTGCGACCCTACTTTATACAAGACCTTGCCCGAGGTCAAGGAAGCAGGAGGGCCAGGCTTAAACCCCCGAGTTACTGTGACTTTTCAGTCCTTCAGCCCTTCTGTGGCAGCTGTCAAGGCTGACTGTGGCTCCCGTGCCCCCCCAGGAGGGAGCCTTGCACAGCAGTTACAGGGTAGGCATCCGGGTCAGAGCGACTGTGGACCTATGAAAGGTTCAGCAACACAGGAACAGCCCAGGCCTCAGTCTTCCCTCCTGTGAAATGCCAGGCGATAGACGCTTCCTGCTTAAGAAGTTTAGTCTAAGGGACACTGAGGTGACGTACAAGTCACTGTGATTCAGTTTTCTCGTCTGAAAACAAGGGTGATGCAAGTGCCCCCTGGGCGCGCCCTGTTGGAACAGTGGTTAGGTCAGCGCCTCCAAAGGAGCACAAGCCACATACTCTAGGTTCAAGTCCCAGATCCGGGGAAACAACCAGTGTGAAAAACTAGGTAAAAATAAAGACGCTTCTTCCTCCTTGAAAAAAAGAAAGTGCCCCTTCAAGGTTACTCTGAGGATTCAGAGCCAGAAGATGTAAGATGCTCAGACCTGCTCCTGGCACACAGGAACACCTGGTAGGTGTTAGCTATCCTGATAGACCAGATGTGGCAGGAGGGGCAGGTGGAGTTGAGGGGAACTTAAGAGCAAACTGCCCACCACTGCAGGGGCAGAGTCGCCTGCCACTCCCAGATGCTGCTTCTCTTTTACAGTTTACGTCTCCCTTGTGATCCCAAAGTGGGCCTCCGGTTATCCTGGATCAGCAGTCCTAAAAAGGCAGGGAATGAAGAGAGAAACATAGGGCTCATGTCAAGCATGCGAAGTCCTAGCTTATTCACTTTTAAAAGTTAAATCTCCTGTTTAGCTGCTTAGGTGGGTGTCAGATAGTAGCCCTGATAAGGCCCTTCTGATGTCAAGAGGACATCTCCACTACACTCTAGTCCTTCTACGCCGCTCCTAGCTACACGGCGGCTTGTCTCACCCTTCAAATGAGCGTCACAAGTGGAGAGTGGAGGCCCATGTTGGGGACAGTCTGCCCATCGGCAACGTGCTGCCCAGGCCCCTCACCGCGGTGGAGGAGAGCCGGCCTAGGCTTGGGCCTTGAGCTTTTCCCCACGGAGCACACGTCTTTGCAGCACATCACAGCCCGATCGGGTGGTCAAACGGGTATTCCAGCCTTGGCTGAACACCCAGGTCCTGGTTGGGGGCATGGGGAAGATTGCTGTCTTAATATAGATCCTTGCTTCCTGGTTCGTTAGCTCTGGGGTTGGACCTAGGAATATATACTTTTGAGGACCCCTTGCACCCCCACCCTCCCACCAGCGTTCTAAGAGCAGGCATAGGAACCAGGGTTGGAACAGAAGCACCGTGGCAGGCTCGGGAAGGGTTCCGTCTGCCAACACCCACTCTGTTTTCAGGCCTGGAGGAACCATGGTGACCTACGGGGGGATGGCCAAGCAGCCTATCATAGCCTCTGTGGTAAGCTGGCAGGGAAGGCGTGCCTGGAAACAGGGCTCAGACACCTCCGTTGTCTCAACTCAAGCACTGCTCCTATCCTTGGGGGACTGCATTCCTTAAGTGGTACCTGAAGTCCTCACGCCTGAGTCCCAGCACATTCTTCCTGTGTCCACAGAGCCTGCTCATTTTTAAGGATCTCAAACTTCGAGGATTTTGGTTGTCCCAGTGGAAGAAGGACCACAGTCCAGGTGAGTGGATGATGGCCCATTGCCAAGGGTCACATGAGAGTGCAGTGCCTAAAGATGGCCAGAAGTGACCAGCCGCGAGAATCCCAGAGAGGTGATCAGGTTCCCAACCCACCCCGAGACAGTGGAGACTCACCTGTAACCACAGCTGCAGTGAGCAGTTAGTGGGCATAAGCGGGGTAGCTCTCGGGGGCAGCACAACACGCGGATGCTGCCTGTCCTGCAGAGCGGACAGCGGGGAAGATTGCCGTGGAAGACAGGCAAGTAGAGAGAGCCAGCGCTGCCCCAGCCCGCCTGGGTTCAGGCCCTACTTCTGTCACTGCGTTATCAGCTCTGCCTAAGCTTCCTGTGGGACCCAGACAAGTTGCTGTACCTCCGCCTCAGTTTAAAAAGAGCTCGACTGTATGGTGAAGGGCTTCTGGTGGTGAACCTAATGCAGTACGTGCAGATGCTGGTGTACAGTGCTGTGCGCCCGAAGCCTGTGTGCTGTAAAGCAGTCACCTCGATAAGGAAAAACAAGTTCCTCTGTCCTAACAGTGTAAACTAGTGCTAGCTGTTCAGCAGAGGAGGAAACAGCTTCAGGGCGGTTGCGTGTCTTGCCCAAAGTCACCCTCACCTAAGGAGCAGTGCAGCCAGGACGTAAGCAGCTCCCCTTTCTAACACCAGAGCCTGAGCTAAGACACTGTTCTTCCTCATAAGGGACTGGCTTCCAGAGTGTAACCCGCCCAAGCTGAGTGAAGGGTCACACGGTGCCAAGTGAAGGCTCGAATGGGGTTTCAGCACATCGTACAGCATGTGCGAAAAGTCCAGAGAGAGTGGGAGCTGGACAGATAGCTTATGGCCAGATTACAGTAGGCCTTACCAACCTTTCTGAGAAATTCAGACTATCTTCAAGCCAACTGGGAAGCCATTGAGGCATTTGAAGCAGGGGATATGATTACATTCGAATAGTGAATAACTTTATGTCTGAAAAATCACTCCTCAGCCAAGGCCTTCACATCTCATCTCCTGTACTATTTTGGATCCTTGAGAGTCCTGGGCTCGCTGGGAAAGCTTTCCCTGAGCAAAGCTCATTCGTTCCACACGAATGAGCATGCCAGGCACACCCACCTCCCACTCGGCACATCTTCTGAACTGGAGGTGATCCTGCCCCTGTCCTCATTGAGGACTCTGGATTGCAGCCCAGGCAGGTTCTGTGAGTCAGCTTTCACAGTCATCACTGCCAGCCCGTGCGGCTGCTATCCAGGCTCTGTCACACCCTGGTCCTCACCCTTGTCTCTGGGTAACCAAACCAGGGCTGTGGAGGCTCCCTCAGAGCTCAGCACCATCTCATGCCCCCACCCTCCCACAGACCACTTCAGGGAGCTGATCCTCACGCTGTGCGGTCTCATCCGCCGAGGCCAACTCACGGCCCCTGCCTGCTCCGAGGTCCCACTGCAGGACTACCAGCGTGCCTTGGAAGACTGCATGAAGCCCTTCATGTCTGCAAAGCAGATCCTCACCATGTGATAATCCCAGAGGAGCCAGAGTGAAGTGGGGAGCGGGGACACCTCAGCAGGCCTGGTTTCAGGCCCCTCCCACAGGCTGCACCCTTCCCCAGACTTCCCGCTCCTCACTGTCACAAGCCTGCCAAGGCTTTCCCCAGGGCCAGCCTCAGAGCACCTAATAAAGCCTGAACTTACAAAAACAAAGCAGTAGAAGTCCTGTCAAGGACACTCGCTGTGATTCTGGCCCCCACCTCCCAGCATTCAGAAGCCTGTCCTTACCCGTCGTCCCCTGGTCTCCGCAGTCATTTCCTGACCACCAGAAAGCAAGCCTGGTGGGTGCTGGCAGATACAGAAGCCAGTAGGACAGTCTCTGCCCTCCAGCCGTCCAAGCGCACAGGAGAATCTTGCAAAAGGGAGATTCGACTCACTTTGCAGTTGGAGTGTGGCTCAGTCGGGCAGGGAAGGTCCACTGCATGGAGGCATGACAGCCAGGTTGGGAGCTGAGGAAATAAGTCTCAGATGGCTGGACCACCCCCCCACCAGGAACATCCATTCTAATGGGAAGCTAGATGTCACACCAGTGGTTCTCAGTGTGAGATCCTGGGGGCATTTCTGAGGAGGTGCCACTGGCATTTAGTGAGTAGAGGTCAGTGACGCTGTTAAAACATTCTGTGCTGCACAGAATGGCCTCCCTCAACAAAGAATTATCCGGCCCAGAATGTCCATGGTGCCACTCTTGCAAAACCCTGCATTAAGCCAGGAACCTACAATGATACCATAGTGATTCACGTGCTGAAGAAGACCCGAGTCCCTAAGACCCTGTCCTAGGTCTGGAATCAGGAGAATCTTCCTGGGAGGGGACCTTGAAAGGGAGCCCTGAAAATAAATAGCTTTATTCCTACAAGGAGTTGGACGTTCTGTGACTTTGGTGCTTGCTTTACGATCCATTTACCCAAAGCAAAGAAACGGACTGGGGACTCCCTTGTCACCTGACCCTCCTCTGTTTCTTAGCTGTCGAGCCTCACTTGGGGTATATTTGCTGAGTGTGTGCTGTGTGTCTGAGACGAGGGATGTGGGCTGGCCCACAGTTTAACTGGGTGCCAGGGACAGACCTTCGCGGTATAGAAGTGAGGCCAAGGGTGCAGAGCTGTTCCAAGGGCTGTGCAGACACAGCAGCTCTCGAGGATGAAGGAGAGTTTCCCAGAGGAAATGTCCCAGCAAACGTTGAAGGCCAAGTAGAAAAAGGTGTACCCCACAAAGCCAACAGCACACGTGGGAGTGGAGACCTGAGATTCTGGCACTCAGGGAATGCCAGCAGGCAAGTGAGGGGGTGAGGTGGAAGCAGTGGCAGGGCTCGGAGCAGGAAGTGCATGAAGTCAAGACTCCCTGGAGACCTGGTGAGGCTCTGAGGGATTCTAGCAGTGGCTCAAGGCCAGGGCACACTCAGTAACGGCACACAAGGATGCAGGCTCCCAGCATCATCCTCCTGCCCTTGAGAGCATCGTGTGTATCCTTTGGAGAAAAGGACTCGGCTTCAGCTTGGAGCTGGGGAAAGTTTGCAGGTGCCCTCGGCAAGATTTGCCACCGTATACATTTGAGCTCAGGGTCAGATCCGACTTATCCAAGCTCCTCCCGGCCCCCTGTCCTCTATGTGCAGGTTAGTGTGAGAGATGATTAGTATGTGTGGGAAAGTGAGAAAAGCCTGAGGGAGGTGGAGGCTTCCCGAAAGCTACAGGAGTGAAAGAAGATGAGGTTCTTCATGGGGAGTCCACAAGGCTGGGCTTAGGGAGAGGGATGCCTCTGCAGCTACAGTGAGGGAGCAGGCCCCTCCGCCAGGAGATAACTCACAGAGGTGCGCATGTCCTGAGAACTAGGCCTCCTGGGGTCTGGAGGTGAGTTTGGGCTGGGCTTTAAAGGGTGATTAGAGGTTTCTCAACGAAAGGGAAGCATCACAGACTACAGGACCAGTCCTGCAAAGCTGTAGAGTTAGGACTCAATGTCAGAGTCTTCTCTTTCCCCAAATTATCTGGTCTCTTCCTAACGAAACTGACGACTCCAGGTGGGCACGCAGTCAGCTAAAATAAGCATTTTCCCTGCTTGCCTTGCCCCAGACAAGGCCTGTCCCTTCTGATGTAAGCACTGTCAGAAGCCCCAGCCAGCCTTAGACCAGGGGTTAAAGTTTACTATCAGGACAGTGAACTGCCTCTGGCTCCAGCACCCAGTCGTGGATGCATCCGGATGGATAAGGAAAGCAGATGGACGAGTTCGACATGTGGGACATGTAGTATGTGACCAGCACAGACCCTTACCAAGAAACAAAAGAATGACATCAGTTGAAGAAGACCACCAATAACTTCAAAGGACAATGTCACCTTGGCCAATCAGGAACTGAAACGTGGTCTGCAGACTCCTCTCTCCATCCCCCTTCCTCACCATGTGGCCTCGAGTCAGCCTAATGGGGTGTTAGCCTCCTTCCTGGCTGGCTCCATCCTCTCTCTGCTCCCCACTAATGGACCCCCAACTTGCTTACTCATGCACCTGTCTGGTATGTGGAGTGACCCTGAACCCGCGGGGTCCGTACCTCCCTTGGTCAGCTCCAACCCGTCACCCTCTGATGAAACCTCTGCTTGCTCACTCACCTAACTCTGCTGTGGGTTCTTTGAGTGGCCCGAAAACCCCCACAAGCACAGATGGCAGGAAGCACTTTAAAATATAACTGGCATCCAAACGGTCTTTCCACTGCTACCTTCCTCCTGACTGAGTTAGGATGTGTTTTCTGGTGTCTGCACAGCCATTTTGGCCATGTTAAGAAGAGGACAACAATTCAAAGGAACCTGGGTCTCTAACAGAAACCATAACTGCCCACCTTGGGACTTGTTTTAAGCTTCTATTTTAAGTCCCTAGGATTTGGGGTTTCTCTGAACCATGTCCTAGTGGATGCATGCTCAGTAGTTTAATCTATATTGAATTAAGTGAGCCTATCTGAAACTGAAAAAGTAAATTACGGTAGTTTGTGATCCCTAGCTAAGGAATTTGGACTTTATCCTGTTGGCAGGAGGGAACAAAAGATTTCTGAGCCAGGTTATCAGAACTGATCTTTGGGAAAATCCTTCTGGCAGTAGATTGGGCGACAATTTGGAGAAGGGAAGCACTAAAAAGAAAAGAGAAAAATCAGAAATCCCCAGGCCTCTGAATTTCAAAACGCAGAACACACATTACCAACATTCAACAGGCCAGGAGAAGAAAGGAGACTGAAAACAATGTCAGAAAAGAATCTGACTTAAAAATAGATCATCTCAGTACAGGAGATTGTTTTAATTTTCAGACACATAATCTCTCTGTGGAGTTGGATCAGCTCTTCTGGCCCACAAAGTAAACAATATCCTTTGTAAATGACTAGGGAGGAACCTTTGGCTCCAAAAGACTAAAAGAAGACAAAGGAGCATGATCTCCCAAACCAGCGCTTGGGCTTGGGCAAACCTGAAGCCTCGAGGCTCCGTATTCTGGCTCAGCCTGTTGTCTCCCGGGAGCATCCACCCTGAGATGCCTAAGGCCTCTGCCATGACACAATGGACTTCCTATTACTGCTTTCCCCAGAGAAAAGACTGAGGCCCAGAAGAAAACAGTGCACTAACCTGTGTGGACTAGGCATCCCAGTCCTCATGCCTGGACGCTTGCAGCACCCTCTGGCCCTGTGTTGACTGCTAGGCATCAGGCCCTGGTGTGGGGTAAAGAGACCGCATCCCAGCGCAGCATCTGCTTGCAGGTGCAGGCATGAAAGCCCTGGAAAGGAGCCAGGCTGCCCTAATGGTAACTGAGAAGGAGATGTCGGTGCCCTCCAAAAGAAGTACGGCCACTCACGTGCACCTTCATTTGCTTTTTACAACTTCTACCATTGTGGTTTGAATAATACAACCATGCAGAAGAGCAAGTCTCTGAGGGAGGTGAACTGAGTTGCTCAAGGTCACACAGCAGGCAGCAGAGCTGGCACCAGAAGCCTGGTCCTTAGACTCTGGTCATTATACCTGTCCAATTCTTTCAGCCCTACAGTTGGCCTCATCTCCTACTTTTCTCAGGACTCGTTGATTTTGTTCAATGAGAACTGATGTGTGATCAGAAAAGAATTCAAATTTCCCCAAGTCTGTATCTCATGGGGCATAGAGGAAAATAAAAAAGGAGAATCAAGAGAGATCATTGAAGTAGTCTAGGTGATGTGAGGGATCACTTATTTACTCATTCAGTAAATATTTTGAACATCATGTGAAAAGCACTGTCATGGGTGCTAGGGATACAGCAGGAGATTTAGTATAGGGTTAAAAAAAAAAAAAAAAAAAGCCCCTGATACCAGGGAGCTTACATTCTAGTGCAGAAAGACAATAAACAAATGAATAAATAAGGTAATTATGGAATCTGCTAAATGCTAGGAAAGAAAAATACAGGATACCACAGTCATGGAGTACTTGAGATAAGGTGGGCAAAGAGGGTCTGCAGCCTGAGTAAGAAGACATTCCAGGCAGAGGGAGTAACAGGTTTTAAGACCTTGATGTGTGAACAAGGCCTGAACTAGCTAATAAATGAAGGAGAAGTGAAAGGATTGGTAAACAAGAAGAACCAAGAACACAGACTGAATGTGGTGTTTGAAGATGGAGCTTTGGTACCTTACTCGATGGAAATGCTAGTCCCTGCATTAGGAGATTCCAAGGAGGGCAGGTTTCAAGCATTTCACCTCTGAGGGGCTTCTTCCCATCTACCGTAGGTTGAACAGACTATGACAACCAAGGTTAGCTCAAGGTCGTAAAGAGTTATGATCCTCACACTTTACTAGATTCCAAGTGGATCAAATATTTCAATATAAAAATAAGTCCTAAAAGAAACAGAATTGGCATGTCTTGGTGACTCAGGTGTTAAGCCCATGCCTGGGGTGCAGTCCACATCCAGCCCAAGGACCCAGGTTGTGACCCCAGGGTGTAGAAAGAGGGAGACAGTAGGGAAATAACTAAAATGAACAATATATAAAATGCTGTTTCCTCCTTCCTCTCCCAGCCTGCTGCCTGCCTTCATGCCTTTTTTTTTTTTTTTTAAAAAAAAGGTATCAAAATAAGCTATGACAGGTTTAAAACACAAAAACCTCCGAATGAGAAAAGCCTTTGAAACTACAAAATCCAAGAAAAATAACCGATCAATATATCTGTTCCCATAAATAGCTAGTTTTAGCATGGCTAAAAACACTAGGTAAAGTTATCAAACTGGGAGAAAATAATTTAATTTGACAAAGAGCTGATTTCCTAATATATAGTGAGTTCCTATAAATAAGGGAAATGGGTAAAAGATATAAACAAAATACAAGTGCCTCTTAAACATGAGACAAGGCTCATTCCACTTAAAATAAGAGCATTGCAAATTAAACTACCATGAGATGCCTCTTTTCAGCTATTAGATTGACAAAGCCCACAGTTTAATAATGGTGTTGCTGAAGAGATGAGGAAACAGGTCTACTTACGGAGAATCAAGCAGTAAATATGAAAATGCAAGTGTCCACACCGTTTGACCCAGTTATCATGCTTTCAGGTATAGATACTACTTATGGGTAGATACAAAGTTTCACATTGCCTGAGTTATGACAAAAAAAATGAATTTATCTCAATGACCTTTCATTAGGGCACTAATAAGTTACTGTTTATAGTTTATTATGAACCATAAAAATAGTGCTCTTTTTGTACTCTCATAGCATGATTTTCAAAATATATTAAGTGCAGAACTGTATTATAGAGATGTTCCTATGTTTTAGATATATAAAATTCTTCAAAAAAGACATTTAAGAAACTGCATTGTTTATCTCTGGGGAGGAGAACTAGGCAGCTAGAGGATAGAGATATTTTTCACTTTGTCATTTGAACCAGGGGATGAATTCCCCTTTCGAAATAGAATTTAACAAATGAGAAACACAAAGAAGCAAACAATACTCCTTTGTGGTTCTAGGTAAACTGGGTTGAGAAGGGAACCAATATTTGAGCTTCCACAACGTTCCAGACAGTTCTGAGCATTTCTACAGATACTACCACTACTTAGTTACCCTGGTCATCCATCGAGATGGAATAAATTAATTTTGCATGTTAGAAAATAGGTTAGAGGCGCACCCTGGTGGCCTAGTGGATAAGGCCACTGGACGTCCTCCACATACATTCCAAGGACCAGGTTCAAGACACGGGGCCGGGGGGTACAACTAGGAAGAGCAACTAAATAAATTAGAAATTAGATCAGATTGGTCTAGTAATTCGTGTCAAGCCTAGTCGAACTCCAAAGCACCAGCCTTATTCATTTCCAGTTTCTACTTTTTTTCTTTCTAAGGAAAGACGCAGGAAAGAACGAAGATGAGTAGGCAGGCAAGCAGGAGGAGACAGGAGGAAGAATCACTTTCTTTTTATTCTGTCGTTCACACTGTGTTTCCCCCGGACCCAGGACCCGAACCCAGGGGCATGTGACTGACCCAACCTACTCCACCAGGGCGCGCCAAAGTACTATTTTTAAAATACTACTGGTATCATTTATTGGGCACTTGTGACGTATTCGCAGCAGTACTGAGTGCTTTACCCATTCTCATGTAACTCAAGCCAACTCCGAAAGGTGGGAATTACTAGCGCCCTTTTACAGAGCAGACAGACGAGGCTCACAAAGGTGGCGCATACCGAGCCCAAGGTCACGAACACAGAGCCGTTTAGCAGCGAGATTTAATCTGAAAACTCCAGCTCTAAAGTCGCAACCACGCCGAGTTCAGAGCACAAAACCTGCAGCGCTCGCTCCGCTGGCGAGTAGCAGCAAGGCCGCCGGGGAGGGCACTTCCGGGAAGGAGCGAAGCCCTCAGGCTGCGGAAGGCAGCGCCAGCCAGGGCAACGAGAGCTCGCGAGAGGACGTGCGGGGTGCGAGAGGCCTGTCGATCACCTGGCCCCGCCCTGCGCCGGCGCGCCCCCGGATAGCCCTGCCCCCAGCCTTGGCTAGGCGGGAAGCGAACGCGCGCTCCTTCCCGTTACTTTCCGCCTGCGGGGAGGGTGGGGGAGGCGGGAGGCGCGCGCTCGCGAGCTACGAGCTCGCGTACGTCGCCGGGGTTCGGCTACGTCCGTCCCGCCGTCCGCCCGTTGCCGCCGCCGCCGCGCTCTCGCTTCGCCGGCCGCCGCCTAAGGGGGGCTGGGGCCGGGCCAAGTCACCGTTGCCGGGATGCCGCGGGTATACATCGGCCGCCTGAGCTACCAGGCCCGGGAGCGCGATGTGGAGCGCTTCTTTAAGGGCTACGGGAAGATACTGGAAGTGGATCTGAAGAACGGGTGAGGAGGGCGGGAGAGAAGCCGGGAGGGCGGGGACAGGGTCCCGGTGGTGGCGGGCGGGACGCGGAGACGGGAGCGGGATACCTGCCCCGGGCGGAGCAGCTACCGGCCTGCTCGGGCTCCGCCATAGTCGCGGCGCCTCGGGGGCGCGGGTAGGCCCGGGCTCCCTCTGCGCCTGCGCGGGTGGGGGTGGTGGAGGGATAATGGGAGCGATCGTGAGCGTGAGCGGGACCGGGAAGAAGACAAACCCGAGTGGGACTGGGACACCCGCGGGAGGACACAGCCGCAGGGCGTCGGGAGGCCTGGGTTTTTCCTCCCCAACCCCAGCGAGTGGGGCCTGGCTCCCTTCCGACCTTTCCCGCTCTGAGGGCTGCTGGAAATAAACGGAATTTCCGGCGCCCTTTGCACCTCTTCCCCGGTCGGGTGAAGCAGGCTGTCTCGGCGCATCTTTTCTGGGTAGGAGCGAGCTCTGGCGGGAGGCCCTTCTTACACTTGGCATGTGCCACACTGTTGGGGGCGGGAGACTCGTTTGAGTTGTCTAGTGACAGTTTCGAAAGTGTCGTCTCGCCGGCCTCGGGGGGCTTCACTGCTCCCCCACTACGAGGGTAAATTAAAGTCTTAACTCGTCATCTTTAAGACTGTGCTGAGAGTCCATGCTGTAGTTTCTGTTCTCCAACTTGAAAAAAAGTGGTTTTTGGTTGAATTTGTTAGAAATTAGTGGCCACCCTGGCTAGTATCTGCATTAACTGTTTGAGCTCTAAATTGCTAATTTACTACCTTTCCGGGTATGGTTTATATTCCTAATCTACTTTGGCAAAACGGGGCCCAGAGGGGCTACAAGTTTCAGGGAAAACATGAGGAGTCAGACCCGAAGACGATAATTCAGCAGGGAAAACAGAACCGGGAAACTTTAGGTAGAACTTCAGTGTCATGGATATAAACAGTTAAAGGGCCAAGGGGACTATTTTAGGATACTAAACCTTGGATTTAAGAGGTACTCTTGGTTTTGGTTTTTGTTTTTAAAAAAGGCCTACTTTGTAACAGGTCAAGTTATGAAGTACCATGTTCTCAAACTGTTGACTGGGTTTTAAATAATTTCAAATTAATGTTTAGGAAAAACACTAAGGAAAATGTCCTGAATAAAGTGTTTATGATTATGAATTTGTTTTAGAATAAAAAGCTTAGGAAGTTACTCATTTTTGACAGTGTTTCTAGTTCTTAAGGATTATACTAGATAAAGTAAGGAGAGGGGTTTTTTGTTAATTGAGATATTTATCATATATCTGAGCAAGTTGAAACTCCCAGCTAAATTGGTAAATGTTTTGTGGGGGAAAGCTTGAGCTTTGAAGCCGAACCAGGCCTCTGTCAAATCCTACCTTCACCACCTAATATCTATGGGCAGGTTACTTTGATTCATAAGTTTGCTCTTTCATAGGTTAGAGACAATAATTGTAAAGCATTTGACTCATAGCAGTAAATGGTACCGATAATTAAAGGGATTTGACCATGATCATTGGGAGACATCTTCGCTTGTAAATGTTTACTAACATGAAGCATATTTGGGGAGGTCTGTTTTCTAAGGTTACTCAAATGATAGCAGGAAATGTATGTTAATGGCGAAACATAGAATCAAACAAACATTGATAACCACCAGTGAGATGCCTGCTACTGTGCTAAATGAGTTGGGGAGGCAGAAAACCTGTTCTACTCATGAGTAAATTAAGTGTTTATGGTTATGACATGTACTCTTACTCTGAGTTAAATGCTTCCTCTCACTTTAAACTCAAACAAGTAAAACTTGAAAATGTTTGAAAAGATTTATTTAAATAGACTTTGAAGAATGGGTTGACTGGGACTTGATATGAAGAAGTGCCTAGGATTAGTATGTGTCTTTTTTTTTTTCTTTTGAAGGAATGATATAGACAAAAATGAAGGCGAGTTGGTGGGTAGGAAGAGAGGAAAAAGCGTTATTTTATTTAGTTCAAGTTGATTGTTCCCCCCAGCCTCTGGTGGCCCCAGGTCCTTGGGATGTACATGGCCAGAGGCTAAGCTACCAGGGCTTGCCACGATTAGTGATGTCTTAACTAGTGATGGGGAGATAGTTCAATAAGGAACAGTTTTGAAAAGTGATAAACAATCTTCACATGAAGGATCTAGAAATTTAACAACATAAACCAGAAATAACATGTAAGATTTTTACACTAAATATTCAAAATTATGGATAGGAACTCAAAAGCTCTGGAGGGAATAATGAGCAACCTGGGGAATTGTGAGATAAGAGGAAGGACAGATTTTTCCAGCATCTAATACGTAGGTCTCTTTGGGGGAATTATTCATTCTTAGATTTCTACTCTTGAGCCATGTATGATATAGATGAAGTCTGTGATTGAAAATAAAAGTTGAAATGAGAACTAGGAATCATTTAGTGATTTTAGTGGTCAGTGTGACAGTCACCAAGCCAGCACACTTGGCAGCTTTCAATAGGTTTTTGGTTTTTTTTTTAAGAAGGAAGCAGGCAGAAATGAAGGCAGGTGGGCAGAAAGGAAGAGAGAGGAGGAAGAAACGTTTGTTTATTTATTTAGTTCATTTTGGTTGTTCCCTTGGATCCCAAGTCCAGTCCTTAGGCTTTCCGTGAACTGTGCTAGTAGAGAGCTACTGACTTAACACCTGAGCTATCAGGGTGTGCTACATTCAAGAATCTTTCTTTGGGAAAATGACTTCTGACAAAAGGTCCAATTATAGAGATGTATTTCAGTATTGACTGAACTAGATAGCAGAAATACAGAGGAGTCTGAATGGACGACGTAGGTACTAAAGGCAAAGATGGCATAACTCAGCAATGTGTGCGAGCTTAATAGCCTTACAAACAGAAGGATTTAGGTTTCTTATTTTTGAACATATATAGCTTTTTTATTATTGATATTGAAAACTCAAAGACAGATTTCGGATAGATTGAAAAAATTGCCGAAGAGTTAAAATTTTCAGAAGTGAGATATACCAGATAGGTTAATCTGGAAAGATGTGGGTAAATTTCAGATTGCAAAAAAGCATATAGAACTTTTAGTGTATATAGTGTAGGCATGTAGTATAATAGAAAGTTGAGCAAATGAAGAAGCAGATGAGTTCTCCAGAAGAGGTTGGAGAGGATTTTATGAACCCTCTTGGGATTTGGATAAGGGGGATATTATTACCCAGTAGTTCACTGCCATTTTATTACTCCAGACACTCCTGATCTAGATTGCCTTGTTTTTGAGAACTCCTAGAAAGTTGATTCCATTTGGAATTACAGACATTCTGCAATCTCTCAGGACCTTGCAGACCATTCCAGATCCCCCTGGAGTTTTCTGTATTCGGAGCTACCTCTCTAACTCTACAGGACCAGAGTCAAGGAAGGAACAATTATCAGCAGCACCTGTTCATAACATTCCTATTCAGAGCAACTTTTCCTGCCGAGGAGTTTCCCTTGCCACAAAATCTTGTGGTTTTACTCATAAATCTGTCTTCGTTTTTCCATTTTTAACTAGTAAATAAAATTCATCAGGCCCTAAGAAGATTTTACTTGCCCAGTAACTAGTCAGGTGAAGCTCTAATTCATCAAGGTGGTTGTTTATTTTGTTTTGTTTTCTAATTGGTTGAGGCATGGGTTAGAGGGAAATTTGACTGTAATTCAGAACCTGTGTGTCATATTACAGTGAAATCATGTATATCCAGAATTTTCAGATGTTCTTGTCTGTTTAATTGGTTTTTCACAATAACTTAAGCCTTACCCACAAGTTTTTATTTTTACTCTTGTCAAAAATTCTTTAGGTGAAAGGTACCTAAGTTAATTTTTTAAATATGTTAAGACTCAGTGAGTCAAATCCTTGTTCTCTTTGTCCCTGATCACTGTAGGGCATCATTAGCAAACACTGAGAAGAATCTCTTCTACCCCAGAACCTGCATAGGGATTTTTCTCTTTTGACTGAGTCCTTGATGAGAGCTGCTTTTTTTCTTTCAAAGGACCAATAAAGGAAGTATAATTAGTATTGCAGGTTATTGGCTTCAAATTAATTGAACTGTTTATTCTTAAGTCCTGTGAGAGATTACCTCCACCACCACCAAATAGCAGGTAAATGCTCGGTTGTTTTCGATAATAAGGCTACAACTAGTGGATGACAGGAACGACGAAGAGCAAGCACTGTCCCTTTAACGACCCCATCACTTTTTTTGTTCATGGGCAAGTCTAGCCTCAAAACAAGTGTCATGGATGCTCCCTGGTGGGGTAGCAGTTAAATCTGCAGCATCCACCTGCCAGAGTCCACATACATCCCAAGAACCTGGTTCATGGTACAGCGGGGCAGGGGGGTGGTGCAGAACCAGGATAAATCAATAAAGTGCTTCCTCCTCCTCTTTTCCTGCTCACCTGCCTGGTCACCGTCATTCCTGCCTGCACCTTTCCTTTAAAAACATAAAAGACAAGTGTTATATTTGAACCCATACCTACCAAGACTTTAAATCTGTGTATTATAAATAAAGTAAAAGATTTCATTCTAGTTTGAATTTATTATTAATGAAGAGAATAAAACCATAGTTTTGTTTAAAGTATTGAACAACTGTCTATAGTTAAAGACACATTCTTAATTAGTCTAGAATTTCAAAATAGCATATTTCTGTTTCTAATAATTTTGCATGTTCGTTGTAAATTTTTTAAATATAGCAAAAGACAAAAAGTCATCCAAAGACGACACTGTACTTTGAGACTTTGCCTTTATTCACTTTTTTTTTTTTTTTTTTAAGAAAAGATGCAGGCAGGAATGAAAGTGAGCAGGTAGGCAGGAAGAGAGAGGAGGAAGCACTTTCTTTTTTCAGTTGTTCTTAGTTTCCCTGGACCCCAGGCCTTGAACCAGGAACCATGTGAACTAAACTGGACCACTAGAGGGTGCCAAAAGTGTACTTTTGGAGTCAGGATGTACATGTTTTATAAGCCTTTGACTACCTGTTTTAATTACTCTCTAACCAGTATTTTAATTTTCATGTGCTGTCAGAATTCTTATTTTTCTGAACTCTTAACTACCCTTTATTATAACTTTTAAAAACTTTGAATTTTGCTATTAGAATATATAAAATTTTATTAATTACTTTGCAGCCTCTCAGGCTCATCCATTTGTTCCACCATGCATAGCAGTTTCAAGGTTTTTGTTTGTTTTTTTTTAAGGAAAGGTACAGGCAGGCGGAGAGGAGGAAGAAGCATTTTATTTAGTTGTTCATCTTGGGTATTTCTTTCGACCTTGAACCAGGGACCTTGGAATGTATGTGGACTACGTAGTGCCCAGTGGAATAAACTGCTAGGCCACAGGGCACATCTCAAGAATTTTTTTAAACAATTTTCAGTTGATTAGAAAATAAAGAATTGTTTATAGATGATAGATAATTCAGACAATAGCAAAATCAGAAAGTGGAACAAAAGTGTCATTAAGAACTTTTAGCACAGGCAAGACCTCAGTCCAATTTTATGTACCACTTTTTCTGCTTAATCTCATTTTTTCCATTATATTAAAATCTTTCTCGGCCATCATTTTAATGACTGAGTAAAATCACTGAATGTATCAGGATTTGCCAAACCATTTCCTCCATGTTGTGTCGAAACTCTTGCCGTTACATATAACCCTGTGATAAATAGCACGCACATAAGATTTACATTTTTATCATTCCTTAGGACAGATTCTATGAAGTAAAATTCATGTAGGAATTCAGCAGGAATGAATATTTTAAAGACTAACTGCATAAAGCCAAATAACCTTCCAGAAAAGCTGCCCGGTTACATTTGGCCCAGCACTGTTTGACCATGTCCACTGCGGCAGTGCCAGCATCTCTGAGCATCCATGTTGTTTAAAAGTTTTGCTGATTTAGCAGGTGAGAATATTTTTGTGTTTTAACCAAGAGCTTTTTTTTAGTGAATGAGAAGTAATAATCAATAGGACTATGGATGGATTAAGCAGCATTCTGTCATTGTTTCAGTAGTAGTACTATTTTTAAAATGTGACCAAATTGTTTTAAAAACTTTCAATTTTCATTTTGAAAAAGCGACGCCGAGAGACAATATCATACTGCAATTTTGACCAAATGTTACTGGCATAAGTTGCCTTGACTCAAGTCTTCCACGCCTTAGGTCTGTTTTCCCAGTTTATGATAAAAATAGATGGCATGTGTAGTTGTTTGCCAAGGATTTTAAACCCCTATTCCGCAGTGTAATATCTTGCTCCTCCCTTTTTCATTGAGGTATCATGAATAAAAGGGCCATGTAAAGTGTTTGTCTCTTAAAAGAGATGGCAGGTTGGGGGAGATAAGCTAGATAAAAGTGATTTGAGTTTGCAGTATTTTTGCATGCTTCCAAGTTACCCGACTAGGAAATTGTGCTTTGAACTTTTCAGAAGGGTGCTCCGAGTGTCTGAGAGAATACTGTTGGAGGTGGTAAACTTTAGAAAATATTCATAGCCTATTTATTTGTATGATTTATTCTTCAACTGAGTATGTCAGAGTGCTTTGCAAACAAATAATTATCTCCAGTTTGTACTAATGGGGAAACTGAGGCCTGGGGAGAGTGAGTGACTAGCTCGAACAGATGACTTCTTGACAACCCTAGAGCCTGAAGATGTTTCTTACCTGCCAGCTACAGCACGAGCAGTGCCAGTCGTGCTGTTTCCTTACAGATAAGTCCTGTCCTCATGGAACCTGTCTCCAAGGGTAAAAAGGTAGTTCCGCTTCCACAGCCTGTCCTGTCTCTAGTCTGTCTTCAGAGACCTCCCACCACTGGCATGTACTATTTTCTATTGACCTTGGCCCTGGTTGGAGACAGGCTACTCTCTGAAGATGTTAAATGGTATCTTTGTCGTGGCTAACAGGGTTGGACTGTGCAAGTGAATGGTCTCTGTCCCGTTCCTGCTAGGGCTGTCTGGTCTTGGAGTTTTCTGAAGCTGAGTGACCACATTGTGCTCTGAATTTGCATACATGTATTTTGAAGATAGGCCCTACATGACCTATTCTTACGTGTTGAGATGGAAATCTAGAGGTCTCTGAACTGCTAGTGATACCTAAAGAAGTACTGAAGGGACGCTTCTTACCCCCTTTGCCAGGTCTCCCAGCCATGTTAGGTCTGGGTGCCAGAGTGGGGGACCTTCGTGAACAGACCTCTGAGACCTAGAGAAAGGCAGAAAACTGAAAGGAGGGTTTGAATCCAGTTTTCAAGAAGGAAAGAGTCAAGCAGGGGAACTGTGCTCACAAGTCAGGAAACACTTAACTTGGAGAAAAGTTATTTTGTGTAGGTGAAATGAAGCTATTTTCCATGAATGTTAAAAGAAATTGACTTTCTCATTAGAATATTAAATGAATTAAATGACCAGTTTCAAGGGAAGGGCATTCCCAAGAACTGGCATAGAGAGTAATATCTGTAACCAAAAATAAAAATGAAAAACGGACTAAACCAGAGACTGTGGGTTGATCATGAGGGACATAGGAATAGCCAAGAAGGTCCCAGAGACACAAACTCTAATGAAGACTTTAGCCTGCCTCCCCGTTCACGTCATGCTCTCATTGTAGAGGTGAGTATGAACTGGTTTCGTTTGTAGCCTTGGTATGAAATCAGGTGTGCTTCCTGCTGAATGCAAACCTTCATTTCATTAAGTATGGGTAACAGTGAGTCTATCTTATGTTCTAAGAGTTTGATTCTAAATTAGTAATATGACTTCTGTCCCTTGAGTTTTTAATTGTTTTTGATTTGTGGTTGAGTTTTGATGAACTTCGTGCCATCAGGAAATGGTTGGCCTCCTTTTCTTGTGATAGCTCTTAATTTCATTTGTCCTTGGTGTCAGAAAATTCAAATGAATACAAATGTGATTGTTTGTGCCCCTCTCCCCTTTAAAGAAAGCACTTGTGTTGACTTTAAAATATTAAAATAATGCATTTAGCTACAGGGAAGGAGAGTTGGGGTTGTGGTGGCTTGACCCTTCCACTCCGTTGCTTTCTGGTCGTGGTCCCATTTTATTTGGTGTGTTCATTTTGGTTGTTCCTGAGGCCCCAGCTCATGAACTTGGGTCCTTGGGCTTTAATATTCTATGCCTCAGCCACCAAAGTAGTCCTGTTCTTAGGGTAGAAATCTGGTAACAGCCACTAAAGGTAAAATCGATTAGCAACTTTAGTGAATAGTTGAAACAGATTGGCCATAGAACAGTTCTAAATAGGACAAAATTTGAATGGGACAGATTTCACTCTACCTCCTATTTTCATGAAGTAATTCTGTTTTATAACTTAGTCTTTGAAAGCGTGATGTTTGTTTCTATTCTCTTGTCTTCACCCCAGTATGTAAATATTCCTTTTGATATGTTCTAGTATTTATCTTTCTCTATTTTCCTAGACTCGTATTAAATTATTGACAATTAATTATAGGTGTGGTTCTTAGAGAGTAAATGTTTACAATTTACTGGTACATATCAGATACAGAATGGCATTTCTTTCCATTTAATACTTCTCATTGTTAATATTCATGTGGACATTTGTCTTCCACAGCACATAATGTTATGAAATTGGTTTTTGTATATTTCCAGAGCATGTATTTCTTGAACTGTTTGCCCTTATGGACCACTTCTTTCTAACAAGTGAATAGGAAGCAGTAGAACATGGTGATAGTTTTTATTTTGGATTAGGACCTGGATGTGAAGAATCCCAGGTATTGGGTAGTTGCCTAACTGCTCTAAATTTTAGTTTCTTCATCTTTTTAATACCAGTAAAACTGAAAATTATTACAAAGGAGCTTGAAGAAGGAAAGAATCCTGATGAACTGGAGTAGTTATGTTAATCGCTTGGAATTAAATCAGGTCTCAGATCTATCTGCCACCTGCAAAGTACTTTTCTAGTTGCTGCTAGAATCCCTGTGTAACTGGAAGTCTGTAAACTTCACAGTAATCTTTGATTTCTGGTACATTTTTTTTTCACACCATTCATGCTCATATTTTTTGGTCCCAGTCACCGTTCCTTATAAAACTAATTAAATGCATTCTTAAGTACATAATATTGTCAGTATCCATTCACATCCACCGCTTCTAGGCCTAACTCTTCATCATCTATGCTGGTCTGATTTTGCTGGGCCTTAAAACCAACAACAGTTTTCAGGGGTTGATATGGGACCTCCAGAATGGGGATTGCACAGAATAATCTTATTTTTCCTCTATTCTTCTAGTCTGTTATGTTCTGAACCCACACATGTTTTCGGAAGGACCAGATGGCTGGCACTGGCTAATGGGAACCAAAAGACGAGTGAAAGTAACCCGGTTGTCACATCCCCAAGCTTAGAGGTGCTTCTCCCTGCCCCAAGTACAATTTCTTTTTTCTCTGGAGATTTTACCCCTATTGTGTAAAAAAACTTCTAATACAACCTGGCTTATCTGAGGTTAGATTAACGAGTGAAACGGGAACATTCGTTGAATGAGGATTGTACTCAGGACTGTGGGAGAGAAGAAATAGCTGCCTTTACAAAGGCAGTGTAACCTTGTGGTTTAGAGCTTCGGTTTGGGAATCGTATCTGGGTTCGAATCCATCTGCACTACTTATGAGCTCCTTGTCTTTGAGCAAGTCGCTTAGCTTCTCCAAGCCTCAGTTTTCTCATTTGTAAAATGGGAATAATAATAGTAGTAGTTGTACTCATACATTCTTCACATAAAATAAGAGGAATGAAAGGTTATGGATAAATTATGTACTTTGTGCCAGGCACTATGCTAAATGCTAGCCTTTGATATTATTAAAGAACTCATAATCAAATGAGAGAATACAACAAGGCTTAAAAGACCACCAAAATGTCCTACAAAACAAATTGAAGTGCTGGAGCTGAAGAAAGTGCTAAAATTTTTAGGTTGAAGTTGGGCATATCTCTGTGACTTCATGAAAGCATTCTCGAGTACATGAAAGAAGGTCGATATAATTCACCTTGCGTAATTAAGATATTTCTAATTTGGACACTGACTTCAATAAAAGTCATTGAGAGTCATTATAGACCTCAGAGCAAAATAGCAACTAACTTTCCTTGCTGCATGTAAAGAGACAAGTTGACTAAGTCAGAATAGGTATAATCCTAGAATTAAGTGAACTGATCAAACAGGAGAAGACTGAGGACCCAGATGAATGAGAAAAGCGTAGACTAGGCAGTACTCAGTGGATAGAGCGGTCTAGTCAAAGTGATTACAAGGTCGTTAGTAGAGAATGTAATGGTCAGGGGCTCCAGGAGAGAGAAATCATGAGGTAGGTTTTCTTCTTTGAAGGTGGGGAAAGATCAAGTGCAGACTGAGCTGTGGCCAACGTTTGCAGACCAGGAGTCCACACTAGCTCTAATCAGAGAGCTCTTGGTGTGCGGGAACTGCCAGTTTGCCGACGTGAAAAGAGCCCCAGACTGGTACTGGTGAGCCCTGAAGTCGCACCCCAGCTCTGCCACTCAGTGAGCACGGGTAAGTCATCCACCTTCTCCGGGTGGCCTCGATGGCCCTCCCTTCTCTGAGGCTAAAGAAAGGGAGGCCAGAATGCACCGAGCAGCCTCCTTCCTGTCTCAGGATAGGTAAGGATTTCAGAAACCTACTTCACGTGGTAGGAGCTCCTAGTTGTGGGTTAGAAACAACCTTCTGTTAGTGGGAAAGTCAAATTGCAACCTTAATCAGTGACCCAGAGCAGTGGATGTGACATTGGTTAATTCTGCTTTAAGGGCCTGACCACTGCTTCCCCAGAATGTTGCAGACCTCTGGCATCAGGGGCAGTTACACTGCTCTCACTGACTAGCTTTCCTCCAAGTTGGCCTCACATGAGCTGAGCATTAGAGACTTCATTGCAGAAGTGTCTTTCTGCAGTTTTCTAAGCACTGCGTGCTGTCAGCAAGAATTAGCATTTTTCATTACTGTCCTGTCGTGCCCTGACTTTTTTCACCTCAGAACACCAAGTTGGCTGAAGCATAGAAGCAACACTGAGTGCTTTGAAAGAAAGCTGTTTGATTCCTGTTCACTAATGCCATTTCTTTCAGGGTAGATTTAAGGGCTCCGCCCAAATACCGTGCTATTGACCCTAGTTTGAGGCTCCAGCCACCCCATGGGTTAACTTCAACAGATGAAAATTTTTCCTTGGCTACAGCAACATCCCTAATCCTGACCAGCCATGGAGAGGTTCGGTTCTTACAAGGAAAATGAGTGAATGTGGGAATGGCTCACCACATTGGGAAAACAAAACTCACATCCTGCTGATGGTTGGCTGAGGACTGTCATGTCCACATACAAAGAAAAGCATGTGGCACAGTTTTAGGACAAAGGTGAGCAGAGATCCACTGTGGAAAAGGGCACATTTTTCTTATAGAGAGAACATCCACGGCGTGCCCCTCGGTAAGCAGTGTTGGTGGGAGACCGCAGGCACACGCGTGGAGGCTCACTTTCCCTTGCTCCTGTATCTCCACCCCATCAGGTAGCTGATGCTGACCAGTCCTTCAGTCACACCCTGCCTAGTCAGCCCTGGATCAGCCTAGCTACAGAGCAAGCTGTGCTCATTTGCAGACAGCACTTTTCTCCAGTCTGCCTGTTCAGTGAAGATGTTTGGAAGACAGACATGACCTTAAGCCACGCCTCAGGGGTGAGATAAGTCCAGTCTCTTCAGTGAACATAGAGTGATGTTTTGGAACCATTGGTATAGGTCATAAGTTACAAGCGTCAGGGAAAGTCTTATTTAACAACAGTACAAGCTTAGTTGTTTGTTTTGTTTCATTCTGTTTTGTTTTAAGGAAAGGTACAGGCAGGAATGAAGACTTAATAGGCAGTCAGGTGGGAAGAGAGAGGAGGAAAAAGCGCTTTATTTATTCAGTTGTTCATCATCGCTTGTTTCCCTTGTTTCCTCTTGAACCGAGGACCTTGGGATGTGTGTGAACTGTGCTAGTTTACACCAGTAGGTCACCAAAGCATGCTGATAATTCTTGAATGGAAAAGTGGTTAATATTTCTAAAATTGAATTCTTGGAATTACCTTCGTTTAAAAACAAAACAACATGTTTTTCCAGTTCTGGCTTTTCAGAGTTTGAGCTACTGCCTGAGCAGGACACCTGCTGTTAGGAGGAGATGGGCATCAGCAATAGAATGGACTGAAGTTTGAAGCAGCCCACATAATTCAGTGCGGCTTTTGTTTGTGGTGTCGATACCTGTCTATACTACTGAGTCATGATGCCCACTTTTTTTAGGGGGAAAATAGCAATAACTCCCCTGCCATCATTTTTTGACTAAATGTGTTAGGATAAAATGTGAGTCAGAGGAGAAGTTTAGGAAAAGGCAGTAGCAGAGAATCATCAAAGAAAGGAGTTTTTTCTTTCATTGAAAAATAGTGTACATTTAACAGTTAGGCCATGCTCTGGTTCTTCACAGAAACTTAAAGGCATGACATGACATAACATCTGGGAGGCAAAGGAGACATATTGGGGGGTGTTTTGTTCTTGATTTTTACCATGTCTTCCTATCGGGAGATTTTTTTCAAATTGCCTTGGGTTCATTCTCCTGAATTCCTTCATCCTCATCATTTTCAGGGAATGAATTATTGAAAGATGCTCTTTGTAATACAACAAAAGAGGAAGGGTGCATGCGGTGCAGTTTTAATAGATGTGTCTGTGGGTTGTGTTTTGAGGCTTATTCCCAGGTTACCCAAAGGCATGTTTATAGACAAGCTGACACGTGTGTATGTGCACATGCAGATATGTATTTCATATCCCTCTTTACTGTGACGAAGTTTTCAGAAGGAGAGTACGTTCGGGAGATTAATTTCTTGTTATCTGCTACGAGGCACAAAGGGTTAAGATCCATGAGGAGTCTCACGTGTTCATTATCAGGGAGAATTTTACTTTGAAGACACTAAAATTTACTTCATAGAAAGTTCAAATGTTTAAATAGAACCAAAATTGGGACACATTGAATAGTTTTAAAAGGTGTTTTAGATGATAAAAATTAAATGTATCCTGGTCCTATCACTGTTAGATGCCTCAATTAAACCAGATAATTTATTATGACATTTATCATATAAGAAAAAACTTTAAAGATGTATAATGTAACTATTATTTCACAAGTAAACTAAGACCCAGAAAAAATAAAATAATTACAGGTGGTTTTCCAAATTTGGTTTATAGTAAAAGCATGTCGAGAACCCAGGCCAATTGCAGCTCAACTGTGTATGGTTAGGAGTTTTGAGTTTTGGAGTCACAGTGTCGGCTTTGAATGCTGGCTCTCCTGTTTTGCTAAGCACTTAACACTCTGCCTGTTTCCTCACCTGTAAAATGGGGAGGATAGTAACTGGCTCTTGGGTGTTCTGAGTACAAAGATAGCATTGTCTAATATATAGAGATCACTTACTAAATGCGAGTCAGAATTGTTTTCTAGTCTCTTACTTTGTTTGGACAGCTCATTCACTCTCCCTGTTGAAAGAAATAGTCATTCTTTCAGTAAAACAGGTCTAAACAAATAGTAAAATGGTAGAAGCAACCACACTGATTTGGCCTTTGCTTTCAGAACAGGAGTCCCTATAAGGTTTCATGTTATACAGGAGGATGTTTGGGTTAATCTTCTGGACCACTCAGCTTGTCAGTGACCAGAGAAGTGACAGGTGCCTGACTTAATCCTTGAATTGGACTTTGACATTCAAATGTTTCACACAGTAGCAGCCGAAATTTTCTGTGAAATAAAGTTGATTTCAAGTTAAGTATTTTAATAATGGACTTGGATATCACAAAAAATGTGGTTTCTAAGTGACCCACTTGTTGGGGTTTTTTAGAAGTAAATATTAAGGAAGGACTAGAGAGGCCATTTTTCTCTGATCACACAGCCTGTTTCCTACAACTAAGAGATGAATTTTATTGGCAAGGTATACCGGGCTTCAACTCTGGCTGCAAATAAATAACGGTCTGTCTGAGCATTCATTTTTGTTTTTAAATAACTGCCTCCACTTGACAGTTTGTCATTACTTTGCCTCAGTGGTCGGAGAGAGTTTTGCTTGTAAGCCTTGGGCAGGATGAACATACTCGGATGATCTTGAGTCTGGGAGAATGCATTACCGCTTAGGTCTGACATAGCATCTCGTCATTAACAAAATTTTGGCTATTTCAGATGACATACAGAGCTTAGGTCCTTGCATTCTCTGACCCCCTGAGTAGTTGTAAACTGATTATTTTGAAGAAAACTGGGTATTCCTTTGATTATTTTATGAAATCTGTAGAAGTCAGTGTTGTCCTGACATCACATTAGGTGAATCGGGCAGGAATGGTGCTGGTGTGTGAGCAAGGAGTGCAGGCCCTCTCTCTCAGCAAGCCCGTTTTGGTCATTTCCCTCTCATCCCTCTCCTTGTCATCAGACTCACTGATGCCAATAGCAGTGGTACTGTGGGCGGAGCAGACCTAACCGATCTGGCAAATAAAATTAAAGGAGGCTTTTTTTTTTTTTTTATGATCTATTTAGAAATAAATCAACATGGTATAGTTAAGAGTTGGTTTTGTTAATTTTCTCTCTAAAAATGATAGTATGACTTTTCTAATAGTCCACTCTATACAGTAAAGGAAAAAACAGCAACAATATATTATCTGTACAGATTTTTAGAAGAAGCTTTACTTGCTTTGTCAAGTATAACATTTAAAATCACTCTTACTAGGCTTCTTTGTATTTTCAGTTTACAGAGGAATGAAACTGTTTCAGACACTTGGTGGCCCCTATCTTGAGCCAGGTGGCTTCTGAATGGTATCACTGCCACACATTTCCCATTAAACAGCTGGGTGCATATGTGTTACTTTCTTTTACTGGGGTTGAAGTTCAGTGACTCTTTAAAGTTTAAATGCCACTCAGACATTTTAGCATAAACCCTCCAAAATTGTTAACTGTACATCATCACCATGAAAGATTCTGTTTGAAAGGAACTATTTAGTAAAAGATGAATTCTGCAATGCTGAGTTGTCTCACTTAGCATATTGCTGGGTATAGCATTACTTGCTAAAGAAACTAGAAAAATTTTTTGTCATACTGAATGAACTTCTGGCAAGTTTTAGAACCTGTTTTTAGATCCAGCATGCTTAACATAAAACACCAGTCACTGTTTGCTTATGTGCACAGCTTTGTTAAGATTTTAAAAGACATTGTTTAATTGTAACTTTCCATTGTGATTAATTATGACCACTAAGATGGTTTCCATTTGTTATAGCAGTGGTCATAAAACGAGGCTTTTCATTACCATGTGAGACAAACAACATTTATTGATAACATAGCTTACAGGGCATTTGTTTAACCTTGCTTATTAAAACTATACAAATTTGCATTTTAGCTTCATAAGTTGTGCTGTTTAATAGGCATGGATAGGATTGGGGAGGGGGATGTTTTCTTTCAGATAAATATTACCTAGCAGTACTACGTAAAGAACTTTTCACAGTTGTATGTAGACTTTAGAGGATTTCAGTCTTCCTAAAACCTCATGGAAGTGAATTTGGAATATCACAGGGAAATGAATAGCTCTAGATTTTTTTCACTGATTACTTCTAGAACAGTTAATTCACTTGTGACTATGTGTTTAGGTAGAGGGACAGGAACTTAAAAAAAATTCTTTCACCAAGGAGATTTAAGGTATTATAATGTCTTACCTGATGTTATTCCAAACTTGGTTGAGCAGTGAAGACAACTGTGCCTGATTGTAGGTCTAACTCTTCTCTATGATACCACTTTTGGGCTAAAACTAAAAGAAAAAGATGAGTTCTGTGATTTGAAAGAACATATATTCAATCTGTAGAATTCTGTATTTTGATGCCTTATTACAAGCATTCCTGTAGAGGTCTTTGCAGTTGCCCCCAGCTACTTGGGGAACAGAAGTGGTCTCTATTTTTAGCCAGCCTCCTACTAGAAAGACAGGGGTCTACCCTGAGACGTCTCCCTATACTTTCACAGTGCTTATTGACACAAGGCAAAGTGGTTTCAGCAAAAGGGAAGAGAAAGCTGACCCTTAGTTTGCAAAACCCACCTAACCTTTGCTAAGCATGACCCTCATTGCTTTCTCTTTGATGTTAGTGAAGCTGGGTGTCAAAATGGTGCCAATCAGGATTTTGTTTGCTCTCTTCTAGATACGGTTTTGTGGAGTTTGATGATCTGCGTGATGCAGATGATGCTGTTTATGAACTGAATGGCAAAGACCTTTGTGGTGAGCGAGTAATTGTTGAGCATGCCCGCGGCCCACGTCGAGATGGCAGTTACGGTTCTGGACGCAGTAAGCATTTAAAGGACATTTGTATCACTGACACGCCTTTGTTATTAAATGTTAATTTTTAAAAGTGATTGATTGATTCATGTTATATTGAAATGTATTGATATATAAGTCATTTGTTTTATAAATTATGTATCTTTTTAAATGTAAAATTGCAAATAAACGTCTTTTATAATGTTTACCTTTAATTAAATTAATGGCATAAATTTCTTGTTTTAATACTTTATAAATATGTTTAATGATGTGTGTTTGTGTTGTTTTTTTTCTCTGTAATGCAATGTTTAACATAGATTTAACAAAGACCTCAATGTTTTAATTAAAAGAATCCTTTGAGGCTAAGATGACTGCCTGTTCCATTTGCTGACCTTGGGTTACCTTTCCATGCGTGGCTCTTTGAACCATTGTGGCCCTTGGCTGACCAAAAACAGGAAGCCATGTGACGACCGCAACCTTTCCCCATTAGACCTGGGTGGTGAGGACCCCAAGGGTTAGACACAGATGAGATTAAACTGAAATAGGTGCCTGAAAATCTCTTTTTCATTTAAAATATTCACAAAAAAATTTTAATCACTGTGAGTAACACCAGTAACTGATTTAGTAATTTGGTTACTTATTTCTAAATTGTTAATATTTAATTTCTGCATGTTAATTTAAAATATAAACATTAATGAATACACATTACGTATATATATACTTACAACTTTGTAAATTACATTTTCATGTGTAGCTGATGGCTTTTTTATTTTTTAAATGTAGTTTAGAATTGCGGGTGGGAATAGAGTTTTAATAAATGTGCTATCATATTATTTGGGGTGGGAGTAAATAGTGTATTTAAGGGGAATTTGTGCTGTATCATTTTTTTCTCCCTTTCCTCTCCTGAGGTAATCTTATCTATTTGAACCTTCCAAAGGTGGATATGGTTATAGAAGAAGCGGCCGAGATAAATATGGCCCCCCTACCCGCACAGAATACAGACTTATTGTGGAGAATTTGTCAAGTCGGTGCAGCTGGCAAGACCTAAAGGTTTGGGTTCCATTAACCTTCTGGGTAGATTGGGCTGGAGTTAAGGTTGGGGAAAAGGTAATTTCATGCAGGCCCAGGCATACACAGAATATAATGATGTTAAATGTTTGAAAGCTTTCCCAAAGTATTTGGAAATTCTCCAATTAAATGATTCATAGGAGTACAAGACATCAGACTCTCACTGTGTGTGTGGGACCATCACTCAGTGGACAGCCTGTGTTACGTGAAATTTCCCTGGAGTGTTACAGAGAGGTGCCAATGTAGCAAGGCCTCACTAATGAAAGAGAAAGTGACAGCCACCAGTATTTCCTGCAGTGTAAGTTGTGAAAACATAGGTTTATATTAGCTTTCAGTGTAGATCCTTACGAGTGAAAATGACCCATGTTCTATCATAAGGTTTATTCGTAAATTTGTCTTGAAAGAATATTGTTAAAAATTTAGATCCAGGGCGTTATTGGCCATCCAGTGTACTGATCCCAGATTGTCTTTGAGAACAGTCTTTTAATCTCGATATGAAGGAGAAGAGACTTTTTTTTCAGTAAAGTGTCTTAATCTGGAGGCTTTAGACAGGCAGATGTAAAAGGATATTTAGTTACCCATCTCATATCATTTTTTCCCTTGTTTTAATTTGCTTCCAACACCTTCAGATAACAAAGATGAGGTCCGGAAAAGGTTAATCGACACAGTTGGTCTTAGCAGAAGAGCCAGGACGAGCACTCAGTGGCTGTCCACGTGACGGCCGCCCTCTGCCGGGTGTCTGCAGTGAGGTGGCGCGCTGAGGGGATGGCTCCATTGGAGCACTTGGGATAAACGTTTTTGGGAAGGCGTTCAATGTTTTGGTTAAAATACAGCCTGACCACCTTCCTCAGAAGGCTTTATACTTTGTACCTTTGGCACTTTCACTTTTAGGAAAGAATAGGGCACATTTTCTGGTAAGGCCTGTCACCCTTAGCTGGCTCTCGGGTGGCCTGCTTGGATTGAATCCCAGCTCTGCCATATATTACTGTTTTACTTTATAAGTTGGGGTTAATATTCATCTCCACTCAAGGTTGCTACATGGATTAAATGGCATTTTTTATATTAAAAAGACCTAGAATGTTTCATGGCACGATAAATGCCAGCTACTAATCAAAAGAAGTACAAAAATAAAACATTCAAGATGGTGTTTCTAGAGAGCGCAAACTCTTAGCACCTCACGATGATGGCATTAAGGTGAAAAGGTGTAGCAGGTGCTCTGCAGGCCTGGAGAGTGGGTAGCTGCGCCCCTGGTGGTAGAGAAGTGCGGTCAGGTTCCGAGTCCGGGCCGGCGGCCTGTGCTCACACGCCAGCTCTTTCTACTTACTGTCCAAGTGACCTCGTACACTTTGCTTACCTTCTCATTTTCCTCGTCTGTAGAATGGGGGTAATAATTGTATCCACCGCATATGGCTATAATCAAAACTAATTAAATACATAAATTCATACAGCAAACATTCAGCATATTAACTGCTAATCTTAATTTGGAAATAGGCCTGGACAGAGCCCTAAACTAGTCTCACCCCTCAAACCCTTGTATCTGAGTTACAGACCTTGACCTGCTCAGGGCCGTCCCAGCCTTAGCATTACTGTTAATGGCATCTTCCCTCTCACATGTGCTCTGATGTGGGTGAGGAGTTATATGAGCTCCCTGCCTTTTATATGCAACCCCCCACTTCTGCATGTTTATTCTTTCACATTTATTGTGTCTGCCACACACTTGATGCCTGAGACTTTTAAGAATGGTTGGTGTGAGATGGAAGTACCTAAGAGTAAACTTTATTCTGAGGAAAGATAGCATTTCTTCCTTGAGGAAAAGAAAAACCATTGTTACTGTGATTGCAATAGATAATTTAACAAAAGCTGTCCTGATCTGTTTGGGGACTTTTGTTTCTTCAGGATTATATGCGCCAGGCAGGAGAAGTGACTTACGCAGATGCTCACAAGGGACGCAAAAATGAAGGGGTGATTGAATTTGTGTCTTACTCCGATATGAAAAGAGCATTGGAAAAGTTAGATGGAACTGAAGTTAACGGCAGAAAAATCAGATTAGTTGAAGACAAGCCTGGTTCTAGACGACGCCGGTCATACTCCAGAAGCCGGAGTCATTCAAGGTACTGCTGATGTCTTGGAATTCACTGAAAATTCAGTGACAAGTGCGTCCTGTTGAATTCTAGTGACAGTTGTGGTTCCATCTGGCTCCGTGACTCAGAACATTGAGCATTTACTTGTCGAGTTCTTGAACTCATGCCCTGAGTACAAATAGAATAGTCTTTTCTCAGAGGCAGGTATTAGTGACCTTCCGTTTCTGATTGGGTTCCTTAGCTCCTACTCTTATAGGTAACACTTAACATGTTCCTTGTCCCATCCCGCATATTTCTTGTCCTCAGAGTTAGGTCTGAGGTGCATGTTAGCACATGCGCTCCTTAGGAGAACTCTGCCTACTGCATCGCTGACGCGGGATAGATGCTCCGCTTTGAATGATGATAAAGAGAATCCAGAGTGACTTATTAAAGACCTTTTTAAGCTTGGAGTATGTCTTTTTAAAACGGCTCTCTGGTCACGAGCGCTGAATAGGTGGGTGGGGGGCCGAGTGTGTACAGGAGACTTAATTTGGAAGCTGTCGCAGTATCAGGAGGGAGGTGGGGGCAGCAGCAGAAACGGGTGGACCTGTGACGATGGGCGAAGAAGATGATGAGGGAGCGGGGCAGAGGCTCTGGGCTCTGGTGGGAGTTGCTGAGTAAATGACAGGGCAGCGACGGACGCAGCAGTGTCCCCAGTGAAGAGAAGCAGCAGCCAGGCGTGGGTGTGGGAGCAGAGGCGAGCGCAGCCCCACCGGGGAGGGTCCGTGGTGCCTGGAGCTGTGGGCCTCACGGATGAAAGTTCTCGCCGCTTGTGCGTGGACACAGCCACTGCTGTATAATATGGTTTTTGAAAAAAAGATGTCTTAGTTGACTGTGTATGACTCTATAGCTTTTGTCAGCGAGTCTTACAAAATACTCTCTCTCCCAGGTCTCGCTCTCGAAGCCGACATTCTCGCAAGAGCAGGAGCCGAAGTGGCAGCAGCAAGAGCAGCCACTCCAAGAGCAGATCCCGGTCCAGGTGGGTCTTGGCCTGAGGGGGGAGATTAACGGGAAGCACCTGTCCATTCCCCACTTCCAGTCGCATGACCAGTCCTCCCTCCCCGTGTTCCAGCCCTGGGCAGGACTCCGAAGGGCTCGGAGAGCAGTCCCTGGCCGGAGAAGCCATGCGTCCGTCCTGGGTCATCCTGTGCTGGGGTCTTTTCCCCTCTTGATTAGTAGCACGTCTTAAGTCACGTGTCTTCTCAGGTCGGGCTCCCATTCCCGGAGCAAGAGCCGCAGCCGCAGCCAGAGCCGCAGCCGCAGCAAGAAGGACAAGAGCCGCAGCCCCAGCAAGGACAAGAGCCGCAGCCGCAGCCGCAGCGCGGACAAGCGCCGCAGCAAGAGTAAGGACCAGGCCGAAGAGAAAGTCCAGAACAGTGACAACCCTGGGAAACCCAAGAGTCGGAGTCCCAGCAGGCACAAAAGCAAGAGCAGAAGTCGAAGCCGTAGCCAGGAGAAGAGAGTGGAGGCGGAGAAGCGCAGCAGGAGCAGGAGCAAGGAGAAGAGCCGCAGTCGGGAGAAGAGCCTGCGCAGGAGCCGCAGCAAAGGAGGCAGCCGCAGCCGCAGCCGCAGCAAAAGCAGGGACAAGAGGAAGGGAAGGAAGCGAAGCCGGGAAGAGAGCCGCAGCCGCAGCCGGAGCCGGAGCCGCAGCCGCAGCCGCAGCCGGAGCCGCAGCAAGAGCGAGAGGAGCAGAAAACGGAGCAGCAAGCGAGACAGCAAGTCGGGCAGCAGCAGCAGCAAGAAGAAGAAGAAGGAAGACCCTGACCACTCCGAGTCCAGATCGAGATCCCGCTCTGCGTCCAAGGAGCGGGAACGTTCCAAGCCCGATTCTGGCCAGAGGGACGGCCGCGGGGAGAGTGAAGATGCCGGCACCAATCAGGAGACCCGGTCCCGGTCCCGGTCCAATTCCAAATCGAAACCAAACCTTCCATCAGAATCACGCTCTAGATCAAAGTCTGCTTCAAAAACCCGATCTGGGTCCAAGTCTAAATCCAGGTCCGCCTCCAGATCGGCCTCCCGGTCTAGATCGCGGTCCCACTCCAGGTCCTAACCGGCTGCGACCACGGCTGAACTGCCCGAGAAGTCTTGTACGTGTCTGGTAGCCGTAGCACAAGTGATTGGAGTAGAACATGTCACTGCTGTACATTTTTAACTCCCCTAATGGTGTGTCTACAATTGTTAAATCTAAGTGCTTCCTCTCCATAAAGCCTCCTGGCGCCAGGCTTTCCTGCTCGACTGAAAACAATCTTCTCTTTGAAAGTCTCCTTTACTCATGGCCCACAGTAGAATATCCAAAATGCCTGGCTTTCAGGCCTGGTCTTTCCTACAAGGGACTCAGTTACCTGGATGACTGTAAGGCTGGAATGATGACATAGGTAGGTATGGTGAGTTCAACCATTTTTGCCCTTGAATTGATGCCCTGTGATGTATTCCATTTAGTGAAAGTGCTAAGTCTTAAGTTTCCTACCATTTTGGTTTCATATTTTTGGACTTAACAAAGTTTGTGAATAGCACAGTCGAGGAAAATTGACACCTGCAGTAACCCATAGGAAATAAACTGTAGAGTTCCATATTCTGGTATTGTGATTATATTGTTTTATATTAAAAAAAGAAAAGAAAAGAATTTTTTTTAATTTTATTTTTCCCCGTCTTGCAAAGTATAGTGACCCCTGTTTCCATTAAATTTGAATAAAGACTATTTTTGCTTGACAAAATTTCATGGTGCCTGAACTGAAGTTGTATTTCCTGCTCTTGACATCTCTCAGCATAAAAAGTTCTGTCGGTAGTGGCTTTGTGTCTTTGGGTCGCCCACGGGTAGAGCGTCAACACTGTCCAAGGGGAGGTTCTCAGCCAACAGAACAAAGGCACGTCTCTCCAGAACTTACAGTCCATTTACATCCTTCCTTTTGTGAAGTTTATGGCCAAGCTGATGAGGACGAGCCGTCTCATGCGAGTTCTGTGCCGTGTGAGCATCTCGCCACGAGCCTCTAGTGGCGTACCTGCTCTCCTTAGGGATCACGCTGATCTGAAGCCACAAAGAAAAACTGCTGGATTAGTTCTGTGCCGTTCTCCACATTACCTGTGTGACCTGACTCCGTAGGAGGTGCCAGGAGATGCAGAGGCCAGCCTGGTCTCCACCTTGGGGCAAAGCGGAGGCCTGAGCCAGGGAAAGCCTGTGGATCAGTCCATGCTGGCGCAAGCTGGGAAGGAGAGGAGACGCTGCCTATGAACGTTTCAAGGGCTGTTTGTAGATTTAAAATACCACCCTGTCACGTTCTAGAGGCATCTGCAGGGCGCAGAGAAGATAGAACCTGTGTCCTCCCCTTGTCAAGTTTGTGAAACAACTTCATTTACTTGCAAGTAACAAGCATTACTAGGGTAACATGGGCATTCAGAGAAGGAAGTGATAACCATCTGGGTTCAGAGACATCTTGGAGGAGATAGCACTTGAGCTGAGCCTTTGGAGCCTGTTGAAATAAGCATCTGAGCCGAACCATGTTGGGGGAAATGGGACAACATACCAGGGAACAGTAAAGCTAAAGATAAAAAGCAAGGTTAGCGAGCTGGTCAGGGTCGCAGGGCTTTCACAGGGAGGACTGTCCTGAAGCCTAGGATCATTGAAAATGCCTGAGCTGGAGGGAACCAGCAAGTGGGGCTGTGGTGTCAAAGGCGGCGGAGGCTGGAGCAGCGCAGTCCCGCGGAGTCAGGTCACACAGGGCAGGGATGCTGTCCAAGGTGTCAGTGTGAGGCTTTCCTAAGGGACAACGCTGGTGTGTTCAGTTTGGGAAACTTGAGACCTTCGGCTCAGACTGGACAGACAAGGAAAGTCGTCCTCCCTGGAGTTACCCTGTGCCTTCATCCGGCCCATTCTGGTGTCGTCGCGACAAGATTCCAGCCACTAAAATTGCCGCCTGCCTAAGCTGCCCCAGTGGGGAGTGAGGATTCAGTGTTCGCGGGTGGTATCCCTGTGAGGCTGGGAGCATCTCTGGGCGTTGTTTTCACTCACCTATTAAAAAATTCAGACCCAGTTTTCACAAGTTCACCTTCATTTTACTAATACAAGAGCTAGTTTTCTAAAGTCCAGTCTTGGTTCTTACTACAACGCGGTTATGTCATGTTTCTGTGACTGAAGAACGCGTCGAGGCCTGTGAGCACTGGCCCACGGTCTGGATGGGCTGGGGCTTGCGGCCGCGCACAGGTGTCTGAGCCCCGGTAGCGTCTGCATGAAGGAAAAGAGGCCAATAACGCGAGAAAGGCGGACGTGGCCGTCGGCTGCCTTCCAGACGCCCCCACGGACCAGTGCTTTGGTGAACATTTTCCGTCTGCTCACCCTGCCCAGGAGGAGCCTGCAGCATGTCACCCACCACGCTGCTACTGTGCGTCTCAGCAGGCCGAGCCCTGTTCCAAGGCGCCGAGACCACAGTGTGTAGGAGATGGAAGGGGCCTTCCTCATGGAGCACGTTACTTTTTCAAGGTGGGCCCGGCCCGGCCCAATTGGGTCAATGAGCACCTCCTGTGGGCCAATAATGGGCCAGTCAGTGTCCACTGCCGGGGAAATGACGGCAGGGCATCTCCTGCCATTCCTCAGAAAAAGATTTTAGGCACGCCCTGGTGGAACAGTGGTTAGGGCAGTCGCCTCCTAAGGAGCACAGGCCACATGCCCCTGGGTTCAGTTGGGGTGGAGGGGGGACAACCAATGAAAACCAAGTAAAACTAAAGTGCTGCTTCCTCTCCCTGCCTGCTCGTCTACTCCCTTTCATTCCTACCTGCACATTTCCTTTAAAACAGTGTTTTTCTAAATGCAGTGTCCGCTACACGTGGCATACGACAAATCGAGCCCAGAAGATTGCAGTGATATTTCAGGCAAAAGTTAGGTAATGCTAACTTCAAACGCCAGTGATCAAGAGTCAATGAGACAGTGGATTTTAAAAATAAGATCCGACGTGCCCTGGTTTTCCTGGTGGGTCAGTCCTCTGCGGCACAGTCCACATACATTCCAAGGTCCAAGGTTCAAGACTCGGGGTCGGGAAACAACCAAGGTAATCACCTAGAGTGCTGCTTCCCTAGCCCTGCCTGCTTGATCGACTTCGCTCCTGCCGAGCCTTTCCTTTAAAAGAAGAGACGCAGCTGTACACCTAGATCAATGACTGAATCTGGCACACCCGTGGAGCAGCGGTTAGGCCAACCACCTCCAAAGGAGCACAGGCCACACACCCCTGGGTTTGAGTTCCGCACCAGAGGGAACAACCAGTGTGAACAACTAAATAAAAATAAAGTGCTTCCTCCTCCTCTCCCTGCCTGCCTGCTCGCCTTCACTCCTGCTGCACCTTTCCTAAAAAAAGGCTAAATTCCCAAGCACTAACACCACCAAATGCTGGTGAGGATGTGGAGCAGCAGGAACTCATCCACTGGAAATGAAATATGGCGCCGTCACTTTGAGAGACAGTTTGGCATTTTCTTACAAAGCTGAAACAATCTTAACTAGCCATCATGCTCCTTGCTATTTACCCAAATGAGTAGATAAACTAGTCCACACAAAACCCTACACAAGGAAGAGCTGTATTAGCATTACTCACAATTGTCAAAAATTGGAAGAAATAAACATGTTTTTCAATGGGTGAGTGAATACATACACCCTGGTAGAGTAGCAGTTATGTCCGCCACCTCTGAAGGAGCATAGTCCACGTACATCCCCAAGACCCAGGTTCGCTCCCAGTTTAGGGGGTGACGACCACTGTGAACAATTAAATAAAAATAAAAAAGTTGCTTCTTCCTCGTCTTCCTGCCTGCTTGCCTTCATTCCTGCCCTTTAGAAAAGAAAAGGATGAGTGAATAAATAAACGAGGGTACAACGCGCAGTAGAATATGGCTCGGTGACAAGAAGAAACAAGCGCTCGAGCCACTGAAAGGCACAGAGGAGCCTCCACGCGTGTTGCCGAACGAAACGAATCAACCCGGAAAGGCTCCAGACTGCGGGCGGGGTTCCAGCTACGCCACGTTCTGGAAAAGGCAAAACCGGGGAGAAAAGAAAAAGATTGGCAGCTGCCAGGGTCGAAACAGAGAGGAAGGTGCAACGCGGAGCGCAGGACATTTGTAGGACAATGAAATCATTCTGGACGCGACAGACACGGGACGGTGGCATTTGTGACACCTGTGGAATGTGAGCCACGAGCTTCAGTGACTGGTGCGCGCTCGTCACGTGTAACGAGTCACACACGGGCGTGCCGGCTGGCTCACGGGTGAAGCCCGTACCTAGAGACGCGTCCACGTGCAGCCCAAGGACCAGGGTTCGGGGCCTGGGGCCGGGGGGACAACTGAAAACAGACACTGAGCAAATAAGGTGCTTCCTCCTGCCTGCTGGCTGCCTCTTACCTTCATCTCTGCCTCCCTGCCTGCCTCTTAAAAAACAGAAGCGCCACACCAGTGCAAGACGTTAATCACCATAACAGGAGGAGGAAGAGAGGAATATCCAGGAACGCTGTTCTTTCCACTCAGTTTTTCAGTTTCCTAAGTGCAGCAGGTCCATCTACTGCCTACAAAACGCCTCAGGTAATTTCTCCTCCTCGAACCCTTTCGCTCTTGCAGTCCTTCCATCTTGTTATTCTGCAGCCTGAGTAGTGGCTTAGCGATCATCCAGCAAAGTCTGTGAGCCAACAGTCTACTGCCTGTTTTCTATGGACCTTGAGAATACTTTCTGTTTCTTTGTTTTTTTAGGAAAGGTGCAGGCAGGCAGGAAGAGAGAGGAGGGAGAAGCACTTTCTTTTTTATTTGGTTGTTCATCTCGGTCGTTCCTCTTGGACCCGGGATGCAAACCTGGGTCCTTGGGTGCTCGTGGGTTACGCGCATCCTGAAGCAGCGTGCCTAACCGCTGCTCCGCCAGGGGGCGCCAAGAATCGTTTCTCTATTTACAAATGGTTGAGAAATGTCAACACTTTTTTCACGGCACATGAAAGGTTCACACAAAATTCAAATTTTTCTGCCTGTCTCTTGCTACATAGTCATGTGCGTTGACTTAGGAATTTTCTGTGGCAGAAGAGTTGACATAGCAACAAAATCGAATAACCCTCAAATTCTACAAATATTTACTGTGTTACTCTGTGGGGGTGGTAATTTCCAGTGGCTTCTCTCAGAAAGTCTGCCAGCCTCACACTGAACAGTGGCTTTAACCACAGCCTGTATTTCTTTCTTTCTTTTTATCGAGAAATCCATCTAGCATAGACACGTGTATTTGAAAGCACAATTCAGCTGCACTTAGCACATCCACAAAGTGCATCCACCACGTCTCTCTAGTTCCAGAACATGCAGGAAAAATACAGGCAGGAGTGAAAACAAGTAGGCATACAGGCAGGCAGAGAGAGGAAGAAGAAGCATGTTTTAATTTTATGTCCATTTTAGTTGTTCACACTGGTTGTTTCCCCTCAGACCCGGGACTCAAACCCCGGGTTATGTGGCTGGAATCTTTGACCTAGCCGGGGTGTGCCATACAGCCTATATTTTAACTAGGAGGAAAAATGAAAAATGGGGCATGACATATCCAGAAAACAAACACAGTTAGAGGAAGGTCCTTGTTTTGGTTTGTTTGTTTTTAGAGAGAAAGGCAGGGAGCAGTCAAGAAGGAAGAGAGAGGAAGGAGAAAGAAGCAGTTTTTTTCAGTTGTTCCCCAGCTCCCGGTCACGGAGCCACGTCTTTGGGCTGAATGTGGATTGCAGCCCAGGCACGGGCTTAACACTGGAGCCACCAGGGCGCGCCAGAGCCCTTTTAAAAAAATAATAATAATACTAATAACTGATTGAAGGCCTTGGCTGACCTTGGCTGACTTTATTCTTCCTTCCTCCTTAGGCGAATTTTAGTGACATACTTAAAGAATGCCTCAATGAACTTGATAGTTTCCGTGGCTTCCCTTTATCTGGTCACAGAATGATCATTACCTTCCTCGCACCTGGGGTCATGCTATTCTTGGCGGAGGCTGCTGGACCAGCTTGGACAAGGGACAGAATCAAGGCAATTCATGAGGGCCGGGCAGCAGGGAGAGGATGGATCTGTTTCCCTCCACTTCTGTGAGGGCTTGGTCTCCTCCTTCAGAAAGCTCTACAGTGGTGAGGACTCCCCAGAACTCAAAGACGGAAGCTGGCAGGGGAGTCAAACACCCACAAATATCTGCTATATGTGTGCAAATCTCTGTATCATGTCCCGAGAAGGACGCAGAGAAGAGCCAGAGGTGAGAAGACACGGGAGCTTGTCGTCAAGAAGCTCAGCTAGGCTCTGGTGGCTCGGATTTACATCTGCAGCGTAGTGCACATCAAGTTCAGCGACCTGGGTTCGAGAACCAGTGTGGGGCACAGCAGTGGGGTTGAGATCAACAAAATGAGCAAGGAAATAAATAAATATGCTTCTTTCTTCTCTCTCTCTGCTTTCATTCCCACCTGCCTTCCTCTTTAAATAAATTCATCGATAGATGATAGATAGATAGATAGATAAAAGTGGTGTTCCTTTGTGGCTTAGCAGATAAGTCTGCCAGGTGCAGTTCATATACATCCCAAGGATTCGGGTTCTCGCTCCAGGGTTGGGAGAAACAACAAAGATGAACAACTAAATAGAATTAATGCTTCTTTCTCTTCTCTCTGTCTGCCTGCTCACTTTCATTCCTACTTGAATCTTTCCTTAAAAAACAAAAAAAAAAAACAAAAAAAAAAAAAAAGGAAAAGAAAGGGAAGAGCTAGTTACAGCGAGTTTTCTTTTTAGTGCTAAGATTCATAAACTTAGATGCATCCAAAGGAAGCTGCACATTCTGATAAATAAAATTATAGTCAGAAAGGGAGGTCGTTGGAATTGGGCATCCGCAATGCTGGCAGCGTCTGGGTGCTACCTGGTGGGGACTAAGTGGGTGTTTGCCACACATGTCCCTAGAGGTGGTGTCCACCAGAGGCAAATGGAGAGTTCATCACCTGCCACTGGCTCAGAATTTCTTTTTCATAGGGCAGAATACTTAACTTTAATTCACACTTGGTAAGAAAGCTTGGTGTAGGCTGACCACATTTCCTTGAGACAAAAACAGGACGAAGGGATGGCAAAACCAGGACAGGGTTATGTGTTGACAACTAAGGGTTGGGGAGGAGGAGGAGCAATCCAAGCAGGAAGAGAGCAGCCAGGTCAGCATTAAGTAAGTACTGTGTGATGCCAATCAGCAATCACATAGTAATGGCATGTGGTTAGTGGAACTTCATACAAACGGCCCGGGCCAGTGCAAAGAATATTGACACCTTAGGCAAAAAACAAATTTGGTGGCCCTATACGCCCCTCTCTAAATGTTCTGCCTAAAACACATGCTGCTTTAACCATCCCAGTGCCAGAAATGCCAGTAACCCCCACATACCAGAGATAACCCCACAGTGCCAGAGCTAGCCCTCATCTTACAGCTCCACCAGACTGCACTGTTCTACTCTCTTTGAAGAATAGGTGCCTGGGGTGGGTGTGGAGGGGTGGTATCCTCCTCCAGTGGCTCCAGTTTCTTCACAGGGGCGGGGACAGCAGTAGCAGCACTTGCCCTCAGCCGTCAGCACTTGCAAGGGCCATCTTTAACTCCCAGCACGAGGGGCAGCTGCTTGTGGCCCCTCAACAGACTGGGTCCAGATAACTCAACCGCTCCTTTTGGCCCACATTAAAGACGGCCTTGTTAAAAATGGGATAAATTTGACATTTATATTAAAAACACAGGACAATCAAGAAATAAAAAACAAACCCACGGCGCTGTCCCATTTAACAGAACTTGTGGTCAACCTACCTTGGAGTTTCTGATCCAATTAAGAGCCTCCGGATACTCCCAGAGAAACAGCCCCAAGGCACTGGTCACACCTGGTGTCTATTAGGAGGCACTCTCCACGGCCACCAGGACAATCAAGAGGGAGATCTGGCAGCAGCTGCCCCGTCCTGGGCTCTGGGGCAGGGAGGTGGCAACTCAAAGCAGAGCTTCAAGTACAAAGGTGTTGACACAGGTCTTCTTTATAAAGGGAAGGGCAGTGGAAACCGCCCATGGCCCCTCCGAGGGCCATTCTGTGACAGTGTCCTCCCCCATTCCGAAATGATTTCTGTGAATAATCTTACAAAAGTTAGATGAGGAATATCATTTAGTGAATCACATTAGGAAGACACGAATTGTTTGAAATGAAATGAAAAATTCATGACCACATACATCAGTGACAGAGACGTGGTGTTATTTTTGTCATTTAGCTCCCATTAAAGTTGACTGTAGACACTTTCAATGATCTTTTATTCATTTTAATGTTTTCGCGCAAGCATCTCTGGGCAGGCGATTTGAAAAGCCTCGGAACATCGTGGGCGGTTCTCCCCAACCAGAAGTGTGTGCTGGGCCCAAGGACATGGCTGACCCCGGGATGGCTCCCGGGACATCTCAGTCTGAAGAGGGCAGGCTCCGGCGGGGCTGCGAGGAAGCTGCCGGGACAGAGACTGTCTGACGTGCTCTCATCCGTCTGGCTGTCTCATTGGAGGGGTTCACAGGAACGGCCCCCCTGGGCCTCCCGGCGCCTGCGGTCGGTCGGGGTCACTGCAGAAGGAATGAGACCCTTTCAGAGGGTGTAAGTCTTACTTCCCTCCGACTGTGCGGCAGTTTCCTCATCTGTAAAATGGGGCTAATAATTCATACCTATCTCTCCGCTCTGCCTGGAAAATGCTTTGGAGTCTGAGAGCCCCGGCCCGGTTCCGACGCTGCCCCCACTCAGGGACACTTAGGATGGGTCATGTCCCCCGGACCTTGGCCCAGGCAATGGCTCAGGGCTGCTTCTCCTGCTGCAGGAGTCAGGTCCATGACCTGAGGACGGGGATCTGGTTTCCAGTGAGTGCGGTACTCACTCCCCAAGGCCTGTCCAGCTCTTCAAAGCTCGCCCTAACCTGGCCCCACCTCTGGGGGGAGGCTTGGCTTGAGCGGGTGGCGCACCCACTGCGCAAGCGCACTGCAGCCCGCCGCGTCCCGTCTCATCAGGTGTAAAATGAGCAAGAACCGAACCGAGGCGCCGGTGGCCGGCCCTCCGCCCTGGAAGCCCAGGAAGGAGAGCGCGCAAGGGTCTGGAGGAGCGCCCGGGCCTCGCCCCTTTGCAGCGGGGTCGTCACCCGTGAAAGAACACGTGGCCTGATACAGACGCGAACTTCTGCAGGCCGGGGTGGCTGTCCGGGGCAGGGAGCAGGCTCAACGGAGCGGGGCCAGCCCGGCTGCGACCAGTCCCCGCGCCCGCCTCCGTCGTAGGGTGGCGGTCAGGGCAGTGCTGCCCTCGCCCGGCCGTTGGCAGGATTGCAGGCTCCTCGTTCTAGCTGCGCCTCCAGGGGCTCCCGGCCCGCACAGACACTCTGACGCTCCACCCCGCGTCGTCGCCGGGCTTGGTTCCTTGCACTTCAGCCACAAAGCTTTGTGTCCCTCGAAATCACTCCCCTCCCCAGCGCAGAATCCTCTCCGTCGTGGCAAGCTGCGGCTTGCAAGGCAGCTCACTCATAAGGCCCATAGGCCGTGAGAGGTTCCGGATGAGGGGGACACAGGGGTCCCGGGCCTCTGTGGCGGGAGCCGACCGGGAGGCGGAACCGGGCCGCAGCTTTTCTGCCTCCAACGCAACCGCGCGGAGATCGCGGAGGGAGAGGCGGCCAGGTCCGCGGGCGCAGGTGCGCGGCCTCACCGCAAGGGGGCGCCGTAGACTCCGGCACAGGTCCGGGTGCGGCACCCAGGTTTGTCCGCGTGGTGCGTCCACCGTCTCCAAAGCTGCCTCCGGTATTCTTTGGCCTGGGTACCTACCCATCCCTCCGCACAGGAAGTTGACCCCTAAAACTGAAGCTTTGCCTCACTGAGATGAGGGAGGACGAGCTAAGGTGACATGATTCATCAGGCTGTGTGACCTTGGCATATAAATCACCCTCTCTGGATCTCAATTACTTTGTCCTTATAGTTTCCAAGGCACGTTATTCAGGCTGTCTGGAAGCTGGCGTTTGACCCTTTATAGACAGCGCTGGGACCAGTTCAGGACGGCAGAGATAGGGGCAGAAAATGGATCATCTGATCTGAGAGCCTGAGAGTTGCTCTCTGCAGGACCTGGTGACTGACAGGTGCGCTCCCCGCCCGCCAAGGGTCAGGGGGATGCCTGGCCCTTCTCAGGCTCCCTAGGGCTCAGGCCTGCCCCAGGGGCTCTCACCTTGAATCCCAAGCTCCAGGGGTGTCAGCCTCTGCTTTCTGCCACCCACAGTGGCATGGAACACATTGCCTCGCAGACAGTGTGACTATGACTTGTCACCAAATGGAGGTGCCACATGCCTGTGCTATCTGTGGCCAGACTTCTGGTTGTCTTCCAGGATCCACTTCCCAGTCTTGGAGTAGGCGCGAACACGTGACCGGGTCCTGCCAAAGGAGAAAGGCGCCATCTGGACGTTCGACCCAACCGGGTATGGTGCCTTTAAAGGGGAGGGTGGTACTGCTCCTCCACCCCTGTTCCCCGGAGCTGGTCCCCAACTCTGGGAGGGGGAAGAGTGAGCATCCAGCCATAAGCCAGGGAGTGCCACACCTGAGGGATGGCAGGGCCACAGGCTGGAAGAGGCCTGACTCCAGGGCCTCCTGTCAACTCTGGTGGCTGCAAGTGAGGGAGAAACACGAGTGTCTCGCTAGAAGTCACTGTTCTTAAATTCTGCGCCTGCTACCTCAGCTCGGACTGCTGTCCTGTCCCTGAAATCAGACGATGGTATGATTGGCCGCTCTTTACAAGGCGCGGGGTCTGCCGGGTGCCTCAGCCTTCACCGGGTTATGCAGTCGTAATGGAGGACCTGCAACGAGCTCAGACTTCTTGGTGATACGTGAAGCCACCGCCACCACGGTGGCGGCCGTGGTCACCGTAAGGCGTGACGTTCGGCACCGTGGTGCTATGCCACTTAAATGAGAGGGAGGGGGAAATGTGCAGATGCCATTTTCTCGGTGGAGGTTTTCATTGCCTTGGGGTTCCCGCTGCGAGGCCTCCACCCCGACCCCAGAGGAAAGAGGGGAAGCAGACTCACACAGGGATGCCCCGACCTTAGTGTCTGCTGGACACATATGTCGTGGCCGAGACCATGGTGGCAGGCACATGCCAGTCACTCTTCTGGCCAGCAGCCCTGCTCCCAACATTATGATAGAGATCACCCAACCCCCATGGTCCGCCCTCCAACCTCCAAGACTGGCAGTCATGTCAGGGACCTGCCACCCTCTTCAGGGCATCTGATAGAGGCCACATTCTACCCTTTAGACCTCCTGACCCCATTCCCTCCTGCTCGTCGCCAACTGATTGGACCAGAAATGCACACCTGACCCAAGCAGAGCCAGCCAGAAAGTTCAAGAAATTGAAAAAGAACACAGAGACAAGGTAGAATGTCCGAGTTAAGTTAATAGCAGTGGAAACAGTAACAGTGACGGCAGCTGTGATTTACTGGGCACCCCTGCAAACTCCTGCCAAGCATGGAAGCCCCAGATCCTGTGAGAGAGGCAGCTGGCATGTGGTTGGATGAAGAAACCGAGGCTCCAAGAGGGTGGCCTGGGTTTCTTTGGGGACGCACAGGTGGAGCAGCTCCCTGGGGACCAGCCCCTGAACAGGGCATTCTCGCTCTTGGAGACTTGGTATCAAGCTCCTCTCCTGCTCCCCCCCTCCATCCACCCCCCCCCCCCACTTCAGTGAAGAGTGATCATTCCTTCCCTCACTGCTCCAAGCTGCGCCTGCTGTGACTCTGCCAGGCACCTTCTCTACGCTCCCCACTCGATGCCCCTCTTCAGGAGGCCTTTCCTGTCCCTCGATTCCCATGTAGGTGCATGGGGCTCTGGGACCCAGGGACCTTGCCTGTGTCCCTTCTCTGTGCAGATGGGCACCAGCTTCCAGTGGGCACTCAGGAGTCTCCTGAGCCTTCTCATGTGCTGTCCCCTGCAGGCACCTGGGTCTTCCATCTCTTCTCCACTTCACAGGGAAAGAAGGGGCCCTGCAGGACGACAAATGACTGCCCCTGGGCCACACGGTCAGCAGGTGGCCAGGCCACAATGAAAGCCTCAGTCTTTCAGACCCCTAACTCTGCACGCCAAATCACTTGCCTCCAAAAGAGGAGTTAAGGGGGGTCTCAGGGGAGAGGCAGGAAACGCAAGGGGGCAGGACACGTGTTCGGAGAAACAATTCCAGTGCCAGGCTGGCAGTCTGTAAACTTGTTCACAGGTACAGTGGACCCAGCATTGTGTCTGAGTGACTCTCCACCTGGCCCTGTGACCCTCCCTTTACTCCATCCCCTGCTCCCCTCCAGCACCTGACCCCAGGCCTCCTGATGCCTCCAGAGCCTCTTCCTCTGTAGCCTGGACCCTCTTCTGATCCTGAGACCCAGCAGGAATGTCCCACCTCCATGCAGTGCTCTCTGTCGCCTGTCTCCCACATGGAAGCCACTGCTTCCTCAACTTTTGACAAATGGGGCCTCCAACACCAAAGCATCTGGATGGGGTCTGGGGTGGGCTCCTCCTCGGACCCCAGCAGCCAGTCCGGAGGAGGCGGCAAAAGAGATACAAAAACTAACTACAAGGGCGCTGGCATGATGGTGACTTTCTGCTGGTTCGGAACCTCTGCCTGGGGACTCCGGGGGGCGGGGAGGCTGTTCTGCGCTGTCCCCCAGCAGGGTCTCATTTCCTTGACGTCCCGGTGCTGTGCCACTGGGACCCTGCCTCCTCTTCTCTGAGTTCTCACCCTCCCTGGGGCTTTGCCAGCGGCCAGGAGCCACTCATTAGAATCCAGGTCATCCGGCTCAGAGCTCGCATGGGGTAGGAGGAGACGGATTTGGGGTTCACACCTGAGTCTTCTAAGGGCCTGAGCCTCCAAAGGAGTTTGTGACTATATGGCCTGGAGCCCAGCTCCGCCAGCTGGGCCATCCTGGTCAAGTCACGGGCCCTCTCTGGGGCTGGCTCCCACCTCATAATGGGGCACTGGGACTAGGGTTCTGGATTCTGCCTGACACTCACTTTTGGTGATAGAGGCATGATCTGTGAGACCCCAGGAGTGACTGAGCAGCATAATCAAAGCCGGGACTCAGAGAGACCCCCAACACTAAATTCCCAGTGAAGGCTGGGCTCACATGGTGGGCAGGTTCCAGACCAGGATGGTTTCAGAACCCCCTGGGGCTTTTAAAGGGCAGAAAATGGGACGGGGTGTCGACCCTGCTTGCCAGCCTCCCTCCTGGGGAGGTGAGAGAGGATGAATCCCAGGGGCTGAGGCTGTGCCATGCAGGAGGTGACAGCTGCTCCTCCCCCAACTGTGGCTTCTAAAGTAGACTGAGCCTGAGGCGGCTGGAGGCCTCAGCGTCACCATGTCTGATCCCTGCCTTCTCTGAGAAGCTTCTAGAAGTCAGCACCAGTGGACACCCATACAGGCCCCTTGTAGCTCAGGAGCGGTGTCCAGGTCACATGAAGGCCAGGGCAGATGCAGGAGGCAGTCACTGTCCAACACTGAGGCCCTGCTGCCCACACATCAGTATGGCCATGATGTCACGCCAGGAAGACTGAGTGAATGCCCCTCTGCGGAGGGGACGACGGGGGTCTCTGCCTCTCGGAGCCACATCTTCCTCATATAAATGAACGGCTCAGAACTCTGGAGGGAACAGCTTCCATCTGGCACACCATGTGGCTCACGCACAGAGAGGGCTGGGGAGACCTGCGGCAGTGGGGGACCCAAATAAACAGATGCTGCTCTTCTCCGTTCCTTCCTGCCGACATCTCTTTAAATACTTTCTTAAAAGGCACGCCCTTGTGGCTCGAGTGACCCAGTGCTGGTATGCAGACCACGAACAGCCCAAAGACCTGGCTTTGAGGCCTGGAACCGGAGTGAGAAATCAAAAAGACAATGAAATAAATAGATGTTTTTTTCCCTTCCTTCCTTAAAAAAAAAAAAAGTTCTGGCATTCTCTGGTGGCTCAACAGTAAAGTGCTGGACTCAGTCACATGTATCCAAGGAAGGGACCTGGGTTCCTGTCCAGAGGCCTGGAGAACCACCAAGTGAACTAAATAAAAAATAAAATGCTTTCTTCCTCCTCTCTCTTTCTGCCTAACCTGCCTGCTCCTCGTCATGTCATTCCTGACTGCACCTTTTCTTAAAAAAAAAAAAAAAAATTGTATCTAGGAAAGGGGTCCTTTCTCCACCAAATGGCCCCAGGGAGAGCGCTCCAGCCCTCAAATGCTGCCCCTTGGGCCAGAAACGCTGCTGCTCAGCAGCACCCACCTTGTGCCAGCTGCGGAACATGCGTGCTGGTCTTCAGAACAACACTGGGAGAGAAGTAGTGCTCCCCCACTTTACAGATGGGAGCACTGAGACTCAGAGGGCAGAGTCCTTTTTCTCCTGCTGTCTGGACGGGAGCCCAGGATGGAGACTCGAAGGGCACCGAGGTTAGGGAGAAACTGGTCAGTGGTGGGCAGATACTGTGCTAGGCATGGGGCTCTAGAGCAGACAGACCCAGTCGTCCCCCTCAGTCCCCCTCAGAGGTCACTGTCCCTGGGGAACAGACTCCTTTGGATGCTGATTTCAGTTCCCTCCCCACCCCCACCCCCACCGCTCCCAGCGCAGTGCTGGGGAGGCTCACTGAGGCTTATGATGGAGGAGCGCAGGGCTGACTTGGTCTGGTGCCTGGAGGAGGTCCAGAGAAGGTCTGAAGGATGAGTGGGAGCCAAGAGGATCCTCTGAACAGGTGTCCCTGACAGGAGGCCAGGTAACCTCTGTGCCCAAGGCCAGGGAAGAGACTACTTAGGGAGGGAACTCTGTTTAGCCATCCAGGAGGACAGAGCATGAGGGGAGCAGGGGCCAGTCTGTGGTGAGTAGGAATTTTAAATTCCATTTGGACAAAACTGGGGAGCACTAAGGGTTTTAAGAGGGAGTGAGTGATGAGTTCTGGGTCCATGTAGAATAACGCTTAGTGCCACCCCACCCCCCCCACCCCCGAAAACAGCGTCAGAGACCTGCAGCAGGACAGGCCTGGGGCAGAGGACAAGCTATTAGAGATCAGAAGAGCAGGGATCAGGGGCTTGAAGAATGGGATGGAAGGGGGAGTCCAACGGGCCTCAGAGGACCTATGGTGCAGCTGGCCTGTGTGCTCAGGGGCTCCTTCATAGAGGGGCGCTGGAGGAGCAGCGATGGGGGCTGCCCACTGTATCTGAAGGGGAGGCTGGGATGTGGAGCCTGGCCGCAGGGCCCCAGCACCCGGGAGTGGAGGGGCCAGGGTGGGCGGAGTAAGCAGTTAGGGCAGAGAAGGGGAGGCCAGGCAGCTTTGGCCTCCAGAGTTGGTGTCCCCAGAAAGAGCAGAGTTTGGGGAGGGGGCACGATGTTGGGTGGGCTTGAGCGAGTGGACAGAAGGACTGCTTTGAGGGCGCAGATGTGGGGCAAGATGGGGCCAGTGGATGGAGAAGCTGGACGTGCGGAGCCCTGGAGGGAGTGTCTCCTGAAAAGGAAATGACCCGAGGTGGAGGTGGGGGGAGGCACGAAGGAGGCCTCGCCTCAGTGGACAGAGGTCACAGTCCAGACGCAGAGCGGAGGGAGTTCTCCTCGGAGCTCAAGCCGCAGGAGCCTAAGTCCCACGCGGGTGGCAGTAAGGCGACACTGGCCTCGCTCTGGGGTCCGCGGGTAAAGCCCAGGGAGCGAGGCCCGGCCCCCCACTGTGGCCCCCTCTGGACCGCGGGTACTTTCATCAGGCCTCTGAGGTGGCCTCAGTCGCTTCTGAGGATACTGAGTCCCAGGGGGCTGGAAGAGGGGCTCCCGGGGATGCAGATGCCCCTTCCCAGTCTCATCCGCCGAGCTAGCGGGCCGGGGCCCGAGTTCGAGGCCTAGCGGTGCTCAGTGGCTCCGGGACCCCGCTCCGCCGCGCGCCGTGAACTGGGGCGGACCGGCTCGCGACTTCCTCGAGTCCCCGTCCGCCGCTCCGCCGCAGGCGCACAGCCGGGTCCGATTACCGCCCCTCCCCCGCCCCTCGCGCCGCGCGCCGGGGGGTCTCCGCGGCTGGGGGAGGGGCGGGCTATAATCAATCCCAGGCCGGAAATTCCTCCCGAGGGGCCCCGCCAGGCTGCGGGAGCGAGGGGGGGCCGGCGCGGAACCTGGCCTGCCGCCCGCACCAACCCTCCCCTTCTGAGCCCGCCCCCCGCATCATGGAAACTGGGCCGCCCGCCGACCCCCTCGCTCCGCTCCACATTCTAGCCTCTGGGGGCGCCGCTGCGGTCACTACCATCCGGATCTGGGACAAGCACCGCCTCCCCACTCCGGGTCCGGAGCATCTTAGGGGAGGGAGGTTAGAGAGCCCCCGCAGCACCCCGACAGCTCGCTTGGAGCACTCCCCACGAGAGCCCTGCTGTTCCGCACCCCCGCGCCGCGGTTACTACGCACTGAGTGCTTGCCAGGTCTCCCAGGCCGCGCTCAGTTGTGTGCCCCGCCCTCAACTCAGAATGTTCTCCTGTCAGCATCTTGGGGGGCAGGCACCATCGTACTTATTTTACAAGTGAAGGCAGTGAGGTTCAGAGAGAAGAGGAGCTATGGGGCTGGGCAGAGAAGGCACTCGGGCTGCCTCCTCCGGGAAGCCCTCCGGAGAGCGCAGGGCATCAGTGGGCCCGCTCCCGCGAGTTCTCTCCCCGGCGCCTGGAAAGGGGGCTCGGAGGCGGGACCATGCGGACTTCAAATCCTATTTGCCTGCTTAGGCTGCGGAGCTGGGCAGAGGCTCTAGGGTCTGTTTCCCCATGTGGGAAGAGCGAGCCCTCCCAGGCCTTTGAGAACGACATAGACAAGGACTTGGGTCCCAGCATTCTCAGTCATCAGTCACGTACACAGCGCTTACCTGAGACTCTCCGACCTAAGTCGCTGTCCTCTCAGAGGAGGGGCCTAGCCCGCCGCGGGCCGGTTCCCGGGACTCCCGGGGGGCGGGCCCGGGCAGCGCGGGGCGGGGCGGGGCCCGGGCGGGGGCGGGACCGGGGGGGGTGGCAAGAATCCGTGGAGACCGCGGCAGAAACACGAGCCGCGACGCGCGGATTCCGACCCGGACCCACTAGGGTGTGGTCACGCCAGGTGAGCAGAATTAGGGTCCCGGGATCGTTCCCCACTTTCCCCAACTTTTTATTCGGCCCTTCCTCCGGAAAGGCCTCTGGGGGCGGGAGCCCAGGCCTCCCTTTCCCCCGCGACCTGAATGTGGACGTGGGCGGAGGCGGGACCCCGGAGTGCAGGCGACCTGGTCTTGAGCAACTTCCTGTGACCTGGGACCTTTAGGTTGTGTCTCCAAGTTTCCACCTCTCGGAGGTCCCCAGCGTTGGCTCTCGGGGTCTCTGAGAGTGTACCCATCTCTGCCTCCCTCCGCGCAGGGTTTAGAGAGGACCGTTTTAGAGGGGGCTGAGGCGCCAGTTCTGGCCCGGGGCGGGTGGTCACTTCTCTGGTTTTGACCCGGGGAAAGGGCTCCGCGCTCCAGAGACAAGCGGGAAGCGGGCCTCCCGCCTCCCAAGACGCTCTGGTGGCTGTACGAGAAGTGCCCATCATTGGGCAGGATCCGGAGTCCGGCGTGGGGGTCCTGGTGTGACCTTAGCAGACTCCTCCGCCTCTTTGGGCCGCGGTTTTCGTCTGTGAAGACCCGACTTTGGGCCGGGTAGACGCTGCGGCTTCATGCTAGGCCGTGGGCCTTCAGCGCTCCTGTCGGAGGCAGGATGGGGTGTCCTGCTTTGAGCTTCGGGGGTGCAGATAGAGAGTGGGTTGGGTGGCAAGGCCTCCTCCCGGGGACCTCGGCTGCGGGTTTCAGTGCTGCAGCTGTTTAGAAGCCACACGGGGGTGTGAGGAAACACCCCTGGACAGCGAAGTCCTCACCCTCCTCTCCTGTGGCCTGGGGTGCCTGAGCGGGGTCCCCGTTTTCTCCCACTCTACCTTCCTTGCGGGCCACACCACACGCAGCCCGGCTACTCCGGCCCCGGTCTGAGTCCGCTCTTCAGGTTGCAGGCCAGGCCGGACCAGTAGCCGACGGGGGCTAACGCCGAGCGGCCGGCGCCCTGGGAAGGCCTGGGGAGCAGGGCGGTGCTACTCCGGCCGGGACGCGGGCCACGGGGGCCTCGGGCGGAGGAGGCCGGAAAGGAGGCCAGGCGGCGGGAAAGGGGGATGATTCATCCCAAGGAGCCCGAATTGGAAACGCCGCAACCCGGGAACAGCCTTACCCGGGCAGATGGGAGAGCCAGGAGGGGAGCTCGCCCCGCAAGGCTTGCGCGGGAACCGGCAGCCCCCAGCCTCCGGCAGCCCCCAACCTCGGGTCCTGACCACAGCCCGGCCGCTGGGGGAGGGAGAGTCCTCTTCTGCGCGGAGTTTAAAGAAATCCTGGGCAGAGTCTGCGGCTGGTCTTGGTCAGAACGGTCCTCCTGGAGTCTAGCTCACGTCTCTCCTGCTGCAGTTTCAGTGCTGGCTGAGGCGGTCTGCAAGGGGGTGGGCAGGAAGAGGCTGGAGTCAGTGACACCCCTCCTTCCGACGCTGCGGTATGTACGGCGCAGTAGGGGGAGGTGGGGCCGCCGGCGACCCCAGCGGGCCTGGGCGGCCTGAGTGCCCCCTCCTTCCTCTACTACGGAGCAGCCACGTGCGGGGGTGAGGTCGAGCCCGCGCGGGACTTACCCTGCAGACGCCGCTGCCGGGGGCCCCGCACTTTGCGAGCTCCGGGACTCGTGGGCTGGCGAAGAGGGCTCAGGCGGACGGAGCCCCGCAGCCCAGGATGCACCAGGGAGCAGCCTGCGCCCCCCCTCCCTCTCCGCCCGCGGGCCCGGCTAGCTCGGGCTTCTGCCGCTCGTCCCTGGCTCGGAGCTCCGCTGCGGAAAACCCGAGCGGGGGCGGCTCCCCGCCTAGCAGCCCGGGAAAATCCGGGGGTGGCAGCCAGGGATCTCCAAGCGTCTTGGACGAGTCAGCCCGGTCTTCCCTCTCGGATTTGGGCCCCCAGCCTGGTGCTTCGACCCTAGGTTCGTCGGTTCAGTTCCTGTTTCCCCTCTTCTCTCCGCAGAGTGCCCAGACGACGGCGAGATGACTGCTGGGAGCCCCGCAGACTGCGGGGAGGTGCGGAGGAGCCCCGAAGGGCGCGTCTCTCGCCTGGGCCGCCGCCTGGGCCGCCGCCGGCGCCCGCGCTCCCCGCCCGAGCCTCTGCGGGTGCGGGCGCGGCTGCGGCTGCGCTCGCCGTCGGGGGCGTTTGCAGCACTGGGGGCGCTCGTGGTACTGGTGGGCATGGGCATTGCTGTGGCCGGCTACTGGCCGCACCGTACTGGCGCCCCAGGGCCCCGCGCCGCCAACGCCAGTGCGCCCCCAGTGAGCGAACTGCGTCGCGGCGCTGGCCGGGCCCAGGGCCCGCACGAGCGAATGCGGCTCCTTGGGCCCGTGGTTATGGGTGTCGGACTGTTCGTGTTCATCTGCGCCAACACGCTGCTCTATGAGAACCGCGACTTGGAGACGCGACGGCTTCGCCAGGGGGTGCTGCGTGCTCAGGCACTCCGGCCCCCCGACGGCCCTGCCTGGGACTGCGCTCTCCTCCCTAGTCCCGGCCCCCGGACTCCCCGAGCCCTAGGCTACGTGGAGCCAGAAAGTTGGGACCTGTCCCCCCATCAGGGTACCTCACCTGTCCCGTCAGTACGGAGTCTGCGTTCAGAGCCTGCGAATCCTCGCTTGGGGTTACCTGCCCTGCTCAACAGCTACCCGCTGAAGGGTCCGGGGCTGCCCCCACCCTGGGGCACCCAGACTGGCCACGTGATTATCACCGTGCAGCCTTCTGGTTCCAGCATTGAACATTCCAAGTCTCTGGATCTGGGCCTTGGCGAGCTCCTGCTTGGGGGCCCAGCAGCGCGCGACTGTGCTCACAGAAGCTGGCCCCGTCTGGACCGCCTCAGTCTGGGGGGTTATGCCAAGTTGGGAGGCGGAGGGGACTTGGGAGCCCAGGTCTGAGGAACAGCATGGACCATGGTAAGAGGACCGGGAGTCCCAGTGTCTAGTAGACGCTTCCTCATATCCCAGACTGGGGATGGATGCTCTGGCCCCAGCAGCTAAGGCATCATGACTTGCATGTCGGCAGAGAAATGCCAATTGCACAAGGGTTCAATAAGCTGGAGAGATGTGTTTTAACGTGGAGTCTGGAGACCAGCATGACTCGGCCTCAGGAATTTCTTCAGCCTCCAAAAGTGGCCTTAGCCCTGGACAGGTAACTGAGAGGGCTAAAGGTCCAGGCCAGGGCCATTGCCAGATGCATCTGATGTCTTGGCAAACCCAGACTGGTGAGCAAGGATCCCTGCCTTGTAGTTGGGATGTTACAGGCTGGGACAGGCCCCCTCCATGGTGGCACTGGTGATGGGGTTTGGGCCCCCGGGAAGATGGGCAATAGGACAGAGTTGAGACCTTCCACTGCCATCTGGGATGGGGACTGAGCCTTTAGCTCCCACCACCCCACCCTAGCTTCCCTCAGCCATGCAGGAAACATCCCACTAGGGCTACACTACTGCCGTGCCCCCCAGGGCCTGACCCGCCTCAGGCGGGCCCGAGAGGCCTCCTCTCCTTCCTCGTGGCCTAGGCTGCAAAACCTCCCTCCAGTTGGCAAAAAGCGTTGCCAGTTCTCAGAAATCCTTTTGTACAATGTTGAAGCTGCATTTTGAGCAATGTGGTTCATGTACTTTAGAAAATGGCTTGAGTTTGGGTCTCCCACCCATGTTTTGTTTTGTCCAAGTTGTTGGCAGAAGAGAACTTTACAAGTCCATCTGTCCTCACAGAGTCTGGTTGGTTTTTTTTATTTTTTATTTTTTAGTTTATTGAAAAATGCAATACAAGAAGCAAGACCAAACACGACTCTAAACACTACAACCACTTCTTACTACAAAAGGCCAAGATGGCAGATCTAATTATTGCCTATTTAATCTAAGGATTTTGTCAATTTGATTCTGCTGCCATAGTTCCTATTTTGTCAAGAAATGTAAACTACTTGATATGATTCATAATTTTTAAAAAAATTTACAAAGCTCCTTCATTTTTGTCACCAAAATAATACATTTCAGAGAGATTTGTGGAAACCACCAGCCTGGGGCTGAGATCCTGGGCAGATACATCCCACGAGCATCCCTGGATGTTGGTGAGACCACGGCTGTGGCTTCATTCGCCTCGTAGACTGTTGTCCCCAACTCTGGGCTGCCCTGCGGAACAAAAGGTGGGGAGATTCGGGGGAGGGGCAGAAAGGCCTAGATAGGACCCTGCAGCCAGGCTCTGGGGCCCTCTGCCTAGAAATTTAGGTCCTGTCTGGGTGGGTGGGTGGGCAGCAGAGACCTCAAATGGCTTGGAGGAAACCTTTCTTTCTCAAGTGAAATAAAAATAAAATTGCAGCGCAGGTTGTTACTGTGGTATGTTTAAGTCACTTCAGGAAAGTTACTGCCAAGTCTCTGATCCTGGAAATGAATTTGCTTTTCCCCTCACATCATATCCACCTGGACAGTCTGTTTTTCTTCACACACACATCTGCAGAAAGAAAAAAATCCAAACAAGGCCAAGTCCCAAGATCTGTTAAGCAGAGAGGAGAGGGGAAGTAGCCCAGGAGGACGCCCCTTGCTGATGTGTCCAGTTCATGGTTTCTTAGCACTGCCTGGGCCTGAGAGCTGGTCCAACTTCTAGACAAGGAAGCAGAGAGAAGTGTAGTGAGCTGGTGATGGCGGGGCAAAGACGGAGCTCCTGACGGTGATCCTGGGCTGGGAGAGTGTCACTCGGCTCCGGGCAGCAAGGGGGCTCCTCGTGCCAGAACCTACTGCACAAGCGGTGTCCCCTTCAATCCACAGGTTTCAGGCGTGAGCTGAGCGGCTCTCAGCAGGGCAGCAGGCACTGCAGAGCGGGCTCACCTCGGATGTGTGCTCTGTGTGAGCTGGGTTTCTCACCCGGCCACCCCTCCTGGCATTGCAACGCAGGCCTGAGCCCTACCAGAAGCCCCGTCATTTCAGACCCCCATGCCCACTGACTCTTAAGTCTGTTCCTGAGATTGAGCGATTTCCTTGCCTCGAGCCTGCCTCACATCCCACCCGAGCTCTTCCTCTCGCTCACCAGAGAGAGCCGGTGGTCAGTACAATCTCAGAGGAACACTGAAAGGAAAACACCCATCCAAAATCAGTTCACATCAAGGGAGTTAGTGGAGGCTCTGGACACCAGGCTGCTGGCTCTCACTGGTGGGAATGGAGGCTTTAGCCTTTCCTCTCGCTCACTGCCTGTGGGCCCCCAGGGACTGCTGACTGCAACCCACTTGAAGAAGCTCCCTTGTCCTAGAATTAGGGTTTGAAGAACTACCAGGCAGATCTGTTTGTGGGATGCAAGCTGGAAGACGAGAGGGACCCCCGCTGAATAAAAATGCCCCCAAATATTAGAAGGAACACTACACTAAAATGGAGACATCAGTTCTCATTTTCCAAATCAAACCAAAACAAACCAAAAAACTAGACCCGAAACCCAGCACAAAGATCAAGTCCAGGAGACATGACAGACCTCAGATGTCGAGTGGGAATGAGCGGAGCTGGTGTTTGTACCCCTCGTTGTGGGGTTTCAAGGGAATGGTGACCCTACAACTCAGTCCCCTTGTCCACAGGGGTGTCCGCAGGCAGGTGCTCACTGGGGGAAGAGAGGTCAAGCAACAAGCCTCCTGTGTGAGTCACACTGCTTTCTATCCCAAGCACGAGGTCCGGGGTGAACTCCTGGGAATACTTCCCAGCAGGATCTGACCGAGGTAAACTCCACCATTCCCCTGGGTGGAGCACGTTTTCAGCACTAGAAAACTTCTGTTAAAAAAAGGCCCCAAACTCATTAACTTTCTTTGCCCAAATCACCACTAAAAATGTGCACTGGGAGCTTTCGGCTAAAAGTGCCTGTTGATCGGTGAGTTCTGGTCTCCTGAGACGGGAGGTGGGGGCGCTGAGCAGAGCCACCGCTGCTGGTGAGGTAAAGGGCAGCTGAAGAGGGGCAGGAGGGTGAAGGCCACGGCTGTATTCGAACATTCACAGTATCAGATCCATCTGAAGCAACTCAACGTCTTTGATCTAAAAAAGCTCCAAAAGAAAGAACAGCGAGGAGGAAGCAAAAACAATACATTCTTAGCAGAGGTCTCTGTCTCACTGAAACCACCTCAAAAGGGACAGGGACACTTCCCTGGTGTCTGGGGGTCAGGGCAGCCACCCTGCCAGACAGACTGGAGAAGTCACATCACTGGCTCTGAGAAAGGGCTGGTTCATGATGCTGCCGCTGTCATCCGAAGGGCAGCAAGTGGCGGGGAGCAGGGAAGCCCTGGTGAGCTGGCTTTGGCTCCCAACACAGCTGACAGAGTCTTGGGGAGGGTTCCCCAAATAATTCTATGGGCCCTGTCAGTATCTGGGTTGTAAATAAATGGGGAGAGGCTGGATGAAGAGGCTACAAACCACTCTATAGAAAACCAAAAAGCTCTTTAAAAACGGTCCATAGAATGAAAAGTTGAACAATTTCTGTTATCACAAAGTAGAAAAAGGTATTTGAAAGGATCAATGATATCTAGAAGACTCTCTTGGTATAAACTCCAAATAGAAAATGAAATTAATTTTCTGGTGGTTTAGAATAATCTTGAAAGTCCGACTATTGCAGGTTAGCTTCTTTATCTTTTTGCTGGTTTTCTCTTGGCTGGGACATAGGCAGGGAGTTGAGGTAGGACAGTTCCTAGAGGAAGAAAGAAGCAAACGTCTTAATTCCTGTAAAGGAGGCAGCTGCCCATCCATCCACTAGCCGAGTGCCCGTGCCCACAGGCGGGAACCCGACCTTCTCCAACCCCACACAAGGGCAGGAGGACACAAGGAGACCAAGCTGCTTTAGTTGGAGCCAAATATTTAATCGCCTCCTAGATCTCTCTCATCAGTCTCTCCTCTGCCTTCACTTTCTCAAGTCCCAGTGTGGACACCTCTGGGGGGATGGCACCTGATGTCCAGGGTTCCAGCCCAGTGCCCTCTGAAGCTGGGACAGTGCGCGTCCCCACTCCTCCCCTCACCCCAGCAAGAAGAGCCCATACCTGAGCTCACTCCTCCGAGATTTCAGTCTCCTGGTGCACGACCACCTTGGTCACTGACATGTCTGGGTGCTGCTCCTTGGCCTCCTTGATGGCCTGGACGAGGACCTGAGAAAGACAGAAAGAAAGGCTATCTAGGGGCGAAGCAGCCTGGCTGGTGAGGGAAGGCAGCGTCACAGGACATCGTTTCTCTGGCAAATTCAGTCCTGTAGTCTGGGACTACATTTAGGCTAAGCCAAGCTGATAATGCCCTACTCACCCTCACCTACAAAGGGCGGCCCCTGAAGTGGAAACACAGACGGTAGGTTAGAGCTGTCTCCAAGGAATGAGAAGGGCATCAGGGGTGAGTGTGCTCCTGCCTGGGGGCCGGGGGGCTTCACTCAGAAGTGAGTCTAAAGGACAAAGCAATCTGGGTTCAACAGAGGTAGGAGGAGAGGAGAATAAAGAAGCATGTTACAAAAAGGAAGCGATGACTTTGGCTAAAGTAGAAGAAAGGAGGAAAGAGTGGGAAGGCCTATTCATGCTGTGCGCTGTCCAACTTACATTCTTATCACTTACTTGACCTCACGACAACTCAAGGGGCAGGTGCAGCTCTTTCCCTAGTTCCCGCTATTTCCATCTTAAGGTGAGGACGCTGACGTGCGATGGATAAAGTGCCTGATGTGACACAGCTAGTAAGTAATCAACAGGGGTTTATCTCACGTCTGTCAGACTGTCCTCTTTACCACACTGTCTCTGGGAACTGTCAGCTCTTTAGTGTCCTGCATGTCTTCTCTGTTCTTATTCACCCAAAGCACCTGCCCATACTTCAGGGTCCAGCTCGCACCTGCCTTGGGTCTCTTCCTCCCCATCCCACGAGCAGCAGCTAACTCCGTCGGGAGGCCCCACGGGAGCTATCAAGTGTGCGTGTGCCTTTGTCACAACAACCCTGCGAGACTTGTGATCACCTTTGTCTACAGGCAGTAGAGTGCAGCCTAAAGAAGTAAAGTAACTCACTCCAGGGCACGCTGCCACTAGGCTTCAGTCAGGACTGAACCCAGGTGTCTTGCTCTAAAGCCTCCGGACCTACTGCTCTTGCTGTCTAGTGACACAGGACGCAGTGGGGGTCCCAAAGTACATCCGACAGAGCATGGTGCAGGTTGGCACTCAGTGGGCCCACCAGGCTGGGGTGGGCAGACTGCCTCCCACGTGGGTTTGCGGCCTTGTCGCTGGGACCCTGCACCGGTGTTCTCAGCTATCAGCCTCAACCCTGCTGCCAAGGGAGCTGCCAGCACCGCAGCTCCATTTTAAAAAACGTTTAAAAGGCTCTCAGCATATTAGCATAGAGGCCGCAGAATTATTGCTCCAGCACTCCTGTCAATGATTCCAGAAGCATTTGCATGCAGTCTCTTCCACCCCCTCTTCTCTGTTGCTTTACTGTTCTAACCTCATCCAGCAGAGAATTGGGAACATGAATTCTGACCTTATTACTTGCTAATTGCTTGTAGCACACAATTAGTACCTAATTAACAGAAAACAGAGAATTTGATCACTCCAAAGGGCCCGGAAATTATCCAGAGCAACCTACTCTCTTTTAAGAAAGAAGAAAGAAAATCAGAGACAAAGTGATTTACCCAAGGTTACACAGCAGGTTAGCACTATGTCCAGGGCAGAGGTCCCATTTCAAGCCCGCTTCTCCTCAGCCACCCCGTAAGCCCGCCTACTGTCAGAGGGCATCACCTGTTCGGTGAGGCGCATGAGTCCCTGGAACAGCATCTACTCAGAGCCCACCACACACTACGTGCTGTGCAACTGGCACCCACGTGATTCTCACCACAGTGGCCAGAGGAAGGCACTATAACACGCAACTTACAGATGAGCAAACAGAAGCCCCATTAGTTAGGAGTTAGAAGATGGTAAGGACCTTCTCCTTTAAGAGTCAGGGTAGCAGAGAAGTCTCTTTAGAGAGGATGCTGGCAGAGGTGGTGTTTGCAAGCCAACTCCTGCAGCGTCAGTCTTCCAGCCCAGGGACCCCTCCCATACCCAGAATTTCCTCAGCATTCCCACCTGATCGTGGTCAATATCAGCATCTCCTGTGATCACAATTCTCTTTTCAATCCGGGTCTCTGAAATCCCCCCTTTTACAGTCTGAAACCAAAGGAAGGTGGTCATATGAGACAAAGAAAAAACAAAAACAAAAAAACAATTCCATCTGCTGCTGGGTACTGGGTAAGGTAGCTTTCTCGCTTACTGTTCAAAATCCTGGCAGGAGCTGCCAAAGTGGGCACACCTCTATTTCCTTGGATCGCAGAAATATTTAATAAGCTAAACAGAGAGTTATACTCCAACTGTTTATAGAATTGAATTTAGAGTCATAACCTATTTATTCTGCCTTTTTTTCCCCCAAATTCCAGAGAAATTCAGTGAGTAAATAAAACAGATAGGTGTTTCTTTTTGCTCTTGTCTGTACATTTTATTTGATTATTTTCAAGAGGAAAACAAATCAGAAGACTATAGACAAAAACATCGGGAAGTGTGAAATTTGTCTTTTTTTTTTAAGAGACAGGAAGAAGAAACATTTTATTTAGTTGTTCACACTGGTTGTCCCCCTGCTGCCCGCCCCCCACCCCAGGCCAAGGGTACGTGACCTTGTGCTCTTTCAGAGATGACTGACCTAACCATTGCTCCACCAGGGCACACTTAGCTCTTTATCTTAAAGCATTTTCATATTTCGTATTACTGATGTCAAAAGGTTCTCATATGATGTCCTGAGGGTGGGGAGTTTTTCTCTATTTGACAGATGAGAAAAACCAAGGTCTAGAACATTTATTTAGTGGCTCAGGTGGCTAGGCACAGGCTATCGAAGTCAAGGAGAGACCCAGGTTAGAGGCCCAGGGCTGCGGGGAAAATGTTAGACACATTAAGTAACTAGCTTCCAGTCATCTGTGTCTTAATGACAGAGTTTGGTCGAGAATTTAGATTTGTTACTTATAATACAGTATATTTTCCTCTAGTCCTATAGAAAACGTGCACTCTCTCTCATTTTGGGGGCTAGTTCTAACTTTAGATACTTTGATCCCTTTGCTCTTATAAACAGTATTCTAACAATTCCTGTATTTCAGCATCGAAATGATAGTTGTCCTTGTTATAGTGGACCCTAGACATGACATATAAATTCTCTTGGACCCCAAGTTCTGATTTTTGGCTCAGAAAATATGGTTGTATAATAATAATACCTACCTGCCCTTAAATTCACTTTTTAGACTTAACTCCACTGCTAGATAGGGGACTGACTGACCAGAGAGGCAGGCAGACAGGTAAAGAAGACAACCACAGTTGGCTTACGAGACTACAAAGTCTCTCCCTGAGGGTCTCCCTGGGGGTGCAGCTGGGAAAAAGAGCAGGGTCCTTCCATCTGGGACACCTGGAATAGTCCGGTTCAGCATGGATGGAGCTGAGAGCACTGCTCTTGCAGAGGCAGCTGGCGTGGCACGAGCTCAGTTCCAGAAGGCGCCTGAGCTGGTCTGTTACCTTGGTAATCTGAGTTGTAGTGGTGCTGCTGGTGGTCTCGGAGGTGATGGTCTGAGCCGTCAGCAAGACTCCCGGGTCCAAGTCCCCGCTGCTGTCATCAGTCTGCAGAGGGAAACACAACTCGTCATTATGTCTCTCAGGAAGCCTGGGTGGATGCTGCAGAATGCAGCTTTGCTCTTCAGCTGTTCTTTCTAAAGCAAACCTGATTCCCTTAGAGTGGTCTTTTAATTTAATAATAAAATAACCCCCCTGGCAAGGTTCCTTCTAAAAACGGTGGATGAGTCCGGTTGCCCTGAGTGTTGGCTCAGTGACAGGAGATCAGAGGGAGGAGGAAGGGGCGTAGCTACAGGTTCAGCGAGTCAACAACCGTGCACACGTGCACACATTTTATAGTTTACTAATGGCTTGCAAAACAGCATCTTTCTCTAGGCTCACACATGTCCTACAAATCAATAGAAAGGTAGAGATTGATTAGCACTCCAGGTAAGAAAAATTAGGCTCAGAAAAGGTGAATGATTGGACAAAGAATCAATACTAATCAATGGCAGTTATTCTTTCTACAAACCTGGTGTTTTTATGCATCACCCAAGGGAGGGAAGGTGTAAGCTCTTGGCTGCCAAGGTGTGGGCAGGTTCTGAATCACAGGGTAGAACTTTCTAGAAAGCACTGGAAAAAATTCTTCTTGGGGCTAAAGGGGCCAAGGAATACCAGGTTGTCTTCTCTGAAGATTGAGATGGAAGATAAAGAAACAAGGTAGGAATGTGTCTTTTAAGGCAAAGTGAGAAGAAATATATATACATATATATTTCTTTCTTAGTTACATTTCTGATAACAAAACTATTATTGAAATGGATCCTCCTTATTAGGAGGGTTTAGAAGTATTTCAAATGGTCTATATAATTGATCTATATGGAGAACAAGGGCTGGATCTCCTTTTTCTCCAGGGCACTCCATATGGTCAAAACAAATATCTTATGATCAGGTTGAGAAAGTCATCAGCAAAATGCAAGGGAGATGGTTGGCAGGGGTCAAACAGCCTGAGAGAACAGTGACCCGCACCCGTCGGGGCTGCTGGTTGACTCGGGGCTGCTGCTAACCCTGCCCAAGACAGAAATGAACAGGACTCAGAGGATGGAATCTGCAGCAACATCTTTTCAGATAGTAATGACCTGAAACATCTGGTGCTGGTGTGGAACACTGTCTCAGAAGGGAGTTGAGGGAACTGGAATAATTTTCTTCAAGAATCTTGCAGCAAAAACATACTCGGTTACTATCTTTTTCTGTTTCTTTACAGAAGTCATTGGTAGGCACGCCCTGGTGGAGTAGCAGTTAGGTCAAGCGCCTCCAAAGGAGCCCAAGCCATATTCCCCTGGGTTCAAGTTCCCAGTTCAGGGGAACGCAACCAGTGTGAACAACTAAATAAAAATAAAATAAAATGCTTCTTCCTCCTTTCTCTTCCTGCCTGCCCCTTTCCTTTAAAAAAGTCATCTGTATTATAAAGAGGCCTCCAACATTTTTGTGAGCATAATCACATTTCATTGAGCCAAAAACTTTGAGGTATTCGGGGAGAGGGACTAAAGTTGAAGAAAAGAATCAGGAAAGAGTTCCTGCCTGGGTTCTCTTCCAGATAGGAATCTGTATGAGACAAAGAGCATGTGGTTGAGACACCTAAGACTTGTACAATGCCACCATGACACCAGGTATATTATTGGCTAGTTCACTTAGCTCCCTTAGATCCAGACTTAATATTCATTACTCTCCTTTCATAAGCTAAGTATATGATACAACTGTTAGCTCAAGATCACCTCTCAATATCTAAACTAGCTTCTATTATACTTCCTGCACAGTTCAGAAAACTGACTTCCAGGTGTGCTCTGCTGGCTCGGGTGTTAAGTTGGTGGTTGGGGCATAGTTACTTTAGGTAAGGCCCAAGGATCTGAGTTTGCCACCCAGGGCTGGGGCAGGGCAGAGGGTGGGATCGAGAAGGACAACCAAAAGTAAAAAAACAAACAAATGTGTCTTTTTCCTCTCCTTTCCTTCCCCTCTTTAAAAAAGAATAGAGAAAGAAAACTGAGGTCCAGAGAGGTTCAATAATTTGTTAAGGTTCTATAGCTAAGATGTGCCTGAACTAGGACTTCAGGCGAAAAGCTTCTTGTCTGAAGATTGGGGCTTGGGTCTCCACTCATGAAGTAGCTGTGGGACTGTGGGCAAGTCATTCTGACTTCTCTGAGCTTTTAATTTTCTCATTTATCACAGGTGATACTGTAATATATGTCCTGCCTACACCACAGCATTGCAGTGAAGATCAAAAGAGAGTATGGAAATGAAAATACTTGGCGATTGTTATGCGAAAACAAATGTGCATACCAGGAGGGCTAAGCCTTTTTGAAGAGTGCCTCTTCTACTAAACCTGTAATCCAACCTTTATCTACCTCCCACCCACCCCTTCTCACCACCCATCTGTCTCTGGAGAAGGTGGACGATGCAGGTGACAGCAGTTATCATTTGACTTGCATTCTTCCCACCTAGGGTCCCTTTTCTTTGACCTTCTCCCCAAATGTTTCCTCAAAATGGACCGTGTCTTTGACAGTTGTGTCTAAAGTTAAACATATACTTATTCCAGGACCCAGCAACTCCACTCTTAAATGTTTACACAGGCTACATGAAAGCATATGTTCACAGGAAGGCTTGCACGCAAATGTTAGAGCGGTTTTATTTACATGTGACCTCAACTGGAATTGGCTCAGAGGTCCATCAACCAGTGAAAGGGTAAATAATTTGGGATATATTTATATAATGGAGTACTATTCAGCAAAACAAAAACAAAAAACAATGAATTATGGATTCAAATAACATGGATGAACCTAAAAAACATGTTCAGATACAAAAGCATACTACTGTGCAATTTCCATTTACAGGAAGTTCAATAACAGGTAAAATGAAGCTCTGCTCAGAAATCACAGCATTGTCTGTCTCAAGGGGATAGGGATTAGTTAGAAAAGACTTTGAAGAAAGTTTCAGGAGTAATAGAAATATTCTGCAACCCAGTGTGTCTAATACAAACAAGAGTGAATGCTTGAAATCTGTGCATTTCGCTATATGTAAATTTCACCTCAAGAAAAGGTAGGTGCACACACACACACATACTACACTGGTTCCCCACACCATTATTTCCCAAAGTGTGGGACCTGTGGAATTAAAAAAAAAGTTCCTGGACTTACGATAATACAACCAGAAGCAGAAACAGTTATAGCAATTAAGTAATAATATTAGCAAATTATTATCTGATATTTATTATGTGGCAGGCACTTTTTCCTACATATTATTTATACCACATAGCACTGCTTTTTGATTTACCAGTTTATCACACAGATTATTCTTATCAGAAGCTTCCTTTAATAACGGAATTATCTGAATTGTGTAGTGTATTTAACATGCTCCCATCTGATAGATGTTTAGGCTGTTTCCACAGCAGTCACAACTTGCACACTCTTGTACATTAATCCATTTATTCCTCAAAACAACTCTAGTAGGTAGCACTGTTATCAGCCCTGTTTGACAAATGAGAGCACTGAGGCACAGAGTAATTCAGTAACTTGCCTCGCACTAGTGAGAGGAGGAACAAGGTCAAACCCAAGAACTGATTCCAAAGTCAACACTTTCCCACTGTCTAGCATCAAAAATAGGTAATTTGCATCTTGGTACACTATCTTTTTTTATTTTTTTAAGAGAGGAGGAGAGGAAAAGGAGGAAGAAGCTTTTTTTTTTTTTCCTTAAAAAAACCCTGCTAGGCACCAGGGTGCACCAAGAAGCATTTTTTAAGGAAAGAAAGAGGAGAAGGAAGCACTTTTATTTGTTTTTATTTGTTTTGTTTGTTCCCCAGGGTTCTGGGTCTCAAATCCAGGCCCTTGGGCTTCACATGGTCTGCACTCTAGTTGCAGACTTAGCGCCTGAGCCACCAGAGTGCGCCTCAGTCCCATCTTAAATAAGTCTGGTTAAAATGAACCGAAGACAGATGTAAACAATATAACATAAGACCTATCATTTCTGAGTAACTACTATGAGCCAGACAAATACAGTCTTAATCTCAACAACCTTATAAGGGTAGTTTGCAGAAGAGAAAGCTAAGGTTCAGTAAAGTGACTTGGCAAAACCACAACACTAGCAGGTGTTGGAATTAAGACTCAAGTCTAACTCCAAAGTCTACCTGCTTTATCTAGCGCATTACATGCCTCTATATTTCTCTTATATGTTAGCATATTTTTAAATGACAGTGCGGCACTAACAAGGCAAGAAAATAAAGGCTTAGAGATATTAGCCATTTGTTTAAACTCAACCAGCTAATTCATGGCTAGATTACTATAAAAATTGTATTTGCCTAATTGCGGACATGATTATTTTAAAGTTTTTTTTTTTCTTATTGCAGTAACTTTTACTCTACACATTAAAATAAACTCATATGTATAGGCTCCCCATATAAGACATGCTTTCAATTGTCAAACTCCACTGTTTCCTTAAAAGGGGAAGTAGTTACCCAGTTTACAGTGATGTGAAGACAAACTGAGACTTAGGTAAAAACCATCCAGCCAGAGTGTCCCATGACCACCTCCTTCCCTCTCACCGTTATCCCATGACCACCTCCTTCCCTCTCGCTATTTCAGGCTTCAGTCAATTGTCCTCCTCAGAGAGGATTTTCCTGACTCTCCTAGGCCCAAAGTAGAAACCTTTCCTATAATCCCTGGTTGTCTCATTCTTTATGCTATTATAGTTTCTTTATAACACTTACTACTGTCTGAAATTTACTTATTTGTTGATGTATTTTACTACCCGTGTCTCCTTATAGAATGTAAGTCCCAGAGGGTGGGGTCTGTGTCTACCTTATATCTGTTTTAGCCTAATATATAAATGCCCAATTAATATTTGTTGCAGAAATGAATTAAAAGTTTATTCTATTAAGGGAAAAGTTTTTCTTACTTTTGGCTCCTGTGAATAAAGAGAAAAGAAAAACAATTCAATTTATTTATTAAGCAAGCCTAATTCATTCAAACTACCAACAATGAAGGAGAAATTTTACTAAAATTTATGAAAATTTCAAATCAAATACTTTAATTCTCCTTTTTTTGAGGAAGGAAGCAGGAAGGAATGATGGCAAACAGGTAGGCAGGCAGACAGGTAGAAACATTTATTTACTTGTTCATTTTGGTTGTTCCCCCAGTTATGGGTCTCGAACTTGGGTCCTTCGACTTTACATGGACTACAGAGACCAAAGCTGCAGACTTAACATCTGAGCCACCAGGACAGGCTGATATTTAAATCCTTGTGTGATTTTAAATTCAATTGTAATAAGTTCATTATAATGATTCTAGCTGCTATTTATGATTTCAGGTATGATGCTCATCAGTCTCACATAGTACTGTAGCTTACAGAATCTTCGTCACGAAGTCATGAGGTACACACTAACGTCACGGGTGGGAGGGGTAGGGATGAGACTCAGGACTGTTCAATTATTTGCTTAAGTTGGTAAGTGGAGGAACTGGAACCTGAACTCAGGTTTGTTTGACCCAAAGCCAATTATACCTTCCCTAATTGAACTGAATGATATAAGCGATCAGACCCAAGACAAGTTTATTTTTAAAAAAGTATTTTGTGGTATCTTTAGATGAGTAAGCTAAACCCCCACAACACTGCCCCTGGCCCAGGAAAGGCTAGCATTAGGAACCTGTGAAGAAAGGAGGTTAGCAACCACTGCAGGCTTTGGTTGGGAAGCACCGAGCCGCGTCCTACCTGGGCAGCCTCGTAGGTGATGGTCTTGGTCTCAGTATGGACAATAGGAACGTCTTTGGTTGGGATTTCGCTTTTCGCAGCATTGGCAGCATCTGAGATGGTGACGGTCTGAGTCTTCACCAGGGGAGGCTGAGAAGCAGTAGAGAAACAGTTACCAGAGTCTTCTGAGAGCTGAGGGGGATGAACCTTCTGACATTGATTTGAGCAAAGTGATGGCAAGCAAAGGGCTAGCTCCATCTCTGTCCAAGTCTTGGACACGATTCCAATGGGACCTGACAAGGAGGTGTCAAATCATGAGGAATATTAAAGAACAGCATTACTGTAATCACTTCCATAAGCTTAATGAAAAGCTCTTAGACAGCTATGATTGATGATATAAAACACTCTAGGCTGACCTTCAAAATTTTAAGGTAAAATAACTTGCCAAACAGCAGTCACTTTTGTTTGTCCTTGTGACTATCCATTATAAATAAGAAATCAGCCACATTTCTTTTACTAAGTACAAACGGTGCATGAAACAGCAGCGGCACTGGAATGCGCTACCTTGGATTTCATGAACTTCTTTCAAATCAATGTCAGACATTCACTTTGGAGTTAGAGAAGAAACAGAATTTGGAAAACTGCAAAGATAATAATCAGTTCTACCACCACCTGGCAATTAATCTTGAATTTCAGAAGAATGAATATTAGTGGAATATCAAAGGCTTGTTGTCCATCAGCTCACCTTCCCCAAGTGATAAATTACCCTAAAACTACCATTTGATTGTGACAAGGTTAAGTGGCCATCCACCTGGGCATAGATTAGTACCTACGATCATGAAAGCCCCTGTGAGGGGGTCAGTGGGAGTGGTGGGTGTATGTGGCTTCAATACATAAAGGTCTGTATATTAAGTCATTTGGGGCCTGAAATTTCATTTTAAAAACTCAGTTACCCCCTTAAATGAACAGTATTTGAATTTTTAAAGCATGATTTCAGAACCGAAGGTTCGTCACCAGAGAAGAATCACAAGTTCATCTCTTTACATCGCCTCTACTGGAGCAAGGAAAAGAGGAACATACACCAGCTTCTAAAGATAAACAGATGGAGTTTATGCCCACGAGTTTTGTTAAGTCATCATGGAGAAAGCATTTCTAGTCATGAGTTAATTCCTTTACATAACTTTCTCTGTAGTACTCGAGGGCTTCAATTTTATCCTGTGAAGTGTTGAAAACGCAGTCTACTTCCCTCACCATCACCACCGCCACCACCTCCTCCTCCACAGAACAGATTCTAGCCCTCTCCCAAAGTGAGTCATCAGACCTGCATCACTGAAGCAGTTACTACCTGGAAACTTCGAATGAGGGTGGGCAACTGGTTACCCACACGAGAGTCAAGAAATGATCCATTTTGCTTCCCAAGTGGCTCTCCTGGAGTAACAAGTTCTTCACTACTCTCTGCCTTTTTGTCACCAAGTTGCAGCTGAGAGGAAGCTGGTGCTACTGAGCGCTTTAAGCCACTGGCCTGTTCCTCCACTCCTACAGACTCCCCACTTGGGCCTCTTGGCATTTCCTTAATAGCAAGAGAGCCAGCTGCCCCCTGCTCCTTCTCTTCTGTCTGCTTGCTGCTTATGGAGAGGGAACCAAAGTCAAAGTTTTGTGGAGGCTCCGACGGGATGGTCACTTGGCTCTTACTAGGAGTTACTGATTGCTTGGGGCCCTCCCACTCAGAGTCGGGGTTTGTAGACGGCCCCTTTGTCACGGCAGCCCCCTCCTCTGTGCGAGTGCCATTTACATTCTACAAATGAATGAACATATAAAAAAGCAAGAAGGTTAGGAATAAGTGGGAACACAACGAACTCAAACTCTATAATGATTTTGAAGAGGACTCACAAATATATATGAATATTGTATATGCATATAACATATATTTTTAATATGGACTTTAAAATTTTATTTCATTATGATTTATCCCCCAAACCTAGGTCCATGACTTTCACAGCCTATGCCTTGGCTCCCTGGACTATATGGGGGCACTTACAAATATTAATACTAATATAAACCCAGAATCTTAGCAGCCTCATTTTGGTCATATTCCTAGGAACACTGTTTATCTGAGAAATAATTTTGGTGTACTAATATGGCACCAAGTGCTTTATATTAATATGGTCTTTCCATACTACTCATACTTAAAAGTTATTCTGCCATTTCTAAATACCTAACTCGTTACTATGCACAGGGTGCAAAGCAATTTATGAGTCAGTCAAAACATATTCTTGAGGAACTTGATCAGGCTGAAGAATGTTTCATATCTGCAAGCCGCACGTATTATCCTATCAGCCCTTCATAGAGAAGCTAAGATCTTAGCTTTGGTTAGCAAGGATAGAGAACTTGGGTACTCCAGCACAGACTCACCCCAATCATTTGTCATGGCATCAAGCATAATATAAAAAAGTGAAACATTTCTTTGTAAACAGAATAAAAGTGGCCCAGCAGTCACGATGCATTTTTCTTACAGATGAATGTCACACCTCAATCCTAAGAGAAATCCTAGAAACAGAGTTCCCTCCTGAGCTAACCACCTCACATCAGAGGAAAAATAGCTCAAAAATAAGTTCTTCCAAGAGGACATGGAAGAGAAGATGACTTCACAGTGGACCGATCTAGTTCTAAAGTTCAAAGAAAGGTACTGTAGGTGAAAGAAGAGACAGAATTCACACTAGTAAGTGTTCCCTCGTGACTCAGCAGCTAAGGTGCCTGCCAAAGAAAGCCCAAGGACAGGGGCTCAAGATCCAGGTCCGTGGGACTAAACAAAAAAAAAACAGTCTGAACAGAGATCAAATGTCATGAAAAGTAACATCTACAAGTTTTCAGAAGAAAGCTGTAAATAAGCCAGGTACATCAAAATTTTGGTAAGAACAATTTACTATATTATATACCAAATAGGAATTTAATAATGGAAAAAGACCCTTAAAAAAGATTTTCCTGGTGCGCCCTGGTGGAGCAGTGGTTGGGTCAATCGCCTCCAAAGGAGCAGGCCACATACCCCTGGGTTCGAGCCCCGACCTGGGGGAAAGCAATCAGTGTGAATGTCATAAAAGTAAAGACGCTTCTTCCTCCCCTCTCTTCCAGCCTGCCTACTCGCCTTTATGCCTGCCTGCACCTTCCCTTCTTTAAAAAAAAAAAGGTGTTCCTGGAATTAATTACATATGCTTGAGCCAGCTTACACATTTTAGTGCCTAAATCATGTTATTTCTATTCCATTTTTAAAAAAACCCAAACCACTGCTGTCCATCCACCTGTAGACTGGACTACATTGTGATTAAATATAAACCGTGCTCTGGGAAGGCAAGAAAAGATTCACGGCACTCAAAAACTTCAGACCAACATTCCTTCTAAGCAATCTTAAAACATTCAACTCAAAAGCATCTCCAAGTGTTACAAGGTGAACTCAGATGAGAAAGGTCTGTCATTGACCGATTACAAATATTCTTTAAGACATGAAAAATGGGTTGAAAGATGATAGGGACTATTTTCTGTATCAGAGATACAGACGATATTCTTGCCAAGGGTATATGAACTTACTTAAAATGAGAACAATACTTGTCTTGGTTCATAGGGTCCTGAAGATCAAATACAATAAAATTATATGAAAGCACTCTGTAAATTCTCAAGCACCATACAGATTTATTTAATTCAACCAACACTCTCTGAACACCTGGAATATGCTAGGACCTGGAGGTCACTAGAATGGATTTATTATGAACATGCCGTACTACTTTCTAGAGTACACAGAACTCACCATTTCTTTTGAGTCACAAAGCTGTTGTAAGAGCCATCCAAAAATAGATGAGCTGGTACTAAATAAATAGATTTTCTCAAATCGTAGATGCTAGCTCTCACCTCAGCAGACCCAGACCCATTCAGATGGAGAGATGCTTCACAGCTTCTCCAGACAATTTTGTCATGATTGAGAAGGTTGATTAATAACTGGGAAAATATCTCAGATTAATGAAGAAGGTGTGGATTTCATGCCAGTCTGTTTATGTGATAATTGGTGGTCTATCATCAAGAAGTTGTTTGTGAACTAGATATTGCTTAAGCTAGCACTGTCGGCCCCAAAGCTGCTTTTGCCTATTGCTGAGTAAAATGAGAACCACCATTTTTTTCAAAGCATATGCCGAGGAGACCAGAGTATAAGCTGTCATCGTAGTAACATCAATTCAACAAGTATTTACTGATCACCTAGCATTTGTTGGTCACTGGAAATGAAAGGAAAAGGAAAACAGTAACAGCTGGGCTGGGCTGCCACTGATAGCTCTCTCACATATGCTCATCAACCTTTCCCATCGGCTACGTTGTCCAGATCTCTTGGAAAACACAAAGGACAATTTACTGGACCTCCTCCCAGGCATATGAAATGCAATATGCCCCAAACTAAACCCATCTCTGCTGCTCCCTGGACCTGCCACTTCAACTTTCTCCATCTTTTCTAGTATATTGAGAAAAGGTACAATTACCAACCATCCTTCCATGACAGAATCCTGAGAACAATCTTCAGTGCCTTCCTTACATTCATCTGCCAGATGAGATCATCAAATTGTTTCTAGTCTACTTTAGTATCTCCCTGATCTACCTGTTTTTCTCTAGTCCCATATTTCCTATTGTTGTTCAGGCCTTAGAAAACCTCCCTCAGCTTCCTATTAATGACTTTCTTCCTTCTTTCTTGTCTCAAACCTTCCATGAATGCATCCTGTACTCTGTTGCTAAAGCGAAACATTGAAAATTCCATTTTCCAGCTTAAATCTCTTCGGTGGTTCTTCAACGTCTTCTCATTAAAGTTCAGACTATTCAGTAAAACACCGAAAATACTTCAAAATACAACTCCTACCTCTCCAGTTTTGCTGTTATACTGTCTTTCCATTAATTCATACTTCTTTCCACTAATTCAAAACTATACGCATTTCTTAAAATTGTGCATGCTTTCTTTGGCCTGTGACTTTGTAATTATTGTCAGTATTGTTCCTTCTGGCCAAGTGTCAGTTCTGAAAGTTTCCTCCTGGCTGCTACTAGATACTATTTCTTTTGTTGTTCCCACTGCTCCCTGTCATTACTGGTTCAGTCAGTTAGTTGTCTTTTCCATTGGACTACAAGCTCCTTGGCAGATAACGACTTACTATGTCACTGAGCTCTGCATCTCTCTTGTATAGTTTTTGACTGTAATAGATGTTCAGTAAAAATGTGTTGAAAGTATACTAAATAAATCTAAATGACCTGAGAATTTCTGCTTTGCCTTGTGCTATTCAAAAATTGAAAAGGCATGTTAAGAAAGACGATAGAGAGTAGCCCACTTGACTAAACTTACCCTTGTCTGGTCTAGTATTTTATTGCTTGCATCAGTAAAATAAGAAGAAAACTAACACTGACTAACCCCAAGTACCAGGTGCTGTGCTAGTCACTTTAACGTTTTTTCATTTAATTTTTCACAATCTCACTATGAAGTCATCATCATCTGTTTTATAATTGAAGGACTAGAGAGATTAAACAACTTAGAGCTAGTAAGTGGTGGAGCTGGAGTTTAAATTTAAGTCTGTCTTTGGTTCTAAAGCCCATTTCTTCCTATTACCAAAGAAAGTAATACAAGCAGGATCGAAGGAAGTGTTCTTTTAAGCTTAAAAGAATATATATCAAACCCAGCTGTAATTCTGAGAAATATAATGACTGTCCAAAGCCTTCTTAGATCTGAGTCTGATTTTAATGGCTGATGTTATATATTTAAATATAAGAAGGCTGGAAAGACAAAACATGGCAGCAAAAGGAAAGCACAAAGTCTCCCATGACCTAAGACACCCAAAATTTGGCATATAACTTCAGCAAAGAGCTTGAATTGACAGTGCTGTGCCTTGGGCTGTGACCACCAGTGAAGGTCACTGAATTATATAACTAAGAGTCTGCACATCAGCATATACTAAATTGACCTGGAAATATTAAAGGGATCTTCTCAGAGATCTGGATAAATATATAACTATGTCTGAATTACCCACAGTGACAGCCAAAATAAAGGTTTAATGTGATTTAAAGGTGTTAATTCAGATGTTACTTGATTGGAGTGATGGGGGAACCAATAAGAAGAAAGACACTGCAATATAAATACTGTATAAAGTGCTGCAATGCTGTCTAGTTTGGTTCAAGAATATAAGCAAGAATGTCCGACAAATATTCAGTTGAGCCAAAATACTATTTGACAATTTAACTTAAAAAGTCAATGGTCCCTGCTAAGTATGATGACTTAGTCTTTGGAAATTTTCTCTAAAGGCTTTCTTTTGAAAACAATTTCTTCAAAGAGATTATGTGTCGGAATCATCAAGTCCTGTGTTAGTGTCTTTGACGCTCCTGACTTGAAGATTCTAGAGATAATTAAGGGCAGGTTGTGAATGTCTCACAGGTATTTTACAGCCACTCCATTAAATGCAATCCAGTCTTGTTCTTGGGGATTTTTGAAGACACTATTGAAAGAACCATAGCTATGTTTACAAGACTATCTTATCCTAAAAGCATCACTATGAAAATAAATCCTGAAAATATTCCTAACATTTTTCTAAAATCTTTGTAAAATTTTGCTACATAAGCAAGGATCATCTAAGTTTTTGCTTTTTGTTTTTCCTGGAGGGTCTGCATACTTTTTTTTCCACACACACAAAGGATCATGTATTTCCTGCTGGGTGAACACCGAATTTACTTTGGGATGGCAATAGAAAAACAATGGCTTTCTCTGAGTAAAGAAAGAACCTGCTCGAATCTTGTGTTATCACTCTATGTATTCAAATCCTAGGTAGGCAAAGGGCCAAATAAAAAACAGTAAGATCACTGGCATGCCTGTGATTTCAGGGAAGTACTTTAATCTCAGTACCACGATTAGATACTAGAATTTGGGAAGAAGACAAAAATAGGAACTATAAAGACTAAACCCTCCTTTTTGACACTGTGCTATTTTTGATCTCTTATCCATTAAAAAATGTAAGTAGAAGGCACATATATTTTTGTATGTGTATAATAATATACATGAAAAAGATTCTAAGGTATACTAAAATATTAATAGGGATAGCATTGCAAGTAATTTAACTTGTGTTTTCTGTGTTTCCCAGCCTTTCTAAAACAAATGTGTATCACTTTCATAATAAAACAAAGTCACGCTATTTTCTTGGGCAAGCATTTGTATCTGGTTTCACAATGAAATGATCTGTGAAACCTGAAGATTCTAGTAAACAACTTAGGAAAGAAATGCTGATAAATCCTAATGTCCTTCAAGCTTTTAAAAACAGTTAAAAATAAACCTTAAAGAAAAAAATACTAATGGAAAGACTGACAAGCAATGTGAATGGCAAACGGTATAAAAATTTATTTTATAAGGAGAATATAATATAAAACTTTAGTAATTTAGCAAGTTGGCTTTGAAAGTTGAAGTCAACACTGATGGACTTAAATACAGAGGCAGGAAAGCAATAGTTTAAATTTAAGCTTGATTATATTTTTTGTGTAATGTTTTATGATGTAGGGCTGACAGCGATATTTCCAGGAATGTGAATAATATGGTTCCATCTGTGGTTTTATTCCTTAGTTCATGCTCTTACTAGGTATCTGCCTCTGAAATAGTGAAGACACTTAAGGGGAATGAGTGCTGTCTTGCCAAAGTCATGAAACAACAGGAAGCAAACAGAAGTTAAAGAGCATAGTGCCCCAAACTGATCCGAGCCATAGCTCTAGATCAGTGACGTGTACCAAAGCTCGACATGCTCAAACTTCACATCAGAATGAGTTCTGCTTCTTAAAATGGAAAGAAACGTGAAAGCAGAGCAATAAAGACATCTGGTCCCTACACAGATTTAAGTGTTTCTTGCGGTGGGCCATGCCTGTGCATTTAACTCAGGCTGGTCTTCCTTTTATCCTTTATTTCTCAGCTAGGTCCTCTTTTTATTTTAGAGAACGTCACTGGTTGGAACTTCAAAGAAAGATATGATGACAGAAGACAAGAATGAAAAGAGGCACACTGTGAGGACAGTTAGGAAATATCCTGTGTCAACGTCCTCACGAAGGACACTGAACAGTTCATTTTTAACAGTCTTGAGATACTGTACTGTCTTTTAAGAAAGAAAACAGGAGGGACATTTCTAATCAGTCACAAAATTTACAACCATTTTAGAGCTTAATATACTTATCGGTGTTTCTAAGCCCCAAACTATCTTTCTATGTTATTCTCCACTGCCTTTGCCTTCTGAAATAAACACATTGTCCATAAAAAGAGTCTGCGATTTCACATACTACCTCTATAGTCACTTTACACAACGAGACCCTGAATTCATCACATCAAATAAACTACCTTTGGTTTTTACATTTTCTTCACTCTAGTTTGCCGTTCTGTCACAGAAACTGAGACTGAAGACTGGCTTTGTAAATACTACTTAATGATATGATCAACTGGCAGTGAATTTATAGCCTGCTGAAATGCAAGTATGTCGGAAGTTAATACATTAAACTTGTATCAGTGTTCATAGACACCAGGAAAAGGGAATTCAGGGATCTTCTGGATTTTTAATAAGATTTATATCATTTAGAAGTAAGAGTTGACAAAGAAAGGAATTAGTAGAAGATGGCAATGGTGGGGGTGGGAGAGTGGTGTGCACAGACACATATACCTACAGAGCACATTACCCTGGCTTTGCACACCCAGAAAGAAACACTTGCACCGCAAATGCCCACAGAACCAGCAGGAATCGAGGTTATCTTGCTACCCCAGAAGGAAGACACCCAGCAGAAGAGATCAGCTCCTTGTTCCCAACTGAAGTAAACAATAAATATCACAGTCATTTACATTTATCAACAATGTATCTTAATACCCAGTGGTATTCAGCATGCAAGACAAAAGGCAGAACCCAATCCTGATAAGATCAGTTAATTGCGAGTGCTTTGTTCTTGTATTACTTTCTTTATTCATTTTAACTTTGTCTCAGCAAAGAATGGCTTCAAATGCCTTACGAAAAAGTTCTAAAAAACAAAACATAGTTGCCTTTATACATTCATATGTTTGTAATCTTATTCCTATTTTGAAAATTAGTAATATCAGTATTTCCCTTGGTTGTACAATAATGAATAGGAACATCATCCATGTGATTTAAAAAATGTGTTAAGTAAAATGCTTTTTCATGGGCACTTGCAATAAAAGACAAATCAGATGTGGTAATGGCTTCTTTTGCAAAAGCCATGTGTAAACCATATATAATATGACAAGTCAAGCAATAGTAACCCATTCTTCAGCCAAAAAAGGAAACAAATGAAGAACAAAGAACTAAAATTAGCAAAAAGAAAAGGATCCCCTGGGCCCCACCCCCAAATCTCATAAATAATAGTTTTGGTACACTTTTGGTAGAAAACTCAGACCACCCAACGGAGTTTTCAAGGTTTCAAAAAGGACATGAAAATCACAAACACTCAAGATGGGGATAAACTAACAACAGAGTAACCATGTGGCTAGCAAAGATGATCTAAAAATTCTCTTTCTGCTCTCATATGCCATTTTTTATCATACATTTCTTTTCATTCTAAATTTTCTCTCTTGGCTATATTTTCCCCACTTCAAGAAAAGAGAGTTTGAATGCTATTGGTCCCTCGCTAGAAATACATTCTGTGAAACTTAGTAATTTTCATAATATATTGCTATTTTCTTGCATATAAAGATTATATTTGGATAAAAGAGTTTCTTTAGGAAGATGCAGGCCTTTACTAACTGCTTATTACAGGAAAATCACTCCACGATGCAGTCTTTCAAACGCCAGTGACAATATCCTTCAAACATAGTTTTTATAATTCCCAAAATGCGTGCTGTTATTAGATTATCCCCAGAATAGGTGAATGTAAAAGCAATCAGTTTCAAAATCAGTGCCTGTTGCAAAATTTTATCTATTAGATAATAGAAAATTTTGCCTTAACACTGCACTCACCAGCAAGGACTCCACAGATCAAATGGATATTCTCAAACCTGAATGGAGCTATAGAAGTCAAAGTGATTGAGCAAACATTAAAGGTTATACTAAACACATCTAGGAAACCCGAAGTCTTTGATTTGTCAATTTTATTTCATTATAAGAAGGGCTGAGGTGAAGAGAGAGGAAGAGATGGATAAGAAAGGGCTCTAATAGTAAAAAAAAATCTGATAATTTATATGGAACACAATCAATTATGTTTGGCAGGATGCCCCAGAATCCCAATTGAAAAAATGATTAAAGTCATAATAAATACTTAAGAAAAGCATTTGTCCCATTTTGATATCTAGAAAAATAGCATTTTAGGCATGCACTGGTGGCATAATGAATTATTAGTCTGCCATCTCTGACTGAGCACAGTCCACATACATCCCAGGGACCCTGGTTCATGACCTGGGGCTGGAGGGCAGCAACCAAAAATGAACAATTAAATAAAACAAATAAAAATGCTTCTTCTTCCTCTCTCTTCCTGCCTGCTTACTTGTCTTCATTCCTGCCTGTACCCTTCCTTTAGAAAAAAGAAAATAGCGTGATTCTACAGAACTAAAGACAACAGAAAACTATTATCAGATATGCCTAGTTGTGTCTTCCTGAAAGATCCTTTAATGAAAATGACTTTCCATCATAACATTTTCAACAAGTTCCTAAAAGGAACATGATTTGGAGAAATGCTACAATATTTTCATATTGCTCAGACATTGCCACAGGGTACATGCTTTGAGTTAGTAAGCAGACCACTCCAAAAATATGTAGTGATGGCTTTAAATAATCAACTGGATCAATACCAATCAAATCTAGAAGAGTGAGAATAAGATAGTTTACCCAAGATGAAATAAAAGATAAAGCAGTACACCTTGTGTTGATTCCACAATACAGGAACAAGCTTTCCTTACACCCACTCCATTCTTCACTATTCAGGAGGAACAAGGAGGCAAGACTGGTTAATACCTACTAATTTGTAGAGTGCTTTTTTAAATTAAAAAGAAAAGACAAATTTGGCATATTCAAAATGCTTCTAATAGATGTGACAATTGCATGTGTTATAGTGACTAATATGTTGGTTAGAAAAAGGTTATTTTTAAAACTTGGTATATAATAAGTCAAATGAGTTGCAAACTGTTTTAAAACATTAGCATTCTGAGAACTGAACACATGTCAATAGGTCACCTCTGTTTTAGGACTCAGCAAAAAAGGACAACTACTGGGTCTCAGAGAAGAATAAAAATATGGAAAAACAAGGTAACTTTTCTAGAAATACTGGTGAATAATATCTCTTGCTGATCAGATGAAGAGGCTAATTTTCATTTCTTTTTTTTTTTGTTTGTATTGGGTCTCTATACAATACTAACTCCTATTTCCTGAATGACTGGTATCAACCAGAATCAGATTTGAAATAATATTTATTCATGATATATTTACATATTAACAGAAAAAGTAATGTGAGAAAAATACCAAAGAACAGGTTCCAAAAATAAATCTTTTTAGCAGATCTCTTTAAATTTAAATATTTTGCTAAACTGTTAATGAATAAACAATTTATTCAACCCAGGATCTAAAATATCCTAGACCAAGGAAACACAGAATTAGAGCTTATTAGAAAGTACTCCCCAAAGCTAACTACAGCTGAAGGAATCCTCCCAAACACAACAAGCAATTAGGGAACAAAGACAGTTTCAAAAGAATATCACTTTATTTTATTCTGACTTATTGGTAAGCACTGCTCAAATAGGTCCTGAATTGAGGTGTTTCACTCAGAGAAATCTCTTTATATTGAAAGCAATGATTAGAAAGAAGGACTATCTAAAATGGTTTCCTTATACAACCTTCTATCTACACAGCTTCAGGAAACACTAATGCACTGATACCACTGATGTACAGTCATTCAGAGTGAAAATATTTCACTTTCCTTACCATGCTCATAAGTACTCTCGAAAACTTAGCAGCTAAAGGGAAGATATATTTGGGAATTTTTTTTTTTCACTCAGGAGAAAATGAAGTTGGACCTTAAACACCAAACAAAATGAAGGGATGAGTTGGATTCACCACTGAATATATTAAAGACGCAGTCACATGGAGCAGCTGACTGGCAGGCGCTCTGGTGGTTATGGGTGTTTTTGATTATAGTTCAGGTGCACCCGGACGCCAAAGAAACAGAAATGAACGAATTGTCTTGTTTTCCATTTCTAATCATAAACAAGACCAAAATATTTTGACATTGAATAAAAATGCTAAGATCGAAGCTGTAGATCTTCAACACGGTAAAAAAGGCAGACAATGCTATGAATCACTTCTATGGTCTATACTGGGGGGTCAGCAAACTCCACCCAGCAGGCCTAATCCAGCCCTCTCCTTTTTCATTCCTGTGGTTTTATATTTTTAAATAGTTGGGGAAAACACAATATTACATAGACACTAAAAATGCATATAAAATTCAAATTTCAGGGTCCATAGTAGAGTTTGATTGAAATACATTCATGTTCATTTGTTTATGCATCGTCTATGTTCCTCTACATTGTCTTTACGATGGTAAAGCTGGGGAGTTGTGCCAGACACTATATGGCTTACAAAGCTTCAAATATTGATTATTTGGTCCTTTACAGAAATGATCACCAACCTCTGTTCCACCTGTGTTTTTATATCGTATAAAATACAACACGAATGAATCAAATGATTCTCTGCAATATATTTAGATAAATAAAAATTCTCAAATAACAGATTTCCTTTGTAGTATCACATTCCAAGATGAGTTTATGCATATAGACAAGTACCCCATTCTCAACAGTATGTTCTATAGTGAAAATACTTAGTTACTGGTGATAAATGGTTAAGAGCTTTTAATTAAACCAAATTATGAGACATTAACAAAAGAGACAGACACCCACTACAGAAGTATACGTAGGTATATGCAGGTTCTCAAACAAACCAGGGACCACATGCCAGAATGACGAGAGAGTGGCTTCTGGGCTGTAAATGGGCTTTCTGGCCACCTGCATATGGTGATTAATTAGGTACAAATTTGTATACAAATACAAGAGATTCTATGTGAACAGTTAGCTTATCCACTACCATCCATGACTAACCCATTTAATTCAACTCAATACATGGGATACAATGGTGATAGGTTGGCAAACAAAAGTGAATAAAACAAGGCCTCTCACCTTTGAGAATCTCAGTTTTGAGGAGACAAGCCCAACTAAAAGAGACGGATTAACAACATTTCACGTTTTTAATGTCATTTCTAAATCACACTCAGTATGTTAAACGGAAATAAGTTCCATGATTTCATATCGCACTGGTAGAAGTCAAAGCACTGGGGAGCTGTTAAAGTATGTAAAGGTTAGGCTGCCAGAGAGGGCAAGTAAACTTAGAATGTAGACTCTGGTGCTATGCTCCCTCAAAATACAACTGTGAGATTATTTTGTCAGCAGATTCTGGGCTACAGTTACAAAAGTATCACCACCCTGACTCTTTTATCTAAAAAACATAAGAACAACCCAGTGCCTGTGTTAGCTGTTATCTATTTGCAGGCATTTTCTCCTAGAGTGAACACGTCAATGGATAGGAACATAAAGCTGAATAAACCACAGGGAAGCAGCCGATGGACAAGAGTCAGAAAGAAAAAGAGCTGATAAAACAATGAAAGCTAGAAAAAGAAAGAAGGCAGCTGAAAGGTAACAGTCTAGGAGGAAGACTGGGACAGGGGTATCAGGATATCAGATGGCAAGCTATCTGAGGGTAAGAACTGTGACTAATTCCAACATGAGAGTACTTGTGACTATGATGAGCTTATAATGTGGAAGATGACAGAAAATTCTTCAGAATGTGCCTCCACTCAGGACCAAGTAAAAGCTTTAGGGAAAGAGATTTGGACTTAAGAATGATCTCTCATGGAAGGAAGGAGGAAATACAATACAGTGGTGGCGATGGCATTAGAAACTCTGGTCAGATGTGATGTGATGTGCACAGAGTGAGGTAAAACTCAATGTCCTGAAAAATCATATAATAATGTAAACAAAAGAAAAATAATTTAAAATATATAAATAATTTATATATAAAAATCAAATATGTTCAAGCATGTAAATATCTTGGAAAATATTTAATAACTGGCTGGGAGATAACTTAGTCTCTAAATAGTTTCTAAATCTTTAAAAATATCATTGTCCAGAAGAGTTAAGGATTAAAGGGGAGAAGTGGATTAGGGGCCCATCCAATCCTCAAATTCTAATAATGCTGTCTGTTTGCTGAGGGCAATGGATAAATGAATAACAGTAACTAGGATTTCCCCTTAATTGTATTTTCTGTGTTTTGTGGTGATAGGATCATGTACATATGAAGATTCTTCTTTAAATGAAAGACTAAACTGTATCCTTTACTGATTTGGGGAAACACAAAGAGATAGTTGGGACTCTATGCTTATACTGCTTTTTAATCTTTGAAACATTAGATTTATTCTATTACTTACCTTAATGAGGATTCTGACTAGGATAAAGGGGAGGCCTGCCCTCTAAGATATCAATCACAAAAGACTAGAAAAGCAGCCCTAAAGCATTTCCTCAACAATCTGTCATCTCCACATTTAGTTAGGATATTATTAAAATTCTTTAGCATTTAACCTGCCTCTCTATCTGTTGGAGCAATCAACTACTTTCTGTCTTGTCTTTCAAGTTGCAGCATGAATTTTGTTTACAAACTGAAATACTCCACCAAGCTGTAATTGTTGCTCACATACCCGCTTCCTCTTCCATCTCAACTCTGTGCTTCCTCATTCTAACAGCCACACTTCCCTACCTGTTTCAGGGGTGCACTCCTAGGTCTGCACCATTGTAGGCGCTGTCGCTGTTTGCATTGCTATATTCATTTCAGGATGCTGAAAGCGAACCTCTGCGAGCGTTTGAAACTGCACCCACTCTCAGAGTTCTAAGGCCCCTTTCCCACAACCTTGCTCCCTGCTTCCTTTTCTCCCCTTTCCCACCTCCCTGGTACCCACAGCCTGGCGTCCTGTGACTCTTGTTGGGGTGTGTTTCTTTTTGTGTCATGTTCTGCTGCAGTAAACAGGAGATCTAAGGCAGGAGGAGGGACAGCAGCAGAAATGAAAGCACCCTTAATAATACAATCCACTACAGTGTAGAGGAGGTAGATGGTTATTCTGAATGCCACACAAAACAGAGAATAAGGAGTTGACTCCATTTCTAGTACCAAAATTACAATCAACAGGGGCAGACTGAGTGTAGTGGGAAAAGAACCAAAATATTTCTATGTATAATAAAAACAATACAGTAGTCTTTCTCAGCTGGCTAGGGAATGCTATAAAGAAATCTGGGATTTCATGACTTCTATGAAGAGGGGTTCTACACATCTTTACTATACTCCATACCCTGGGGGGTAGCGGGGGAGAAATAATGAGTGCCTCATATTATTTTAATTTGTCTTCCTTTTGTAAATATGTGATCACTGGGAAAAGTCTAAATGTACATTATGATTGACAAAGTCTTCTAAAAAGAACTGAACCTCTAATGCCTAGTGTGTCCTATTACAACTATTTGTAGGGAGCATCATATAAATGACTTAGGAATGTAGGAGAAAGTAAATTGGCTTATAGTCACAGAAATTTCAGAGAAAAATTCACAATAATATGTAGCAGAAAGAAATGTACTAAGATCTATGACAACTGGAAATCTAACCTTCGATCATACTTAGTTTAACCTTAGTCAACACAATCAATATTTTCTCCCTTCAAAACTTTCACTGAAGATGTAAACAAGTAGTTACACTGGCCATGCACCTGAGTCTCCTTCATATTCTAAGTGTTAGCCTAAGAAATGGCCATCAGATAGGTCCAAAATATAGACATGCAATATAGACGCTGGGTCTATTTTCAAGTATGGTCAATGCTAAGTATACCATTTGGAAAAGATGAATTACTTCAGAGTATGAGGAATTTGAAAAGATTTTTTACTTCAGTAGCTTTAAGTACTTATTCTAATATCAACAAGGAGAAGATGGAAATAGTTACTTAATTGCTTACTTTCATATAAAAAAGTCCAAGCAGTTATTATGTGAGTTTTGTTTTTTAATTTTCATCTTCAAAGTCCCCAAATGACCAAGAATTGAATAACAACCAGAGCTTCTGGTTCCTGGAATATACTACAGGTTCATTCTCATGAGGTAGATTTATATTTACATTAATTGGTGGAAATTCAGGCACCCAATAACTAAGTAAACTTCTCAGAGTCATCCTAGAAATGATTAATGACAAAACCAAGACAAAAACCCAAGACTTTTTTATTGGTCTATATTAATACCTTTAGTCCAAATTGTTTTTACTCATCAGTTGCCATTAGGAAGTTGAACCAGAGTAAAACCAATACACAGTTACTTCAATCTCTGTCTAGTATCGAGAAGGGAATGAGATGTGAGAAGTAAACCAAGACTGTATTTACAGCTTTATGTTACAAATATCATTAACTTTAGGTAATACAAAGCGGTAACGTCCGACATTTTTCCTCTGATAACTGTGATGAGCACATCTTTGGAGCTTGTATATTCAACTTAATCCAGTACAAAGGCTTGGCCCTTCTCAACCATTCTTACTCTAATAATAGAAGAAATACCCTCCAAGGACTCTTTAAATCCTCTGAGGACTGAAGAAAAGTGAAAAGTATAGTTGGCTTACACTAGATTTTTAATGGACTTGGAATAACTCCAATACAAAGGGAAACAGAATTCAAGGTGAAGTTTACAATAATTAATAAAAATCTGTGTAGAAGGATGAAAACTGGAAATATAATCTGAAGTAGTTATAAAAGTACAATAATTCTAAGATTATTTCCTTTTTAGTTCCTTGAAAAAAGATTTAAAAGAATCTAACCAATGCTATAGTTTTATTAGTTCATAAAGAAAGCGCTTATATCTCTATTTCGCAGAATGAGGGAATACTTATGACGATCACTTTCTGTGTTAGAGGACAGCCTTATAATATTTCAGGTTGACTTGTGATCTCTTATTTCTTATAAGTGAATCAACAAATATACTTAATTACAAAATATTTGTTATAAACAGACATAGCCTGTGAGATGAAAGATAAACACTCATACCAGATTTTAAAATTTAACCCATTCCTTGCTTCTTTTCCTATTTTGGGGAGGAAAGCCTATAAATGACAGAGTAGAAATTTTCAGGAAATACCAGAGAATGATTTCTAAATGTCTCCAGAAACAACAGAACAACAGTGGTAGGTATTAAAAGACAAATGCTTCTTGGCTTTACTGGTCTCTCTTTTTTGCTCTAAGAAGTCATCTTCTTAAAAACAAAACATCTGTTTAGAAGCTTCATCAACTGAAAAGTGTTAAGAAGTAAAACAAAGTGCAATAATCTCAGTTTGAGAACCCTATGAATTCAATTTCAAAGCAAATATTTGAGACATTAACCAAACCATCCACAGTGGTACATTCAAGTGCCATAAAGAAGAGCAAGCTACATGCAAGATTTCATTAATATTGAGGTAAAATCACAGGTTATGCATCTGAGTTGTGCTATGAAGTGAGAACACACTCATATTTGTACTTCAGAGAAGCCTTAAAAATCAACATGCAAATAGAGGACACATACTTGTCATGACAGAAATTTAGCTCACAATGTCGTTAATTAAAAACAATTGCTTTCAATATGAATATTGGAATGAACAGGTCTGAAATCTACCAGGAGAACAAAATATATCAACCTATGTTTTAAGCTTATTATAATGGCTAGATACTGCTTTTTAGCAATTAATTACTTAAATCATAAAGAAGTAACACAGTTGTTTTGCTTGTTTGAACTCAGAAAGAGGTATAACGATCTACAGATCTTGAATAAATCCGTATTCCAGGACTTTTAAAGAGGGTAGAGTAGTCTGGGAAATTCAGCCCTGGCTGGAGGCAAGGGGCACCCAGCACCATTTTCCTTAAATCACCAGCATTTTACTTGTTGAAAGATAATGTTTAACCTCTGCAAATCTGTTCTCTATACCAGGCAGGATAAAGTTTGTTCCTGTACCTTTCGGAAATACACATAAGAAGGCCACAGAAGTCAAAAGCCCTTTTCCCAAAAACAAGGCCTTTGTATACACTGGTTTGATATCTCAAGAAAAGGAGTGGTTATGGATTCACAGATTAGAATGTATCATTTTAAGGCTTTTGAAAGGTTAGCAAGTTGAAATTTTTTCTTAAACTACAGAGCCCATGCCACACAAATAACTATAGAAGGTTAGGAAAATATTCCATCAAATGTTACTACAGAGTTAACTTGCATTGTATGAAACATTGGAGAGGAGGACATAGTAACAAGAAACAGTAAGAACGTGCAGGACAAAAAGTTAAAGCTTTTGGGGAAAGTACCAACCTGCCATCTGCTTAAATCTGATTTGTCTAAACTGGTTAAACTTTGGTGAGGAAAGCTGGCTTGGGCAATCCATTGCAACTCCTTTGTAACCCAGGGTACATATTCTACAAAGAGCAACATTTTATTGACAGAAAAATGATCATAAGAGCTCCTCTAGGACAGTGAACTATGGAGATCAGAGGCATCATATAGGAGATCACATGGTAGAAGCCAATGACAAAAGTTCAGTGGTTTTAGTCTTGACACTTCAGATGAGCACCCTGCTTTCTGATCACAGAAAGACCAACCACCAAACAGCCAATGCAAGAACCACGAGAAAAGACATCATGAAAGGAATACGAGGAGATGGAAAAGTACTAGAGTAGAGGTGGCACTTTTTGAGAGACTTGTGATCCTCAGGGATTGGAATAGAAACCTTGGGAAGAATTTCTTCATTTTCTTGCTGGGGCAAGGCTCTTTCAGTAGATCTCGCTTGCCTTTTAATTTTCTCTTCATCCTGCACTAACAGAGCACGTTCCTGTGTCTGCTTTCACGGTAGAAGATCAAGAAAGACAGAGAAAGATGAACAAAATGACAGATGGAAAATGTTCAAAAATGATACTTGGGGATGTGCAAAGGATTTGGGAAGATCTTTTGGACACTCTTTACCTTAGTGATGTATCCTGGCAAAGTCTCCATTAACACAGCATAGTAGAAATACATACATTTTTGGAATGAACAGATATTAGAAGTCCTGAAGGGTCAAGGAATCACTGGACTTCCTTAGTTATTATATTATTTGTCTGAGGATTTTTTTCATATATGAATTTGAGGTCATTTTTCACTGCTTTTGTGTTGCCAATTTTTCTTAGATCAATTGGACAAAGCCATTAATGAAGCATTCTTCTTGCCATCAGAAAAGTTAGCTTTATTACAAATAGAATGGCAGAATATAAAAAGTTATCCTCATATCTCTTCGTATAGACTTAAAAAATCACAACAGCTAATTCAGTATGGCAATTAGCTCTTGCTCAAGGGAATAAAAAATCTTAATCTATACATCATAAAGATTGCAAAAGAAAAACAAAAGGTATAAAAGCTTATATGTGCCTGCAAGACCTACCAAAAAACCCCATCCCCCAATTTTACTGTTGCAAACCCCCGTCCCCTCTCTCAGAATCATGATTGAAAAGAAAAAATAATGACCATTATTAAAGCCTGTACTTCACAGTAAACAAATACTTTTGACACTTTTTTTTTAACCCTTGGCCCTAGGTCTTGAACCCAGGTTTGTAGACTTTACATGGACCCCACCTCAGTTGCCTTAGCTGCCTGAGCCACAGGGGTGCACCACTTTTAAGAAATTTTTTTTTTTTCCAATTGTCCAATTGAGTATTTTTTCTCCCCCCACAACTTCTGTACTCTGCCATCCAGTCAAGACAGATGTTATCTAAGAAAGGAAAAACTTGGCTCTAAGTTCTCTCAGCTGAGCCAGTCTTCTCTGTTCATTTTGGAAGTATGACACAGGTTCTTTGCACACCCCTAAGTGACACGTATCAGGGAGAAAGAAGCCAGGGGACTGGTCAGCAAAAATAAACAAGGAAAAGAAAGGATGCAAAATTATAATGATTTTTAAAAGAAAATAAAGGAGAAGAAAGACAACATAAAAAGAATAGGGTACAATTAAATTCATTTTTTCTCTGAATACATATTTACATGTTCATGCAGCTTTTCAACCAGCCATGCGCCGAAATAAGCAAATTGAAAGCTGCAAAAGTTGCAGCAGTGGAAATGTTATGTGTCAAGCCAGAAGGCTATGGGTATGAATTTACTATTATAGCCAAAAGAAAAAAAATTTACTCAGCAGCTGCTGTTCAGTTCTGGGGGGATTATCTGCTTAGTGCCATGACAAGAGCAAATTCTGATTGAGAAGCACAAGTCATAACAGCAGCTTTACCTCTGGCCCACCAACCTTTCTTTCCGAGGGAAGGACAGAGGTTTTCTTCACCTGGTCATACACAAATTATGCAAAATTCAGTTGCCTTGCAAACGCAACAACAATGCTGTCAAAGGTGGAAGAGGTATCCCCAGAGAACAGAAATACTGTCCTAATTATTAAAGAAAAAGTAAGATACGCTGGAAAGTGGATTTATCCTATATAAAAGGTTATCAAGGTACAGTTCTTATTTATTCTGCTATCACTTAGAGAGATAACATACCTAAACATAAGTTGCTCAAGTACTTGTCACAGATCTTATTTAATTTATAAGAAATTATTTCTCTAAAGTCCACAGAATGATATAACTATTACCAAACCAGCCCTGAGATGAGTTCTGAAGGGGTTCTAGAAAAATGTAAGATTTTTTTTTTTCTGGAAATGGAGAACAATTCAAATTTACCAAGTCTCATCTAATAGAGTACTCCTTCAGAGAGCATCTTTTATTACTTGCACAGTCAAAAAGAAAACTTCTAGAAATCTGAAGTCATGGTTTGCAAGTAGGGAAAGAAAGCAACAAGGGACTCTCGTGGAATCATAGACTTAGAGAAAAGACTCAGTTCAGGGTATATTTATAATACAAACTCATGCTCATTTGTACAAGGGAACGGAAGCTAAGAAGACAGTGACTAGGAACAACAGGATCTTATGCCTGGTAACTCTAACCGTGCATCATTCAGGACTTGCCAGTCTTACTTGGTGAAACTAGCTCAGCTTTCTTTGGAGAACGGTTAGGCAATTTTAATCACATTTTGAAAAAATATAAAAGTATCCTTTGTGAACTAACATTTATCAACTTCTCCAGTTCCAGAAACTAAACAAGAAATTAGATATTGTGAATATAAAGTTTAAAAAATTATTAAAGCCTCACTTTACCTTTCTTAAATAGAATTGCTATCATTTTGGAGGGAAAAACAAGCATATAATTTAGAAATCATTATAACCGTTCATTGAGAAATTGTGACTATTATGTAAATATTTACCTTGCATAGGCTAAAGATTAAGTCAACAACAGTTTTTGAATACACGCTCAAGGTAACTTTTAAGACACTCATTATACAGATACATTTATTTAGGTGTAGGATTTCTGAAATATGTAACAACAACAATACAAAAAGAACAGCCCCCGAAAGGTTTTCCTGGCTTTCTCGAATTATGACTATCTTATAAACAATATATTAAAAGCCTGCTGTTACTCATAAAGATAAAATGAGTCTTCAATAGTTCTTTCAGAATTGAAATATAATCAGCAATATTTGGTGCTCTGTATACTCTGGGCCTCCTTGGTTTATTCTATAATTGTAGTCAGCCATTCCAGACACTTGTAGTTGCACAAATGTTCAAATACAGATTTTAAAAAATGTTTATCTCTTTCCAATTTTGGTCTTACTAAATTTAGTAAACTCTCTGGTCTTGGACGGCACAGTTTGAACCCAGAGTTCTGCTGGCTTGTGGTCAGTCTATAAACATACACTAGACAGAAGCATGCAGCTGTAGAGAACGTTCTCAGAGTCCTGTCATCTACTGGCAGCTCTAAATGGCTCCTGTAATGTGACTAGGTGATCCAAATGACTCAAAGACAAGTGTTTGATTATTGATGCCATAAAGCTACAATAAACTGGTGAGGTACTAAAGCTAAATTTCATCTCTAAACTTCCTTTCAGATACAAAACATTTAATATAGAAAAGAATTTATTTCAGTCATTCACACAATTGGTCACACGGACAAAGTACTCACTCCTTCTCCTGTGGGGATTTGTCCATTGATGTTAAGTGTTCGGAAGGGGGAGTGAGTGGATAAGCGCTTATCCCACTCACTAGGCCGTGGTTCTGGTACAGACTCCATGAAGTTCTTTTTCAGCTCACTGATGCTGGCATGATGTTTTTTTATCTCTTCTTGACTTTTGTCTAAATCCTACAGTCGAAAGGACAAAGATGGAAGAAACAATAAATCCTGCAGGAAAAAAAAAACTCCAAGAGAAGTCCATGATAGACTATGGGCACTGGTAGAAAACACACCACATCCAGGAGAGGTATTACTAATGGATAAACTGTATTCAGATTGTAAATACACAACGTGGTACTTGGGCTTGCTTTTTAAAAAGTGTTTTAACAAGGTGCTTTTCTTGGAAGCAGTGAAGCATCATCTTAGTAATTATATAACCCATAAAGAACTCACTCCTTCATTTCATAATTTTTCTTTCCATTGTAACACAATGTTAGATCTCTAACTCCTCACTCCAAGAAGGTAATCCCACAACTCAATAAGCCTCAATTTGACAAGAACTGATTTAGGCTTAATTAAGGCAGGATGGAGAGAGCATCAGATAAGGTGAAACTTGCAAAACATGCTGAAAGATTAAACTCCCACCACTGACTGTCTTAATGTGGTAAAATGAGACAGTAAGTAACCCTTTATTTCTCCCTAGAGATAGTTGTACAAATCTATTATGAAGTGGCTATTTTGGTTTTGATAAACAGGCGCAGCCCTTTTTGGATATAACAATTAGTGTAATTCCTGACTCAAGACTCCAGAGCAGCTTGCTGCTGCCGCTGAAAAATCACTCAAGGATATGTCATAGAATGGCTTTTTCTCTTTACCATACTATTCTTACAAACTAAAAGCCTTATACATTCAGATTCTAGCAGCTTCACTTTATCCCTTAGTACTATTCAAAATGGGGACCTTCTTCTGGTCACTTTCAGTGTACTGTGTGTGATTAACAAGAGCTTGTCAACTACTGTATGAGCAATAATGAGCAATAATTCAAATGCTCCATCAGATTTGAATATTGGATAAGTAGGAACAAGTTCTTAAAGGGGTATTCCAGAGAAAAATGATAAAAATAAGGTCAACAAAGCTAAAAATCATAATTTTGTATAAAACTAAAAGGGAAACTTGGTCAGAAATAATCTGAGAATTAGAACTTGCAGACCAAAGCTCTAATGTCTTTCTTTGTTCAATACACTTCTCAAAAAAACCTCAGAAGATCTATGCTTGAGATCAAAATATGTGGGAGCCCATCACTTGATGATTGCTGAAAGTTCTGCTTTTATTATATATCGAGGTAGCACTGTATCCAAGAAAAGCACAATACTAAATATACCTCCTAAAAGGCTATTGTCAATTTTAGGAGTAGTCTATGGGGAACAATGTCATTTTTTGGGGAAAAAAAAGGAACTCACTTTTTGTTTAAAAAGTTTGTTTCTGGGAACAATATAGGCTAAATAAAAATTCTTTCATAAGCAATGTCACAAGGAAAAATATCATAGGAAAAGAATCAGTGAGAAACATGTCTCAGCTTTGATTCTGGACAGTGTTACGGAAAATTAATTTAATAGTCTATTGCTTTTATTTTTCTGAGACTGAACCATGTATATTTGCTTTGAGATCAGTCAAAGAAAAGCTAACTTCAAAAGGGCATTCCTGCAGCTATTCCATTAGGGTAGCTGGGATGACATGTGAGCATAGTTCGTCAACATGGGCTTTACCATGGGGAAATAACAGCTTGCACTGTGGTTCTGGTTGAAAGTGAGAACAGAGCTTTACTAGCTACAGAAAAGGATGAACGGGCTCCTAGACTAAGTATGGGCTGAACAACTAAGACCCACCAGGCATGTCAGGTCCTGTGACCCAGCTCCTGACTGGACATTAAATCTGCTTGGGTCAAGAACAATTGAAGACACGTGGCAGAGTTAAAAATGTGAACAGAGCAAAACAAAAATAAGCAAGTGCTTATGGTAAAATGCTATGATAAAAGTATAACTCTCTGGGCTGGCCTCTACTATCAAAGAATGTTCATTTGTTAATCTTCTTGACTAGGTTATGATTGGTTTAGAACCTGAGAAAACAAATGTTTCAATAAAACCAGCAGCTATCTGTGGGAACCTTCTCCATCCTTCTTAACTGGTTCTGTTGAAACCTGTGGGGGCACAGAGTAAAATTAAGATCTCAAAGGGACCTGTTCCAAATAGAATTTGTCACAGACACTTCTTACAGGTTCTTTCTGGGAGAAGGAGGAGGCGGTAGATCTAAAAATGAATTCGACCTTATTTGTGCCAGAACAAAGCATTAGTCGGGGTGGGGTAGGAGTAGCGGGGGGAGGGATGCTTAAAAAAAAAATTCTGCTAAAGTGACAGATGACTTGAGAGAACTTTTTTGTTGGGTGTATGTGGGGGGAGATGTTGGATTTACAATAGCTAGAGAAAGATGGCTAGCCAAATTACTTTGGTTGTTTCCAGGTTAGAGATTTGATGCCTATCATATTATAATTTTAGCAGCAATCAAACAAAACACTTCATTAATATAAAATGTTCTCAAAAGGCAGTTTTAATTTTTAATTTAATTTTAATTTTCAAACACACACTTATATTTAGAAATCCCTACCATGGCTGTCAATGAAATGCTGGGAAAAAAACACATCACACACAGGAACTTTGTGAGTATCAGAAGCCATAACACACCTCATGAAACAAACGACAAATATATGATTGGTGCTGCGGGTTCCAGTGAATAGGAAGCACTACAGGTGAACGAGTCAAGAAACTGGCAGGTTTACAATTGAGAGTTGTTACATTGCTGAGTACAGAGATCAAGTGACATCTGTTCTTCTTCCTCTTTTTTATTTTCTTAAAATATTTTTGTAGTTTTTCTTTTTTAATCTTTAAATTTTTTTCATGTTTCATTTTTACTTTTTGTTACATTTCCTAATCTCTGAAGGGGTGCCAATCACGTTCAGTTTCAATTAAAGAGATCTAGTTGTCAAAATTGAAATATCCTAAGGTTCAGTCTTGGAAAACCTAACATGTATGTAAATAAAGCACCTAGCATTGGCCTACTACACAGTATGTTAAATGAAGGCTGGCCTTAATTTTTATTACTCTTACCAAAGTACTTCATATATAGCAAGCATTCATATATATATGTACACATACAAATATATGACAAGGTTAAGTATCATATTAAATCAGATATCTATCTAAAGTGTCTTCAAACTTCCAGTTTAATCATATTTACCACAATTAACTTCCCTGTCTAGCTTAGAGTAGCTCCTTTTATTGACACAGCATTTTTTTCAGCTTTTACAATAATTTGCAATCATTTTATCATTACTTGTTTTTTTTATTATCCTCTCCTCCCTTCTTTCCCACATTGTAATATAACTCCTGAAGGCAGGAACCACGTTTATCATTTTCCTATATACTTACATTTCCTTTACACTTAAATTAAATCTCTGAGTCAACATCTATACTTATTTCTTTTGGCTCTGTACTGAGTAGAATGGTAAAATAATCTGGTTGTCAGCGTCTATATAAGTTTTTCTGATGTTTAAACCAATAAGGCCTCAGTTTTTTTCTATACAGAATAATTCCAGTTTTCTTAACTTTTCTTCAGAGTTCTCCTAATCTTGTAATTAATTTTGTTTCCCTATCCATGTGGAGCCCAAAACAAGATAAAATACACTAATATAAATCTAGTAAAAATCTGACCACTGTTGAATATAATGAGAAAATGTCCTAACAATTCCTGTAGCAGACTATGTTGTTACTACAGAATGGAAAAAAGTACAGTTTAATAGACTTTGAAAAACTACCTCAAATCCAAACTTTACCAGCTCTGTGAACATAAGTAAAGTACTTAATTTCTCTAAGCCTCAGTTTTCTCATCTTTACAATGATAATCCCATAACCATAGTTTGTGATTAAACTATCATATCTTATACTACCTATTCATTAAATGTTAGGTCCCCTTCCTTCCATCCTACATCTGACATTTTTTTCCTGACTGACCTTCTGCCATTGTCTGGAATCCCAAAAATTTTAAGTGCATTTGGAATTGTGATCATTCCTCCTACCTTTCTACACTTTCTCAGTTCAGAAAATGAAAAAGTTACACAAATTTGATGCTTGGGTTATTTATGAATGCATACTCTTAGAAATTTCAAGGAACTTTTAATAGTAATATAGAACTTTTTAAAAGCAGGTAAAACAATGGAACCATGAGAGGCAGAGGTAGTCCAATCATATATTTTTTTAGGTAAGTATGAGAGATGAAAACTAAAAAAAGTCAGAAGAGACAGTTGCATATTTTCATGATTACCAACATGCAAAAGCACTTTAAACCTAAAATCCTGTCATGCAATGGCATGCAAAACCAAACACAGCAAAGGAAGAAGAAAAAGAAGGATAAGCAAAGAATGCAGAAAATTACAGGCAACCAACTGAAATAAGCTTCAAGTTCATACAAACCTCCAACATTAAATTGCTATGTCTGATATAAATGTTTTCACCATCTAGTCTCTCTCTCTTTTTCTGTGAAAATGAAAGAGGGAAAAACAGAAAAGCATAAAAAATTAAAATGTTGTTCTTGAGAGGAAAAAAAGGCAAATTGGCGAACCAAAAAATATTTAAAATGAAATGTCCACAGCGCAGCGTATGCCAACATGAAATCGTCACAGAACCACAAGGACACACAGAGAACATGATTCCACTAGAAAATGGATGACCTCATCATGAGCAGTGAAAGAATGTGATGATGTTATTTAAACAGACAGTGCTCCTGGCTTCACTGGCTTCTTATATAACAAGTTGTTTTATGTCCATTTTTGAAATTAAGCTGTTTGACGGTTATCTTAAAATACATGATTCTAAGAAGATTTGAAATTCCATGTTCCAGGGCATAGGAAAAATGCTGAAGTAGTATGTAGCCTTTTGGACAAACTCAATATTTAGCAATACTGCAGAAAAAGCTTTCGCAAGAAAAATCTAAGGGTGTTTTATACACGACTAGTCAATAATCTCTTCAGTAATAACTGATTCATCCCACTCGACAGTTAAGAAGAATGAGACACTAAGCAGTCAAACTCAGTTATTAACAATACTAGGAGTTGCTGCTTTAAAGGTTTCCGCAAAAAAATGTGCAAAATATATAGACAAGTGATGTCAAGAATATAGTGTCAGTATGAACTATATCTTATAAAATTTAAAAACAGGTTAGGTCTGGCCTTCACTGGCCTTTCATTGTTTTTAAAGAGAGATTTTCCTGTTAGAAGGTTTAATGAAAAATTTCAATGAATCACATAGGATTATAATTTCTTTGGTATAGTACATGTGCATCTGTATATATGCATACATGTACACAGACAGATATATGGGTTGCTGAAAAGTAATCTCTGATTAAGAGAAATCAATGATAAACTGGATCACTGTCTTTTTAATGCCCAGTGAAAGTCAGCACGGTGATGGTAAGGAAGTTTTGTGGAAGTGAAAAATGGCTAACCTTCCTCATTCTTATCAGATCTTCGGTTTTTTCTGCAAGCTTCTGCTTTGCCATTATTAAAAAAAGAGAAAGAAAAATGATGAAATATTGGTTCACTGAATTTTCATTTAAAAATTTTTTAAGAAGGGAGTGAGAAGAAAAAACTGAGGAGGGGAAGGGGAAGGAACAATGGCTTGTTGGCACAAACCTGTGTTTGGTCACCATTTGAGGTGGGTACTGTGACCTCGATGTGGGTTTTTTCCACCTACATTTAAGAAATAAAGTGGCAAAAACATTTTAGGTTAGTGGATTTCTATGAAGAGCATTGTTTCCAAACAAGCTGCATCTTTAAGCTGGTTGTGAAATAGCATGATGCAGTCTTACGAGGGTGTGACTCTGGACAGCGATCTGCTAGTTCACCACCACACTTTCAAGGCTGAAGAGGCAACGTGGACGGTGAAGTGATTAAGAAGGAAAATGAAGCTAATTACTCTACTAATGAAGCAAACATTTTAATAATTATTCATTTAAAAGCACATACTAAAAAGTAGTAATTTAGGCTTAAATCAGTCACATTTTGCCTTTTTTATGAAGTACTTTAATACTAGAAGTAATTTAATAACATTTAAAAACACATTTATAAGTGAAGATATAAATGCAAGACATACATGCGTGTTAGAAACAAAAGGAAAATCTTTACAGCTAAGGCACACACATAACAAACCACGTAAAGCATGAAGCAGGTAAATACAAGCAATTTTGTTAGCTGAACCATGTATTTAAGGAGGTAGTTTCACTCTTGAGTATATTAAAGCAAAAAAAACCAAACAAACAAAACATCAAAATAAACTCAACCCAAATTGTTATTGATGCATGCAATTGCTTCCAAGGCTGATTTATAGCACAATGGGGCTCAGCTGCAATGTTCAGCACATTTGCTATTCCTTTCTAGGGAGTTTGAATCCATGTGTTATTAAGCCCTCCTTAATAAAAGGAAGAGAATAATTAAGGCTTCCTGTCCAGCTTTGAAATAACATTAGTAATAGTCATTTTATATACTCCAAATGGAGTAAGTATAAATAAAACAAACCCAGACAGACTATTAAGAGGAAGCCTAATAGAATGAATAAAGCCTAAGGCATCTGGATATTTCAAAATTAGAAAGCTGTTTTTATTAGGGGTCAAACCAATCACTCTGTATCATTAAGTTCTTTACAGAAACTCACCAATCTGTGGTTTTGACATATTCTTTATAATCACACTTGGCAGCATTACCCCAGAGGACAATGTCATTGTGTTATTATCTCTAGGACTGAATGTTAAAGAACATAACACCAGACTTTGTGATACTATCAAATCATAAGCACATCCAGTCACAGCATTTTTAACTACTGGTAACTACTGGTAATAACAGTATAGGTCATTTCTTTGACCACTCACAAGTTATTTTACCTTTCTAAGTTTTTTACTGATAAAATAGAGAAACTTGGTATTTTAAAATTATTTTGTAAAGCTTAAATTACTTGTTTGAATAAAGGATCACTTGCTTTTGCTCTGAGGCCACAGCAATCCAACAGTAAGAAATTTAAGTCTCTAAGTGGAAAAGGACTGGCAGCGACACTAATTCTGTGCACCCCTCTACTGAGAACATTAAATGTGATGAAGACGTACATGGAGAGAGGTACTGTCTCCACACCTGCAGAACAGGTCTTGTCAATGACTCCAGATGACAAAAAGCTATCTCTGTCTGGCACCAAATTTGTGTTAGATAATAAAATTTACACAGTGGCAAGGCTACTTTACTACTATTGTTGCTTTATGTGATAAATGTAACTGCACGTGAATTCCACACTTATTTTCTAACTGCCACAAATGAAAACAACTCAGAATCATCCTTAATTGTATCATTATTAGTAATAATAAAAGCCAACCAGAAAGAGGCTTTCAGTCTGATCTCAAAACAAATATCTCAGAGCACTGTATTTATACAAAATTAACTGACAAGAAAACCCCCTACTGGTTGTTAAATGAAAAGCGCATACCAGGAAGAGATCTTCCCACTCTGTCAAGGTCCCAAGAGCAAGCTGAACCTATTCTGTAAATATCTGCATTTGCCTTACAGGACAAATCACCAGTAAGTTAGCAGAAAGCCAGAGGGATCTTAGACATTCCAAAAGATTCCCTTGCCAATTCCAATCTTTCCAGTTAGGATAACAAATGGAGGGGCAGTGTAAGTGCCCATTCTGACCATTCTAATGTCTGAGATAGTCTGACATTAATAGGGCACTGTTTCACTGAGCCTGACGGCCAGTATCATGCACTTTTATTGGACTGGGTACAAAAATGCAAACATTCCACCATTCACTCATTTTTCCTCTTTCTGGACTCAAGTTGGTCTCAAAGGCATGTCATGTTGAACAGTTTTTATAAATACAGAGCCAGACTGGCCACTGCTCTCTTGAGAAACTAGATGCTAAAGTGGCTCCAAAAGAGCAGGACTAACCCCTCTGTCAAAGTGAAGGTACTTTCTCAGGTCTTTTATTGCTTAAAACCTTATATAAGGTTTTATACTTCTTGACAGACATATAAAATGCATTTTTTCTTCTAAAGACTACTTCTAATATTCCTGTTGTCAACAGTGGCACATTTACCTCAATAAAAGTGAACATCTCATCCCATCACAGTTTAAATGTGTTTACAAAGCTTATCAACATATTAAAGATTAGTCCAGTCACTGCTTCTCCTGGGAAATCTGCTAATTAAAGCGGTGACTTTTCAACAAGTTTCAGTGACTGTGGGTACAATCAATTCAGAACTGTAAACAACTCAGTAGCACAGCCTCTCCCACGTAATTTACATGTTTATAAAATGACTTAGATGTGAACAGCCACGTAGATGTGCTTTGCATAATGCCTGGACAGTCTCTAGATATGTTGCATATATATCCACCACAGGAGATGAAATTCTATTTTAATAATACTCGCCGAGTTTATTCTTAAAAGGAATGTGGAGATTCCTTCTGAATGGGGTAAAATTCATTTTTAAAAGAGGCTGATCACAATGCTGGTGTGTTTTATAGACTCGTTATTTTAAATACAAGTTGTGTCAAGGTGCAGGTCACCTGGAAACTTCGGAGAGAGCAAGGTATGGGTCCTATGGGAACTTCTTGGATAACTTACAGTCTTCATAATTCTGTGAAAATATTTTATAGGTTCATGGGTGATATTTTCTTTCAGAAACAGTGAGGAAGAAATAACCTTGTTAGGGTTAAGATTCAATTGCTTTGAAAACCTCCCTGGTCACAGAGTTAACGCCTCCCAATCAGAAAGTGAATTAGCGACATACTTGAACTTTCGACATACCTTCCACGCTTCTGTGGGCTCTGACTCCGCTTGCTCAGGTGGCACTTCTTCCCTTTTTACTTCTACCTTCACTGCTTCCTTCTGCGCTTTAGAAACAGCTGCTTTTTTGGCAGCTGCACCAGGGACACTGCCTTCTGTGACCTGACTCTGAGCAATGGCTGGTGCAGAGGTGGGCCGGGGACTTCGGTCTGCTGACTCGACAGCTGTTGCTACGAAAGAAAGGGAAAGAGGAAGAAATTGAAGGCAAGAATCACCGTGTCACTTCAAAGTCATCAGATGAAATAGTGTGGGTCCAGGACAACAAACACAAACGAGGGTTGCAATCTCCAGCAGACTATCAGACAGAAGGGAAAAAATCATCAGTAGAGCTGGGTCAGGTAACTGAAGGCAACAAGTCAGTCAAAAATTCTCTCAACAGAAAAACCAAATTGTGCTGACGCTCATATTCCAAAACAGTGAGGGAGGTAGGAAGCCAGCAAAACAAGAAAAGAAATTGAAAACTGATTTTATTAAAAGGTTAGCAAGATAGTTTAATCTTGTAATGAGTTAAGAACCTGCACTGTGATCTGTGGAGGGTGATAAAAATGGCGGATTAATAAAGTCTGACTTCTTCCATGAAGTTTTTTTGAAATAAAGATCCATTTATTTACAAGTGATTTTAAGAATCTAATAACACATTCTAGGGAAAAAAAGGAATAAGTTTGATTTCTTCTGGGACACCTACTTGAAATGATTACAAAGTAACTTGATAAATAGATCTTCTAGTAAGACATGGACACTTTTTTGATGCTCAAGGGCAAATCTTTGAACTACTTTCCTTTTTAATAAAAACCTGATTAAAATGACATGAATTTAAGACTTTTGGACTTTAGTCCTTAAAAACACCTTTTGAGTTCCATGCTACCTCTCCCAGAGTCTTAACAATTTCTATTAGAACTCCTTTTTTTCTTCTCTCTCTCTCTTTTAATTTAAGAGGGAGGTAGGCAGCAAGAAGGAAGAGAGGAGGAAGAAGCACTATTTAGTTGTTTCCCAGACTGCACCCCAGGTGCAGGTTTACCATCTGAGTCACCAGGGTGCGCCAGAGCTCAATTCTTTAATAGACTTAGGGCATGGTTCTCAACTGGAGGTAATTTTGTCCCACAGAGAACATCTGACAATGTCTGGAGATATTTCTGGTTGCTGCAATTGGAGAGAGAAGTGGGGGAGAGTTGTTACTGACACCTACTGTGTATAGGCCAAGTTTGTTGAGGTTGAGAAATCCTGATTTAGGGAAAAGGTGTTATACAAAGATTGCTTTGGAGAGACTGCATAAAACAGACTTACAACAAAAGCCTGATCTTTTCAGTTGATGGCTGCTATGGTTTGGACTATCAGTCATCTAAGTTTCAGGTCGCTTACTTCAAAACAATCATATGTGTTCTCTCTATAATTTCTATCTTCATACTATCAGGAACTAAAAGAAAACATCTAAGTACTTTGTAGCAAAACCTCACTAGGTTTTATGGGGCGTGTCTAGGGCTGCAGGGCTGTTGCCACACAATTTAATATTTCTTATAATAGATCATTATCCTTTCATGTACTAACATTTTTTTTTTTAAAGGAAATGTACAGGCATGAATGAAGGTGAGCAGGCAGGCAGGCAGGCAGAAAGAGGAGGAAGACCATTTTATTTTACTTTTATTTAGTTGTTCCCATTGATTGTTTCCTCTGGGCCCAGGACTTGAACCCAGGGGTATAAGACTTGCTCCTTTGGAGGCAACTGACCCAACCACTGTTCCATCAGGGCATGCCTGCAAGGAAATCTTTAGAATTTTTATTACACACTTTTCTGCCTTCTTAAACTGAGTTTACAGAACTTAATTTGTCCTGATAAATTTAAATTTATAAAGCAAGAAGGATTAGGTGAAATGAAGTTCTAGAAATCAAAACAGATTTAAAAAATTGAAAATTACAACTATGCCATACACATAACAAGAAAGAAATGCTCATATCCTTTAATAATCTAGGAAATAATTCCTCAGAGGACAGATAGGAAAAACAGCAGAAACACAAGAATCAAATTTATTTTTCAATGAAAGCTCTGTGGCCTCATTCAAGTTCCTGCTACTCATGGGTGCTCTAAGCCACTCAATGCAAGAATGGCAGATGGCAAAGCAAATCTACCAGCACAAGGGAATGTGACAAAATATTTTGCTCACAGTTGTGTTAAACTACCATTATACATGTGTATTCACACCTCCTCCTGAAGAATTAATTCAACTTTGCCTGGCATCACAGAAACATAGCCCATGCTTTCACCATGTGTTATTTTGCCACTTGCATTTGGCTCTAATCCCAAACTAATATTGCAGAGCCAAATGATTTATGTCTTCAGCACTCCTAGTCCTGGCAATCTATACTGTATGTGGAAAATTAGGTATAAGTGTGGAAACTGGCAGTGTGAAAAGAGGCAGAAAGTTTCATCATTTGTAAAATGTCAAAAGGTATTAATTCTATAGAATAGTTGGGGAAGGCATACTCAGTGGTTATAAAATATAACTCTAAATAAATTCTAATCTTTCTCTTCTTATGGGTTAAGATTATTTTAAGACTATTTTGGGCAAAAATAAATTATGCACACGTGGATAAATAATTCAAGTGAAAACATTATCTTGGAGCACTGGAGAGAGATAAATATCATAACTTTGCTCAATGAAAAGACTACAAACAGGCATGCCCTGGTGGCTCGGCATCAAGTCTACGGCTCTAGATGGGGCAGTCCACGTAAAGCCCAAGGGCCCTGGCGGGGTGCATGGTGGATAGCAATCAAAATGAACAACTAAATAATGATTCTTTCTCTTCTTTCTATCTTCCTCTCAAAAAAAAAAAAAAAAATTGCAAACTAGATCATACCAGGGAATTATAGTAGTGATTGGAGTTGTTTATTTAAACAGCTTTGTATCATTCAGAGACCATACAATTCACTCATTTCACTCATTTAGTGTGTATAATTCAATGCTTTCTAGCATATTCAGTTTTGGGGGTGGTGATTACTGTTGAAGATGTTTTGGCTCTTTAGCTTTATGAATTCATTTACTGGCTATTATAAGATTTTTGTGCATACATAGAAAACTAATTTTTAAAGTTAAATTATCCTCCATTCTGAAGGCCTAGACAAAAGAGAGTACCTGCTGTGGTAATCTTTTTGAAAGCATTAACTTCAGTATTACATTGCTCTTGTCTGGTAACAGAAACTTAGAAAACTATATATTAGAGCAGGAAAGAGTAAAACTCAGGACCACTGTATTAAGAAAAAGGAGACTTAAATTCTACTTCTAGCTCTGTTACTAACTAGCACAATTTCTACTCGTACGGTACAGGCACAATAGGCATGCAATAGATCAGTGGCTCCATTATCAGAAGGCTCAGGGGGAGCTTGAATACAAAAAGCCCTGCTAATTGATCAGGGCCACCACAGACAGGTGAGGTATCTAAGAGTGAGGTTTTGGCATGTGTTTTGAGTTAATGCTCCAAAAATGATACCGATGTATTCCCCTGGCAAGAATGACTGTGACCACTATCACTGAAAGGATGAGCTGTTTCAGGTTGTGTGACTCTAGTTAGTTACCTAACAGTTTCCTCAGGGGTAAAGCAATAATTCCTAAATGCTTCTTGTTCACTGAGTTCATGACACTAGATAAAATATACAGAAATGGTTTGAAAGCAGAAAGTGCAACAAAAATATAAGCTGCAAAATGTTGTCATCATTATTAGTTATCCTTGTGAATTACTACCCCATTGTACAAATAATGATCTGAACCAGTTTTAGTTCTCCAGCTGGTGAAGCAGATGCTTTGAGCACCAGAAGAGAATGGGAGTTTTCACATATATTATTAAAAGGAGGCCCTTTATAAAGCAATTCTTGTAAAATTTCCTTCATATACCATCTCTAGCTTTGAGGCTTATCCTAATTTGAAAAATGTTGGGCATTATAAAAGAAAGTGCCTCTTTTAAGAAGAAGGAGAAAGATCTAGGAAAAAGACAGAAAATAGTTTCTATAGAGATGTTTCCAGTTTTAGTACTGAGAACACACGGAGAAAAAAGTGTTTAAAGACAGAACTAAAAAATTTTTTGTCCATATCCAATTAAGATGCATAAAAAAATATATATGTAAAATGTTTAGAACAGTGACCAAAAGATAGTGCTCAATTAATACTGACTATAAATCTTTTATTACATCTCGTCTGCCAAAAAAAAAAAAAAAAAGGCCACGATGGTGAAGCGTAAAAGACATGGGTCTAGGAGAACTATCCTGGATTCTACTGCCTACTTTTGTCGCTAACTGTGTGACCTTAGGCAAGTCACTTAGATACTGAAGTTACATTGTAAGATATAACAAACATCAATGGGAATCCGTTTCAAGAAATTAGAAAAAAAAAAAAAAAAAAACCAGTTCAATGAAATAAATAATATTATATGGCATAATCAAACATACAGACAAGGAAAAAACAAGCTCCTAAGTTATTACTTTGAAAAGATTACTGAAATTAATAGGTCTGTGGCAAGACTCTTCAAGATAAAAAGGGGCAAAACTTATCAGTATCAGGAACACAAAAGGCGACACTACGATAGGAACTATTAGAAAGATACCCAACCTATGTCAATACATTTGGACATTGAGATGGCACGGATATTTCCTAGAAAAACACAATTATCAAAACTGAAATAGGAACTAGAAAATATTAATAGTCCTTTACCTAATAAAAACACTAAGTAAAGAATCTTCTTATAAAGAGATCTCTAGGACCAGATAGCTTTTTCAGTGAATTCTTCCAAATATTAAGAAAAAATAGCACCAATCATACACAAGATCTGAGAATAGAAAAAGAGAAAATCCTCAGTTTATTTTATGAGGCAGGCATAAACTTGATACTAAAACCTTACCACAGTATTACATGAAAGGAAATTTATAGTCCTATTTTTCTTATGAAATTAGTGGTGGTAAATATCCTAAAAAGATTTAACAAGAAAAAAATACTGTGATCAAACTGAATTTAACAATGCAAAGTTGGTTTAACATGAAGTTAATATAATCCACACACCATAAGAAGGAGAAATTACATCGATGGATGAAGTAAAAAACATTGGTTAAAAGTCAACATCAATACCTGATAACAGCTTTTAGGTTCTGAATGACAAACAAAGTTAAAATGCTGTGGTCAGAATTTTAACAATATCTTGATGACAGCTAATATTTTTGGATCACTTATTAAGTGTCGGTCAGTGTACTAATCATTATATATATATCTTTATATATATATATATTATCTTGTTACTCATGAAAATTCTTTGAGATAGTATTAAATTCTCATTATTCCCACTTGATGAATGAGAAAATAGGTACAGAGAGAATGGGAAACTTGCCCAAGAAGATAGATCACAAATGCAGGGGATTAGATTGGAATAGGGTCTGATTCCAGAATGCAAACCTTAAACATTTGTAACACATACCCTGCATTTACAACAGATGGCACAGAGTGGCACAATGGCAAGTCTTAAACCAATGTAATCAGAAATATTCTATTTTAGTTACTGCCTTCTGAACTGTTATGTATTAGCCACTTTTTTTAGTGGCATAAAGAATTAAATATGGCTTACGACTTTTTTTTAGGAGAAGTGCAGGCAGGAATGAAGGCAAGTAGGCAAGGAAGGAAGGAAGGAAGGAAGGAAGAGAAAGGAGAAAGAAGCATTTTATTTTATTTTGTTCTTCATTTTGGTTGTCCCCAGCCCATCACTATACCAGTCAGAGGCCACGGACTTAACCACTAAGTCACCAGGGTGCGCCAGGTTGCTACTTCATTTCAGTAATGCAATCAAGTCCTTGAGGATAACTTTAGAAAAACTGAGAAACTTCAACAAGATTGCTTATTCTGTCTATAATTGTCCCATGACAAATGATAAACTGCTTAAATGATTGCTCTAGTGAAGCAGACTCTTCCTCTTTCCTTCTTGAAAAAACAACAATTTAAAAACATTCAGGAGGATTTTATTTCAGTATATGCATTAATTTTTCACACTGTGGCAGAGATTCTGAATTCTAATACTAGTGATATTCAATCCACCCCTACCTAGCAGTGGAATCTTGATAAGTTACTACTTTCTGAATCTGAGTTCTCCTTTTCTTAAGATGATTCTATCGAATTATTATAATTAGTATGCTCCATTTCATTTTGCCACTGAGACTCTTTAATTTGGCTCTCTTATAGATACACAATAGTTCTTCCTTGATCTCTTCCTTCAAAAAGGAATCACAACAAATCGATATTCCATACAAAACTCCATCAATTGATATTCCATACAGACCTCCATCAAGGCTCCGGGATGCCCGTTTGCTTGCTGTGCGCTCAAAGTGTGGGGCAGGCCTGTCAATCAGAGCACTGGCTTGCCTGGTCTGAGCCTGAGTTCGGCCACTGTATCGAAATTTGGATCCCAGTGCAAGAAATTTGCTTTTAGGAATGGTGTCTGTAGAAGTCAGTCTGGGGGAAAAAACATAGTTACACATGAAATATATATATTATCTCATTGTAATGAGACCGTAAAATTCAAGTCAAAGTCAAGAATTAAATGTTTCACAATTCTTACAGTTTTCTTATCATCACTGAGACAGATTTCCAATCAGCAATCATTATTTTAATTCTGTCATTTCTCAAAGCAGCATATATCATTTACTTGTGGTCTCTATTAATAATGCTGTCTTTTATCTCTACAGATAGGACTTAATGGTTTTCAAAGTATTTTGATGGCACTGTGATATTCTTACTACATTCCTGTAAAATTTTCATCATTTGGTGTGCCCTGGTGGCCTAGTAGTTGAGTACACCGGGTATAGTCCACATATATATCCCAAGGTCTCCAGTTCAAGACCCCAGGACAGCAAGGGGGTGGAGGGGTGGAACAACCAAGATAAACAACGAAATAAAGTGCTTCTTCCTCCACTCTCTTCCTGCCTGCCTGCCTACTGGCCTTCATTCCTGCCTGCACCTTTCATTTATCCGTCATTTCTTTTCATCATTTTATAGGAAACAGGAAATTGAGCCTTAAGATACTTACTTTAGGTCACATCGCTGTTAAGAGCCCAAGTTTAGAACTCAGTTAGGAGCCCCATCTATTTCCAGCTAGAACCCTGTGCTATCTTTTGTCACAGCATTTGCTGCAGTGAGTTGAAACAATCTACATGCTGTTTTCTCCTATGAGACTGTGAGGTGTCTAAGGGTAAAAAACAAAGATTATGATATTCATCTTTCTGTTTTCACTTCTGGCACTGTGCCTGGCATGAGTTTGGCATTCAACAAATATTTGAGGAGCAAATATATAGGTTGCGATACCAAGTACTACCAAAAAGAGAATATTTTTCTCCTTTGGGATAGTTTATTGTAATCTACAAATAATTTATTTTCTGTAATGAAACATTATATGCTAATATATCTTATTTTGATAACATGGATTTTTTTTTTTTTTTTTTTTAAAGAAAAGGTGCAGGCAGGAATAAAGGAGAGCAGAGGCAGACAGAGAGAGGAGGAAGAGCACTTTATTTTACAAAGTTGTTCATTTTGTCATTGCCCTAGGCCCCAGGCACAAACTCAGGTACTTGGGACTATGCCAAATTACTCTGCTCCAACAGAGTGGGCGCATCAAGTGGATTTATATGTGCTATCCTATAATTAAACATGCTGACTCCAGCCAAAATCTATACCACAGATATTAAACATTCAAAATGGCTTTTTCCTCTTCCTCATTCTTATAAAAAGTATTATTTTCTTGGGTTTGATTTTACAGAAGATGCTGAAAGCCTAAGAAAAATCTTAAAGCCAACAATGAAGATTTTTTTTAATTGGATATAAAGTGCACCCCCCACATTTGTTTTGAAATGAGAATTTAAATGTCATTTTCCATGACTTTTCTTCCTGTCCACTGCTATAATGCTAAGTATGAAAATATAAATAGAAGGAAAAACTATGAAAGCCATTCATACTTGTTTATTTATGATATAACATGAAGTCTGGAATTTGCTTCAGAATAATTTGGGATGTAGTGGGGCTACAAAGGAAATAAGACTAGCCTTGGAGTGATAATTACTGAAGCTGGGTGGTAAATACAAGGGAATTCATTAAATTCTCTTTACTCTTACTGTGTATGCAATTTTCCATAATAAACAATTTCTTAAGAAGGCGCGCTGGCAACAACTAGCTAGCTCTCCTCCCAGTGCAAACGATTACTGTCTAGGGTCTGACCTCGCTCCACTGCACTTTCACCAGGCTAGAGACTAAAACCGCCACGGGGAACATTCCCAGTGCCTTGCAGTGACCGCTCAGAGGGTGAGCACACAGAATGTGCTTGGCAAGTGACTGCAAGGAGTTAATGCTGTGACTTGAGGAGGCAAACGTCCTTCCGTCCTCATCGGATACAACGGGGCTTCCAAGATAGTTCTCTCTGCAATTTTTCTGACAGTTCAGAGCCCAGACAGCCATCAGCTTCATTTCTGAAGCTTATACTTATACTGACCTTCCAGTATAAAAGCCCCACAGAAAGTAGTTGAGTCCTTTTTAGAGAAATTACATGTGGAGGTAAGTCAGGGAATCTTCCTCTGAGAGAAGAGATTTGAGCTCCAGCTGGGGCAATCAGAGAGCTCCCGGTAAACAGGTTCCTGGCCTTACTCTCTCTTCCTCCTACCACGCATAGACAGGCGCTCTCAGAATGATGAGCATGTTTTTCAACCAAAAGGAGAACTGGATCCATTATAATTTGATTAACATGATCTCACCTGAGCTAAATAAAAGAATCCCAGCCAAACAAAGAAGGGAATTTCAATAGCATACTTAAAATAGAAACATGCATAAATGATTTATTCTTGAAAAATACTTAAGTGAAAACAATACCTGAAAAATGTGTGATGCTCTACACAGACCTTCCATAATTTCTTAGCTGCTCGGTAACTGGGAAGTTTGAATCCGATAGTACTTTCATACTGTTCTTGCTATAAAAACACACATAAATATGGCACATTAAGTGATCCAATAAAAGTGAAACATGGTGTTACTGAAGGGTCCATTGTCAATAAAAAGAATATTACTAATCTAAAGATATAAAGTGTCATTTGAAATTTTTTCCTCTTTACCAAAATACATTTACTCACCAAGGGTAACTTTTTCCAAAGCAAGGAAACCAGGAATCATTTATTTTTTATGAATCTTATTTTGTTCAGAAAAATATTCACACACATACATACACTGTATACTTTTCTGAAGCATAATTAAGTCAGTTTTTGAATATCCGGACACTGTTCTTCCTTAGTTATTGGGTGCAATTGGAATATCAGACTCAGTGATCGGAGAATGGATAGCAGATGATTTCTCCAGTCGGTCAATATTATGATGTAATAGTTTTCAGTAATAGGAGGTAAATATATTGGCTTAGAGGATATAGAGAAAAGGGAACACTTGTACACTGTTAGTGAGAATGTAAATTGATGCAGTCATTTTGGAAAACTATATGGATGTGCCTAAAAAAGTTAAAAATAGAACTATCATATGATCCAGCAATTCCACTTCTAGGAATCTAACTGAAGACTGTGAAAACTCTAATTCACTAGGTGCCCCTATGTTCACTGCATCACTATTTACAGTGGCCAAGAAATGAAAACAACCTAAGTAGCCATCAACAGATGGATGGACAAAGAAGATGTGGTCTATACACAATGGACTACTACACAGCTCCACGAAGATGAAATCCTGCCATTAGCAACAACATACAATGGAACTGGAAGGGGATTGTGCTAAGTGAAATAAGCCAGAAAGAAAAAGACAAAACCAAGATAATCTCACTTTTATGTGGAATATAAAGAAACATGACAAATACATAAAACAAAAAGCAACCCTTGGACAATGACAACAGAACTGAGGGTACCAGAGTGGCGGCAGGGGATGGTGGCAGAGCAAGTGGTAGTAGGGGGTCCAATGCACAGGGGAAGAGGACTTTTGGTAATTTGGTGGTGGGCATGCTGTGTTGCTATATGTTTGATGAACAGTGAACCTGCAACATGAGTTTGCATTATTTTGTAAATCAAAGTTATCTCAATAAAAATTTTTTAAAAGTTACTTGAATTAAAAAAAAAAAAGATTTTGGCTTACACCAGATTCTTGAACTACTAAATGTCTGCTGTTTTTTCCTTTTATTGATTAATTTATCTAGATAATTTTAAATATATATGTGCATATTTACATACATATGTATATAAAAATTATTATTTTGTTTTTTCCCCTGGCCCCAGGCCTCAAATGCAAGTCCATAGGCTTTACATGGTCTGTACATTTTAAAAAATTTTTTCTTTTTATTTAAAGGAAAGACACAGGCAGAAATGAAGGCAAGTAGGCAGGCAGACAGGCAGAGAGAAGCAGCAGCAGCATTTTTTTTTTTTTTTAATTTAGTTGTTCATCTTGGTTGACCCCCCAGCACCAAGTTTTGAACCTGGGTTCTTGAGAAGTATGTGTGCTGTGCCAGTCAGAGGCAGCAGACTTATCTGCCAGGACACCTGGGCACACTATGGTCCGGACCTTATCTGCCTTAGATACCTCAGTTGTCTGAGCCACAAGGGTTCACCTTAAGCATACTTTTTAAAATGGAAAGAAAACTGACATTTATTTCTAGTACCTAATATTGCCAATAACACTAAGATTATCATATCATCTATATTTTTATGTATGAAGAAACTGAGATCAGGGAAGTTCTTTGCTTCGTCTCACAACAATTAAGTAGCAATACGAGAATTTCTTGGTTTCCACTATACTATGACATTTGTATATTATCTACAGTAGTCAGAAAAGTACACTTCTCAAAATCCTACTGTTGCTCCTGACTGCTTTCTTAAGTAAGAATTCTACATTTTAAATCTTTATTTACAGTAGCCAAGAAATGGAAACAACTTAAAATACCCATCGACAGATGAATGGATAAGGATAATATGGTTAAGATACACAATGGACTACCACACAGCCCTAAAAAAGATGAAATCTTGCTACTTGCAACAACATGGATAGATATAGAGATGATTATGCTAAGTGACATAAGTCAAACAAAGAAAGACAAATACCAGATGATCTCACTCATATGGAGAACACACAGAAACAAAGCAAACAAACAAACAAAATGAAAACTATTCCTTGGACATTGACAATAGAACTGAGGTTACTAGAGTGAAAAGAGGGGAGGCGGAGGAAAAAAGGGTAGTGGGGGGCCCAAAGAATAATGATGGAGGACTATTAGAAATTTGGTGCCAGGCATGGTATGTTATATTTGATGAAGAGTGAACCTATACATCTAGACTTATATTATTTTGTAAATCAAAGTTATCTCAATTTAAAAAGAGAAAAATATGTATTTTAGTATATATTACATAATCAATATTTAAAGAAACAGTTCTCATTATTATACTTATCAGTATTTGTGTATATGCATACATAAAGTTGTTTATTTTCTGCCTTCCCATATTAAAACATAAGATTGTTCTAAGACTGCCAACCACAAAAAAATTATTTAGCACAATGATAAGGCCAAGCTTCCTAGATATTCTATGGTCATTGACTCTGTACCATGTGCACTGAGAGGGAGAAAAAGGCAAACACAAAATGCAAATAAATTACTCAAATGCCTCAAATTTTGAATGAGGAAAAAAGATTAAGGGAAAATATATATTGCCACTAAAAGTGAAATAGGTAAACTGCATACCTTATCAAATTACTGTATCAAACTACTTTTAAAAATACAAAAAGTTCATTAACAACAAGTTGAAGATATCTTCTTACTAATTTGATTGATTGATTTGTAAAGGAAAGGTGCAAGCAGGAATGAAGGCAAGTAGGCAGGCAGGCAGGAAGACAGAGAAGGAGGAAGCACTTTATTTTATTTACTTCTTCATCTTGGTTATTTCCTGGGGCCCTGGGTATAGAAACTGGGACCTTGGGATGTATGTGAACTGAGCCCAGTGGCCTAAACTGCTAGGTAACCAGGGTATATCGGTTTTATATTTTACAATTATTTTTAAGAAATTATCAGGACTTAACTATTCTTACCTTTTTCTACAAAAGTGATCATTTGACTAAGTTCAAAGTATGTTTTCATTTTTATATTTCTTCTAGTTTTTCAGATTAATCCTTATTGAATTTGTGGCTTTCATTCCAAAACCATTCTTTGCTTTTGACTTCCCTTTCTTTTGACTTTGCTTTCTTTGTATTAAGTACTAGTTTCTTTCCAGGGAATATACTACGGATAATTGGTTTCTTGTTTGTGATATACATGAAGAATATTGAATAAAATAGCAATGACTTACAGAATGCCTATTTTTAAAAATGACTACAAAGTCAGAAAAAAAATAGCAATGGCAATATCCTTTGGAAAAAAAGACTCTAAGACTGTTGAGGGATGGACTCTAGTCACTGTTATGTCCCTAGTCCCTAGAATAATGCCTGGAGTGAAGAAAATCCTCAAAAATATTTGTTGATTGAATGACTCATGGATCTGAAACTCTTTGAGGGAAGATACTTGTTCCGTACTAGGCACACTATAGCATCATAGTATTAAACAAGGCTTCATTGATAATCCCCATCCAAAAATGTTAGGGCTACACATCCAGTATTTCTATGCTTAAATAATGAGCCATTTCTCACCAGCAGATGGTGATAAATACATGAAAAAGTCACCTTACATTAGTCTGATGGTTTTCTGTTTAGAGCTTTTACGGTTATTCTCTCATTTGATCTTCACATCAGCTGCGACATAGAAAGTATTACCTAAGGCTGAGTCTTAGATTTGTCCAGGATCTTGTGCTTAGTAGGTACCAAATAACAGCAAGAACTCTTGCCTCCCCAAAGCCCCCATGTCCTGACAGCTCATTACTACACAAGTTAAATTTGATCAGCATTAGTAAATCCTGGAACTTGACTACCAAATAATAACTGAATTATCTGGTACAAAATAAAACATCCACTTCCATTAAAAATCTAGAACTTGACTCTAGAACATTTTCTTAGTGATGATTAGGAGTTACACATACAAATCCATTTTAATTATGTGAGGTAAGGGATTAGTAGTATTAAGCATTTAACAATTTAAAAATCCCATGCCATTTAAAATAATTTTAACAATTCAAATCTCACTTTTGGTCATGGTATATTTACTTACATAAAGAGATATCCAGTAAGTCAATAGCAAGGAAGAAAAGTATCTGGGACTAATTTAGAAAACAGGATTATCAGCTCTTGACTAGCTAGAGGGAATAAAGAGAACTCTTAAATGACATAACAAGGAAAACAGGACTGGAGATGTCTTAGACATGATGTATGCTTGATTTAGGTGCAAGAAACATGACTTCTGTACCTCTCCAGGCCGAATCTTGATGAAAAAGCTGCTACGTTTATAAGAAATCTTCAGTACTTTGGGCCAAGGGAATCGGTTAATTCTCAGCTTATCTTTGTAAACCAGAAGGCCACTAGAGCAGACACCTAGGATGATATCCACTCCCTCCAAGTCCTGAAAAAGAAAATCATCAGCATTTTAGTCTTGAGCAGTTTTCAACATATTGACTATTATTAGATAATCTGAAAATAACTACCAAAAGTAATTACAATGTATAAAATGAAAACGAAAACGTAACCTAATGATCATAAGCCATGTGCATATTTGGTCTATGTAAAAATGTTACTATACAGATTTTTTTTTTAATCAATGTTATTACTTATCACAAATGTCTTTAAAACATCCAAATCAGACTCAGTACTTAATATTCTGGAATCTATTCCAAGGAAATAAATCAAAGAAAAAGCTTTATATATAAAAATGTCCAGAGTACATAAGAGCGAGAAACTGGATATAGCCTAAGTATCCATGCATTAAGGTTGTATTATTGTCCATCCATATAGTGAAAGGCAATGTAGTCATTAAAATAGTTACACAGAATTTGTGAGATAAACATGAAAATAATTATACTGCAATGTTAAGCGAAATAAAGCAGGATAAAATTGCATATATAATTTGATCCTAACAATATAAAATATATACAGAGAAGATAAATATACCAAATGTTAGTGATGGTGCTCTTTCAATGGTATGATTATGAGCAAGTCTGCACCTTAGTTTTTTATATTTTAAATTATAATAAACAAGACCATCTTTTAAAAAAATAATTCAAATCATAAAACTAATCTAAAAATTTCAAATATAGAAGTTTGTAAACTAAAAAGTGAAATTCTACTCCTTCCTCCCACACTCTTTAACAATAATCAGTACAAATTTTAATAATTTCCAGGATTATTGTTCTGTTTTCTAGGCACATGCAAATATGCATGGATAGTATGCACATATATACATGAATACGGTAAAAAATAAAGCCATAGTATATGCTACCTTCTTAAGGAAATTTTAAAAATTACCTATTAATCATCTATTTCTGTAATTCAAGGAAAACACATTTATTTAAGTTGAACTCTCACATGACTACTTATTCAGATAAGTAATCAAAACTCAGAGTTAAATGACTACTCCTTTTCCCAAAATGAGGACACAGAAACATACTAGTGTCTATTTGTATAATGTACAAGCACAATTAAGGAGTGGAAATTATAAACAACTTCAATTCAATCACCAAGAATTTCCCAGATGATGGCCTCTTAAATTCCTAAAGCCAGTAAGTACAACTATATATCTCTCTTAATTATGTTTTGGAGACATAATTTGATTTTCAACCTGTGTGAAAGAAACATACTGCCCAACTCCTTCAGCCATTCCTGATAATGACTAAATTAACACCATCCTCCAGCAGGAATTGAAAAGCAAAACCTATCACTTTCATTTATGGAGATACACCTGACCTATTCGCCCTACCATCTAGGTGCCTTAGAACAAAAGTCATAGCATATAGCTCAAAAAAACTCAGAGCAACAGCTTAAGAAAACTATCAACATGCAATATATTTTAATAGAACTAATAGAGTTTAGATATCAGGACAGAAGATAACTGAAAGGTCAACAGATGTCTGAATGTCCTTTTCTAAATTCTTACCAAGTGATTTTAGCAAACTTGTTAAGTTTCTCTAAATGAACTTCAGGTTATCCCTTGAGCCATTTCCCTCACAATGCCCTCTACTTACCAGCGATTTCAGTAGCTTAAGACAAGTCAAATGGCTTTCCCTTTAGTATTCATTCTGTTGGTTTGTATTAGGCAAAGCTCAATTTTCCAGAACCTAGTTCTCAAATGAGCCATCTTGGTTCATTCTGTGTGCATTAGAATTACTTGCAGAGCTTGCTGAAACAGATGCCGTCGTCTCCCCTCTCCCCCTGCCCCGACGAGTTTCTGTTTCAGTAAACCTGGTGCGCTTGAGATGTGTGTTTCTAACAAGTTGCTAGTATGTTACACGTTGCTGGTTCCGAGGGCAGACTTTGAGAACCACAACCTTAGGCTAAGGATTCTCAGATTCAAGCATGGAAGAGAATCATTTGGAATGCTCATTAAAAACTCTCCTACAAAGTAATTCAACACATCTGGGAGGAGCTCAGAATCTGCACATAAATGCCCCAGGTGATTCTGACGTAGGTGCTGCTGCCACTTTGTATTTTCAAATATATTTACATTTTAGAAAAATATAATTGCTCTAAATGCTGTCTCTTTCGATCCTCACAGCAGCTTAGATGTGAAACTTCATTCTGAAGTGGAACTGCAAAGGATAAATTGATTCAGTGATTCAAATGACTGACTCAATGGATAGACCTAAAATTCTAACAAGGACTACTACCTCTTTTAAATGTTTTATAATACCCCAGACAAAGAAGAATTATATGATACAGTCTGATTCACCTGTATTAATAAAGACCAAAGTAATCATTACCTTTGCTTTATGAAGGTCAACACCATACATTGACAACTTTTTGGCATTCTCAAGAAATTCCAAGTCAGCCTGAGCTGGAGTCATGGACCTTTGATAGAGTAAAAACAAACTCTTTCAGTGTCACAGTGTCAACATTTATAATAAAATAACATTTGTCTATTAACTGTACTTTACATAAACATATATTACCAATACCAATATGTATGTAGATATTTCATAGTCCTTAAAGTAGAATATTATGGAAAATGACTATTATCACTACTTATGCTTAAATAATTAAAAGATGACTTAGAAAACGAGATCGTGAAGAAACAAAGTCATCAAAAAGCTATCAGAAAAAAAAGCTATAAAAAATTCTGGTAACTAATTTTCTTAAGCAGTCTCATCTGTTACCAATCCAGTCCCTCACGCTCCTTAGCCTTTTTCCTCCGAGTCTTTTTTTCTCCAACACACACAAACTCCTCCCACTAATCTTTCTTACCAAGGAGGTGACCAAATTAAATCCTTTGGGGGCATGGTACAATTTACAATATCCTCTTAGCTGCCTTTTTCTCTCCATACCGCTGAATTGAGTTATTATGGAAATTAAACAGGAGGGCAGCTGAAGTTACTTAACTGAACTCTTAATGGGGGCAGTCTTGATGAAAAGAAAATTTCTGGTAACAGATGGTGTCCTGCCCACTGATCTAAACAAAATTAATTGGTTAATAGAAGCATGTAGATAATGGGGCTGCTTTATTAAGATGTCTTCATTACTAGGCATGTAATGATTTAAATGTGTTTGAAAACAGTCTCACTGTCTATCTCACTGTCTAAACACTGTGATATCTTTCCATCTCCTTTACAGCTCTGCTCTTGAAAAGTACTCATAACTGTTACGTTGAGCTTTGGCAAGGCAGGGAGGGATCAGTCCCAGTGCTGGATAATTCAACCCAATCAACTTATATGACTTTATAGTAACAATAATGCAGCCACATCCCCAAATAAAAATCATGTAGACGCCTGTGTCCCGTAAGACGCCTCAAGCTAAACAAAGCAGCAGTGGCCTTCATTTAAGAGGAGAAAGTCTCTTCCTAACCCATCTGTCTTAACCCTCATTAAAAAGAACAAAGGGTTCCTTGGAACAATTTTAAAAAAAAAACCTCTCAGGAGAGAGGCTCAGACTTGTTAATGACTCAGCCTCCCTAAATAAACTTATTTTCACAAGTGCTAAAGCATTACACTTTAATCCTATTTATTAATGGGTCTGACATTGAACATATAAAAAATAGAAGAATAGGAAAGTTAACCCCTATATAATCTGTATATTCGAGTTATTAAAAACATCTCAGGAAAGTTTTGTAGTTCTTGTCCCTCATGTAAGGGATATACTTTTCTAGTTAAGGTTACTCCCAAGTCATTTTATGTTTTTTGTTATTATTTTTGGTGGCTTGAACTTTAGGATCCTGAAGTTGGGATGAGGCTTGAAGATTACAGAGTACAACTGTTTTTGCTGATGAAGAAAAGCAAAATGAGGGATCACCTGGTCATGGGCAAGCTATGACACCAAGTTTAAGGCAACAAGCGTTAGTCAGGACTTGCTGGCGCTGGAATCCTGGTTCTGTACACAATCTCCCTCAGTCTCCTTACTGATGAAGACTCGAAATAATATCAACTAGGATAGACAGTGGCTTTTGAATTTGCTAAATTAATGAATACGACTAGTAAAGTGAGGTAACAGTTGTATGTTTTGTAAAATAAGTTTATTATCATTGCAACTTTAGTATTCTGGTGGTACAGTGGTACATCTATGTGCACTCATAAAATAAAGAGAAATGAATTTTGACTGACTTTGAAGACAAATTTTAAAATATTAAATGAAACAAATATAATAAAATCTCCCCATTCTCATTCCTTCAACTCTAAGGAACATTAATGAGGTGAGTCAATCTGAATACAAATTTAAATTTCAAACTGTTAATAAATGCTTTCATAAATAAGCATACTCTAAAATGGTGTAAGTGCAGGTAATGAGAAGAGACTTTAGGCATACCCTGGTGGAGTAGCGGTTAGGCCAATTGATGGCAGGCCACATATCCCTGGGTTTGAATCCCAGGCCTAGGGGGCAGCAACCAGTATGAACTAAATAAAAATAAAATAAAAAGCTTCTTCCTACTCTCATTTCCTGCCTGACTGCCTAACTGCCTTCATTCCTGCCTGAACCCATCCTTAAAAGAGAGCAAGAGAGAGAAGTTATAAAAGTTTCTCTATTTATTTGAGCACCTGGGATCAGGATACAGAGCCATTCAGTGAGTTCCAGTGTTATGTGATAGTCTTTTAGTAATGTCTGTTGCATCTTTTAAGGACCATGACTTCAAATAATTAAGTGGGAGACAACTGACAAGTTTACATACCTTCCTTGTACCCATAAATGGAAGGTAAATAAGTTTAAATCTTGATGTAAATGTAAAGTGTTAATTACTTCAAAATCTCTGTGCAAAGGGCCACTAAGGGCCAGGTACATAAGCATGTCTTCTATTTATCTGAGGAGCAAGGTAGTATTTGTTTGTACTTTCTTTTTCTAAAGGAAAGGTACAGGCAGGAATGAAGGCAAACAGGCATGCAGGAAGATAAATGAGAAAACAGCATGTTACTTATTATATTTAGCTGTTCATCTTGGTTGTTGCCCCTGGTCCTGGGTTGTGAACCTGGGTCCTTGGGATCTAAGTGAACTATGCCAGGCAGAGATAGCAGACTTATCAGCCAGGCCACCAGGGCACAGCTGCTTGCATTTTCTAATGCACGGTAAAATGCCTTAAAGAACTTTCTCCGCATTAGTTAAAATGCCATGTTGTTGGACATAATTAAAATTATTATCCGGCTTTGTTTGCTAGGGTTGCCAATCTTTCCAAAAAACAGCAAGTCATTTCCACGATGACAGATCTCTAAAATTTTTCATCATGGAGATCCAGTATTGCTACATTTTTATCCATATATCCAGCAGAACATCCATCAGTAACATTGTTCACTTATTTGGGTTTAAATTCTGTTAAATTCCAAAGACTAGTTCTCTAGACCCAGACTCATATTCATCACTTGTAAAATGAGGATAACAATGATTATTATCCTAGCAACTATCTGAATTCTCACTTAGCAGCATTGTGCTAAGTATTTTACATATATTTCCTGATTCAATCATTACAAAATCACATTATCATCCTCATTTTTTAGAAGAGAAACTAAAGCTTAGAGAGCCTTAAGTAATGTACTAAGAGTCATAAAGTTAATAAGGAATGAAGTCTGATTCAATGTAAGACAGGCTGACTGTCTTATTGCCTAGCTAAGTGACTTTCAAATTATTTGACCTGACTGCTTTACTCTCAGCAATTATTGAGGACTCCAGAAGCTTTTTCGTTACGTGGGTTACAGCTATCAATACTTATTACATTAGAAAATAAAAGTAAGAAGAAATTTAAATATTTATTAAACCGTTAAAGAAAAACAATGCATTTAACATGCATAATTTTTGTGAGAAAAATAACATTATTTTCCAAAAATTTAGTAAAAAAGTGACTTTGTTTTACAAATTCACAATTTAAAAAAATGTCTGACTTAGAAGGCAGCTGGATTCTCCTGTTTTTACATTCTATCTGTTGCAATATATTCATTTAGTTGTAGTAAATGGAGAAACCTGATATCACAAAAATATGTAGTTGGAAAAAGAAATATTGATAAGTAAAAACACTTTTCTTTGATACTGTACCAAAACTCATTAATGATAGTTTTTTAAAAAGGTTAGTTGCAAGGAGGAATTGGAGAGACACTTTCAGAAGAAGATATGCAGATGGCCAACAGGCACACGAAATTATGTTCCTACTCGCTGGCTATCAGAGAAATGCGAATCAAAACAACAATGAGATATCACCTTACACCTGAAAGACTGGTAATGATCCAAAAGTCTGGAAACAACAAATGCTGGCGAGGATGTGGAAAAAAAGGCAAGTGCAAATTGGTACAACCCCTATAAAGAACAGTTTGGAGATTCTTCAAAAAACTGAAGATGGAAATCTCATATGATCCCCCCATTCTACTTCGGGGCATCTACCCAAAAGATACAAAAACACCCATCCGCAGATGTATGTATCCCCATGTTTATTGCGGCCCTATTCACAATAGCTAAGAACTGGAAACTACCTAAGTGCCCAACGTCAGATGAATGGATCAAGAAGATGTGGTGCATATACACAATGGAATACTACACAGAAGGGATGAAATCCTGTCATTTGAATCAACATGTATGGAATTAGAGGGGATGATGCTAAGTGAAAAAAGTCAAAAGAAGGAAGACAGAGACCAGATGACCTCTTTATAGGTGGAATGTGATTAGACAAACAAAGGGAACAGATGAAACATAACCAACCCTGAAACATTTGCAACAGAACTGAGGTGACCAAAAGGGAATGGGGTGGGCAGGTACAAATGGTGGTGGAGCCCACTGGACAATGGTGAAGAGCACTTGGTGATGTGGTGGAGGGCAGGGTGTGTTGAAATATATCTAAGAAATGGGGAACCTATACATAGGAAATTATTTTGTTGTATAGAATAATTACTAAAATAAAAATAAATTAAAAAAGGTTAGTTGCAATGTTTAATTTGAAGACACATCAATGAACTTTTTGTACTGTACATTAAAATCCACCTTGTATTTGGAGGGTCCTTTTTTTTTAAAGGAAAGGTGCAGGCAGAAATGAAGCGAGTAGGCAGGCTGGCAGGCAGGCAGGCAGGCAGGAAGAGAGAGGAGAAAGTAGTACTTAATTTATTTTATTTATTCATCTTGATTGTTTCTCCCAGGCCCCAGGTCTCCAACCTGGGCACTTGATATAAGTGGACTGTATTTAGTGCCCACTAGGCCACCGGGGCATGCCCAATGGGCCTTTTTCACTCATAAGATTTTGTAATATCATATATTTCATATCTGAAAAATGCTGGTTCACCAAGTGATGCAAGTCTTTACTACACTATACAATATTTTAAAAAATCATTCATTAAAGTCATTCAAAAAGTCTAAGTATTTGGAAACTATCAAGATTATAGTGGCAAATAAGTTTTCTAAACTTCTAATTTTCACTGGAAAGCTTGAATTTTGTAATTAGCAACTAATGCTGTCAGTTGTTTATGAACCCAAACCATACTGGCTCACTTCACTTTTGAGAAAATGCCTGCCAAATAACCACATCTGAATAATCAGAGTGAGTCAGTCATTTTTTAAAGTAAAAATAGTGTTTCATAAAAAAAGTGGCTAAGTCAACTCACAACTCAAAGCAATTATGCAAGTGCTTTTTTCTTCATAGCACTGTCTTACTTCAGTTTGCAGCAGAGGTGCTTATGAGTACTTCCTACTTAATCACAAAGAATATTAAAATAAAACTGATTCGAGATTTAATGAAATTAATAATTTTAACTGCCTCATCAAGAAAAAAATGTAAGCGAACTGGCCTTTCTTATTTTAATTTTTAATTGCAAGTTGAAAAGTGGACTAAAAGTGTAGATTAGTGAAGCCTATACTGATCACTAGCACAGTTTGGTGCCAGTGGCTTTTTTAATGCTCCACTCAATTCAACACAGTGAAAAAGGCAAAAAATATCTTAATATTATTAGGAAAATAATTTTTGCCTTATGGACCCCTCGAAAGAATCTTGAAGACCATGATGTGTCTACAAACCACATTTGATAAATGCTGACCTAACTCTCAGTGTGCTAGAAAGATTAAATGTGCTATTTATCGTACATAAAGTACTTAGCATACTATCTGGCACACACGATAACTAGGTGCTTATAATTATGATGATTATGCAACAATGTTGCAAAGGAGAATGAAGCCATTGGATGAGAGCTGAACTATAAAGTCCTCCCAAACCTAAGACTGTCATCATCAAACAACCATGAAAAGAATCATCAGAAACAGATTGAAGGCATCAGTCCTAATCTGACACCACTACTTCTTACTCTTTGGTTTTATTGCAGCAGTAAAATATTTTCTTTTACTGTTTTACTGACTACCCAAAGATTATACTAGCACTACTAAAATTTATTTTTAAATAATTAGAAAATAAAAAGAACATTCCCCTATAATCCTGACACTCTAACCAATCATTTTAATGTTTTTTCCATTATTTGCTTTTGTATATAAATATATGTACCTGTAAATACACATATATTTCTAGAATATAAATAAAAGTTTTTAAAATACGTTCAAGGACAATACAATATCCTTAAGTTAAAATCATCAGCAAGGTGAAAGTGGTGTATTTAGTGGTCCTAGACATCAGTGCATTGAAACGTATATGACCAAACTTAAAAAGCAAACGGGCAGTTCTCTGCGTGAACAGTGTGACCCCGTGAGAGAAGGGTGATTATTAAAAAGATGACTGCTCTATAAACTGCAGATTGTAAAGCCATGATTATAGTTCTTCCTACTGAGCGGATCCCAGAAGGACAATAAGGCACCCAGAACTGGGGCATCTTGAAACTGCCTTAATTTGAAGGATCCCAATTCACTAGGACCACTCCAAGGAAAACAAGATGGTTCAACAGCTGGGCAGAATATCTGTTACTACCGTGGAAAGCCTATTAAAACCACTCTTGGGATTTCTCTCTTAACAGTGTGACCCTTTGGAGCATCATAACTCAACTCATAACTCATGCTACATAACTCAAGGGCAGAAATCCATATTACTAAGTGAAGGCAACTTGTAAAATTGAGTTAAGGCAAGTCACTCAAATAACAATGGGATGGGCCCTCCCTGGTGAAGGAGCGATTAGAGCAATTACCACTGAAGGAGGAAGCCACATACCCCTGGGTTCAAGTTCCGAGTCCAGGGGAACAACGAGTATGAACAACAAAATAAAAATAGAATAAAATGCTTTTTCCTCCTCTATTTTCCTTCCTGCCTGCCTGCTAACTCACCTTCATTCCTGCCTGCCCTTCCCCTTTAAAAAACACACACAATGGGATGTATGGTAGGAAGAAACCAATTATTCTGATGATTTAATATTAACTAACATTTATTGAACTCTCACTATGTGTAAGACACTGTACTGTTTGCCCACTTGTTCTCTTTTCTAATCCTATCACTTCATTTCTTCTGAGGTATTAATCTGCATCACACATAAAAGTAATCTGAGGCTCAGAGGTCAAGTGAGTTACCCAGTCATAATGTAGGATCAAAGACCCTTACTCTAAGGAATTCCAGGCAACTAATACAACAATAAATTTAAAATGTGAAAAAAAGAGCAACAATAGTAATAATAGCCTACCATTTATTGAGCACCTATTATGTGCTAGACACAATACTTAATGCTTCACATTTATTATCTCATTTAGTTTTTATCCTACAATGCAATACCCATTATGCCAGTGAGAAAATTGAGTTTCAGAGAGTTTAAAGACTTACCCCAAGAATTGTGAGGGAATTAAGCTCATTCTAACTCTTTCTACATTATCACATTCTCATTTAGGCAAACACTGAATAAACCCAAAGCCAAGGGTTTAAATTAATTGCCAAAACAGAAAACAAATTCTGGAGAAATATTTACCTGTATGACTTATGCAGTTCCATGACCTTCTCTTCAAGTTCCTTGGTCTGATTTGGGGCCAGTTTAAAGTCACTCACATAATCTGCACCATGGAGTTCTGGGTCATAGTCCCCCAGCTCAGACTGGATGGTGTAAGAACCTAATAATGCTAAGGTTGCAAAGGAACAGGGCAGACGTCCTGCAACTATGTCCTGCCGAAGTTGAAGACACAAATAATACCTATAAGCAAAAGAGAAAAGATGATACCATGTCAGATACAACAACAACAACAACATATAGAGAAAGAAAAGAGAATAAAAGGGGAGAGAGGGGAAGGGAGGGAGAGAGAAAAAGAAAGATTAATATGAGATAATATTACTAACTGCTCAATGCAGGCAGTGGGTCTGTGGTGGTTTATTGTATTTTCCTGTCAGTGTTTGAAAATTTTCTACATAAAAAGAACAAAAACCCAACTCTATGTTGGCCTCATGGTTGGAAAACAGTTTAGAAAAAAAGTAAGACAAGTTGGGAAAAGACTAAGTAAAAATAAAATAAAATGTTTCTTCCTCCTCTCTCTTCCTGCCTGCCTGCCTACTTGCCTTCATCCCTGCCTGCACCTTTTCTTTAAAAAGAAAGATAGATTTTGAGTGCACTAAGTACCATAGATACATAAATTACCTCAACTAATCTTCACAAAAAAAACCTTGTGATTTTATCATTACAAAATTACAGGCGAGGGAGCAGCTTCAAAGGCTAAGTTTGCTTAATAGTAATAAGGGCTGTTTGGCTCCCAAGCTAGACTCTTTTCTATTATACTGCTTTGCAGATACTGTGCTCCATATAAAAAAATGACATTATCGACACATTTTCACTAGAATATGAACATTTTCAGTATTTATTTCCTCCAAGATGGCGTAAGTTGCAGACGGTTTTCCACACCCTATTATAGGTATATACACTATAATACATATATACATACATAATAATACACCTCAATGAGGAAAGATGAGCAAATGGTAACTGTAAAACACAAATACTACCTGTGATAAGGAAATAAGCAAAAAAATTTTTTAAAGGAAAATGCAGGCAGGCAGGCAGGAAAAGAGGAGGAAGAAGCACTTTATTTTATTTTCATTTAGTTGTTTACACTGCTTGTCCCCCCCACCCCCACCTTCCACATTTGGGATTCAAACCAGGGTTATGTGGCTGAGTCCTTCAGAGGCAACTGACCTAACCATTACTGCACCAGAGTGGACCAAGAATAATTTTTAAAATGACACAGACATTCTGCAGTATTCAATCCTAGTTTTGAAGAGTTTATTTAGGCTTTCCTTATTTGAGTGACACAAAAACTGAGATTCATATTTGTAAATTTGTTTGAAATCAGTTGACAGCAGAATCAGAATTAAGAAGCAGTTTCTCAAAAACCAAAAATTCAATTTAACAAACATTTGCCAAGCAACTATTAAGTATAAGGCTCCACGTAAGATGCTATGGATATAAATATGCATAGTATTGTTCTTTACATTTTTTTGTTTTCTTTTTGTGTTAGTATTTATACAGAATCCAATAAAGTCCACTTTCTTAAATCATTTTTTTTAAAGTGCAATAGCTATCTCCTAAATTAAATTGTGCTTAAAAATGACTGAGGAAGGTATGCGCTGGTAGAGCAGAAGTTAGATCAATTGCCTGTGAAGGATGCAGGTCACATACCCCTGAGTTTGAGTCGCAGGACTGGGGGGAAACAATTAGTGTGAACTACTAAATGAAAAATATATAAAGTGCTTCTTCCTGCTCTCTTCCTGCTTGCCTGCCTGCCTACTACTGCCTTCATTCCTCTTTGAGCCTTTGCTTTAAAAAAAAAAAAAAAAAACCAGACTGAGGACAATTCGGTTCATGAAGATCATGTACCTAACCAGACACTTCAAAAAGGAACTATGAAGAAATAATAACACCGAGACTTAGCTTTTTTGACCCCTATGAGAAAGAACATGGTGGGAGAAGCATATTTTTTATAAAAGCCAAAAGAATAATGGGACTACTTTATCACTATTATGTATGTCTTCCCCTTTGGAGGATGGTGTGGTTTAGAACTGCCCTGTACATAGACTGGCTTAATATTAATGATGAACAACGTTAATTCTCCTACCAATTTCCTCCAGGGAAGTCATGGATATTTAAGACTTTTAGGTTTACTTATTTGCAGCCCTGCCGTAAAGTGATGGGAAACTTTCTGTCTTCTGTTCAATAGCTCATTTTCTTTACATTCTGAACAGAGAAATTCCCAAAGCTTAATATAATGAAAATTACTTATAACGTACCTAACTATTGATAATTTATTTACCTTGTTATATCTTCTGTTAACTGTGCTGGGTCAGGTGGATAAAACTTTACATTAAATGTAAAATTCCAAGGGATACCTGTAAAAATAAACAAAAGAATTTCATGCTTATACCTGTTTATGATAGAAGTACCTAAAAAGTGTCAACATGTTCTATTTTTCCCTGAGGTCTTTTAATATTTTTATACTGTGGATAAAATATTTTTATTTAGAAAAAAATTATTTTAAAGAATTACTTAGATATCACTTAAGAGTTAAAGGATCTCTCTCTCTCTCTTTTAAACCAATTTAGTTTAATATTCTTGTTTACAAAGCAGGAAAACTATATAGGAAAAATAACATGAAGGAAATCAACCAGCAGCAATGGTTAAAAGAGTTCACTGGATCCTCAGAGGTCTCTCAAATGATGCATGGATGTTCTTTTGGTCTGGGCATTATTTGTGATCTCTCTCAAGATTATCTCAAATAAACAAAAACATCCTTCCCATTAATATGGGTGAGATTAGGTGATTATTTTAGAAATAAGGAAGAGGTAGTGTAAGTGGCTGTTAGAAACTGTTTTTCTAATAAAAATGTTTTAGGTGTGCAAAATACAAAAAGTTCAATCCTAACACATATAAATGTGTCATACATTTTATTTACAATGAAAATCAGACTATGAGTAAAGGTTAGAGAATTCTTTCAATTTGTTTTGTAAAGGACAGGTGCAGGCAGGAATGAAGGTGAGCAGGCAGGCAGGCAGGAAGAGAGAGGAGGAGGAAGCATTTATCTACTTTTCATCCTTGTCGTCCTCCCAGGAGGAGGACATGAACCTGGGTCTTTGGGATATGCGGATTGCACTCTCCGTAGAAGGCAGGTGCCCAAATTACTAGTCTACCAGGGTCTGCCACATTTCAATTTTTCCAGGGAAGTGCTACCCTTCAGAGTTTTTCTAATATTATAGCTGCCTTTCCAAAGAGTAGGGCCTGTTCTTAGGCAGAAAGAAGTATGATTGGTTATAATGCCGAGTTACCATTTTGTTTGGTATTTATTGCCTGCCAGGCTCTTACATACATTAATGAATTTAATCCTCACAGAAACCCAAGGAAGTAGGAATTACTATTAATTCATTCTACATAAGAATCAAAGGATGAGGAAAGCACACAGCTACTGAATCCAGGGTTCTCTTACTCTGAAGCCCATTGTACTCTTTATTAAACCACTACAAACACTGATGATTAAAACATAGTTTTATTTTTGTGTCCAGAGTACTTCATCTCTAAATATCACTATTAAATTTAATGGTTGGCAATGGCAAAATGTCAATTATACTCTAAAGTAGTTGACTGTCTCAGTGAATATGTTGCTTTTTTGGCATATTAAAATGTTTAATGTAGATTCTGATAAATAGTTGATATTTTCCTTTATCATTTGAACTAAAAGGCATATTGCTGACAATTTAACAAAGTTGTTTCAAATCCAATTAATCCTAAATCCCATCAACTCAATTCCTTTTTTTTTTTTTTTTTTTTTTTTCTTAAAGGAAAGATGCCGGCAGGAATAAAGGTCCAGGCAGACAGGAAGAGAGAGGAGGAGAAAGCATCTTTATTTTATTTTTATTTAGTTGTTCACTTTTGTTTGTTTTCCCCTGGATGGATCTGGGACTTGAACCCAGGGGTGTGTGGTCTGCACGTCTTTGGAGGCGATCAACTATAACTGTTTCTCATAAAAGGGGAAGGATAGAGAGGGAGTATACAGTACACAGCATAAACTAAGATTAAAACACCATTAGGGCACACCCTTATGGCTCAGGTGGCTGAGATAACAGGTATGAGAACTATGTAAAGTCCAAGAACCCAGGTTTGTGACCCAGGAGAGAGTGAAAAAACAAAAATAAACACATTAAATAAATAAGACGCTTCTTTCTCTTCATCCTTCCTTACTTCCTTTAAAAAAAAAAAAATCTAAAACAACCTCTGTTCTGTTTTACTTTCTGATATGATAAAGTCATATCATTCTAACCATTGCTAATTCATAACTCCCATATAGACTTAAAGAATATTCAATATATGCGAATTCAGAGTTTAAGAACTTTGAATATTAATTTATAAATATAGTTATTTCTTAAAAATGGCAAAATTTTAATCATAAAGAACAAAATTAAGGAAATTCAATAAAAATAGCTTACAAAAGGTGATTTTTTTCCCTCGGTGACCTCTATGTTGAATAACTGATATAAAAAGTTTTACAGTACCCAGGTTTGGTGGAGAAAATAAGCACAGTCGTCTACACTTCAATATAAGTGTAAATTGGTACATCATGGAAAATAATTTCATCAGAACATGAAATATATACACCCTTTCACCTAGCAATTTCATTTCCATAAATGTATCTAAACATGTACTTAAATGTAGTCAAAATGATAATATACATATTATTTGTAAAAACAAATGTCTGGAAACACTCTAAATGTATGTATTTAGCAAAAGACACAACTTCAAGATACAGTGTTGTGGGAAAAAATTGTGCATAAAGAAAATAACTGAAAGTTGGGGGGTAGAAAAAAGTATATATGACAAGAATGACTATATATGCATAGACTATCTCTATAAGTGTATCTAGTAATTAAAGTAGTTGGTAAACTAGAAAGAGGAAATCCTGGGGAGGGAAATTGAGAGGTTAGGGAAAAATGGATATGAGGGAGACCTACTTACACTACATTTTCTTTTATGCCATTTTAATTTTGTACATGTACTATTTACTAAATATAAATATATACATATATAAATTTTAAAAATAATAATCTATCTCTTCTCACTAAAATGCAAATTCATAAGGACAAGAATTTTTCTGTTTTGTTTGGTCTATATCTCTGGTGCCTATAACAGTGCTTGGCATATGATGAATGCTCAAGAAATATTTGCTGAGTGAATGAATGAAAGTAACTGATCTCAGCCTTATTATAAAGGTCATATGGGAATGCTACAGCTCCAGGAAGAAAATTTTTTTAAAGGATTGTACAGTTACGGCCTGGTGGTCTAGCAGTCACATACACCCTGGGTGAAGTCCACAGATATCCCAAGGTCCTGGGTTCAAGATCTAAGGCCAGTGGGGGGGGTGGAGGTGGGGCTACAAACAATTAGAACAATTAGATAAGATAAAGTAGTTCTTGCTCCTCTCTCTTCCAGCCTTCCTGTCTACTTGCCTTCATTCCTGTCTGTACCTTCCCTAAAAACAAAAGGACTGTATAAAAGAAAGCTAATACATGCTAGTATCTTAAACTTAATCTACCCATTTAATCCAGATTATTAATCTACCCAGTAATCCAGATCCCCAATGACCTTAAGTAATGACCTTGCTATAATCAAGTGAATACGTTTTTTTTAAAGTATGGATTTTTCTCTCAATTTAACCCAAAACAAGAAAGTCTAACTGCCTTAGAAATAACCATCTCTAAACAGAAATATCCCAAATATACATTTTTTTAACTTTTGTTAACGGCAACTGTAACAAAAGGAGCCCAAGCATTCAGCTCCTATTCTCTTCCATGCAAGAGATTCAAGTTGAGAATACTTCCAAAGAAAATATCCCGCTTCAATGAAAGCAAGCTCAGGGTTAAACGCAATCGGTAATCATTCAGACTTTAAAATAGGAATCATTTAGACTTTAAAAAATTAACTTTCAGTCCTAGTGACCATTTCTAGAATATAACATATATAATAATGCTTTATGGAGAATGCCTAGTGAAAAAAAAAAAAAAAGGAAGCTGGAAAGTCTCTAAAATTCTTATGTTAAAATATATTCTTCTGGAACACCCTGGTGCCCTGGTGGTCTCATAGTATAGTTCACAGGGCATAGTTCACGTACATCCCAAGGTCCATGGTTTAAGACCCAGGACCTTAGGGGAAATAACAAAGATGAACAACTAAATTAAAACAAATAAAATATTTCTTCCTCTTCTCTCTTCCTGCCTGCCTATTATTAACCTTCATTCCTGCCTATACCTTTCCTTTAAAATTTTTTTTCTTCCTTCTAATTCAGAACACCTCAGTGACATTCCTGCCTAATGCATTATCTAAATCTAACCATTAAGTAAACATCAGACAAGCTCCAAATAACTACTTATAAAATACTACTCTGTACTTTTCAAAACTATCAGTCAAAAATACTTTAAAGACTCAAGAACTTTCCCACTTAAAGAAAACTAAAAAGCTATGACAGCTAAGTGCAAAGGATTACTGGGGGCTTTCTTTTGCTATGTAGGATATTACTGGGACAATACGGTATGCAGGTTCTAATATTGTTTCAAAGTTATTTTCCTGCATTAATTAAAATTTTTTTATTGCAGTAACTTTGATTTTACACATTTAAATAAACTCTTATGTGTCAGTTCTCCATATGTGCAGTTTCCCATTCTTTAGATATATGTCATCATACCCCCAAATCCACCAAAACACCAAGTGTTCTTCACCATTGTCCAGTGGGTTCCGCCAAACTTGTCTCCTTCCATACCCCCGCCCCATTCCCTATTGTAACCTCAGTTCTATTGCAAGTGTGCAAGGGCTGGTTTTGCTCATTTTTAATACTCACATTCCACCTATGAGTGAGATTATCTTACTTCTTTTGACTTATTCACTTAGCATAATCCCTTCTAAATCCATTCATGCTGAATCAAATGACAATTTCATCTCTTCTAAAGGTTGTGTATATTCCATTGTACATATGTTCCACATCTTCTTGATCCATTCATCTGATGTTGGGCACTTAGGTAATTTCCAGTTCTTAGCTTTTGTGAATAAACATGCTTCGATAAACATGGGGGTGCGTAAATCTTTATGAGTCAGTGTTTTTTTATCTCTTTGGTAGACAACCAGAAGTGGGATGGCAGGATGATATGGAATTTTCATAAACAACTTTTTGAGGTTGCCCCAATTTGCACTCCCACCAACAGTGTAAAAGTGTTCTTCTTCTCCACATCCTTGCCAACATTTGCTGTTTCCAGACTTTTGGATAATAGCCAGTTTCTCAGGTGTAAGATGATATCTCATTATTATTTTGATTTGCATTTCCCTGATAGCCAGTGAGTTGGAACATCTTTTCATATGTCTGTTGGCCATCTAGATATCCTCTTCAGAAAAATGTCTCTCCAATTCCTCTTCCCACTGTTTTTTTTGATATTGAGTTTTCTGAGTTCTTTGTATATTTTGGATATTAAGCCCTTGTCAGAAATATGGAACACAAATATATTCTCCTAATTAGTATGTTTTTGTTTGGGTGATGTTTTCTCTCACTGTGAAGAAGCTTTTTAGTTTGATGTCGTTCCATTTGTTTATTTTGATTTTTGTTTCCCTTGATGCTGGAGTTGAGTCCCCAAAGGCCTCTCTAGGGCTAATGTCATGGAATATCTTTCCTATGTTGTCATCCAAGAATTTTATGGTTTTTGGTCTTACGTCCAAGTGTCTAGATCATTTTCAATTAATTTTTGTTATGTTATTAGAAAGTGATCTAGCTTTATTCTTTTGTATGTGGCTGTCCAGTTTTCCCAACACCATTTATTGAAGATAATTTCCTTTGTCCATCATCTACTTTTGGCTCTGTCATAGATTGACTGGCTTATGTGAGTGGGTCAGTTTCTGGTGATTCAGTTCTATTCAATTGGTCTGTGCCTCTGTTGCTATTCCAGTACCATACTGTTTTGATCACTATCACTTTGTAGTAAAACTCAATGTCTGGAAGTGTGATCCCTCCAGATTCATTCTTTTTTTCTCATAATTGCATTGGCTATTTCGAGTCTTTTGTTGTTCCTAACAAATTTTAAGATTTTTTTGTTCTATTTCCTGGAACGAAGCCCGTGGGATTTAAACCTATATATTGCTTTAGGTAAGATGACTATTTTAATGATGTTGATTCTTTCCTTCTCTTTGTATCCTCCTTTATTTTTTAAAGGACTTGTAGTTTTCATTGTACAGGTCTCTCACTTTCTTTGTTTAGTATATTCGAAGATAATTGATTCTTTTAATTTCTGTTTGAAACAGTGTGGTTTTCTTGATTTCACTTTGTTCTAGTGTGCTGTTTGCATATAAAAAATGCAATAGATTTTTGTTTGACTTCGTAGCCTGCCAATTTACTATATTCGTTGATGAATTCTATTAGTTTTTTGACAAAGTTTTTAGGGTTTTCAATATATATAATCATATCATCTGCAAACAATATTTTTACTTCCTCCTTTCCGATTTGGATTCCTTTTATTTCCTCTTCTTGCCTAATTACCCTGGCTAAGATCTCCAGTATGTTAAATAGCAGTAGTGAAAGTAGACAGCCTTGTCTTGTTCCTGATCTTAGAGGAAATGCTTTCAATTTTTCACCACTGACTATGATGCTGGCTGTGGGTTTGTCATATATAGCTTTTATAATTTTGAGGTATGTACCTTCTATTCCTATTTTATGTAGGTTTTTTTTTAATCATAAATGGATGTTGAATATTATTAAAAGTTTTTTCTGCATTTCTTGATATGATCATGTGGTTTTTCTACTTGCTTTTCTTGTTACGGTGTATGATATAAATAAGTTTATGTATGTTGAACCACTCTTGCACCTTTGGGATAAATCCCACTTAGTCACAATGGATATCTTTTGGATGTACTGCTAGATTCAGTTTGCTAATATTTTGTTGAGAATATTTGCATCTATGTTCATTAGAGATATTGGTCTGTAATTTTCTTTCTTGGTGACATCTTTTACCAATAGAGAATGTGATGGGGGTGGGGTAGTGGTGGTGGCGCTCATTGGACAATGTTTAAGAGTACTTGGTGGAGGGCAGGGTGTGTTGACATATCTCTGAGGAATGGGGAAACTGCACATATGGGGAACCTATACATACGAGTTTATTTTAATGTGTAGAATAAAAGTTACTATAATAAAAATAAAAAGTGGCACTGTGAATTTTGAAAAAAATTAAATTAAAAAAATAAAAAACGGAGCACCCACACTTGTACTAAGCTTTGTGTAAAATAGAAGAACCAGAAGCTAACCACATAACATTAATATGCTTGTTTCTGTAAGACACAGCCATTATCAAGAATTTTCTTTATATTTTTCTAATCAAAAGAAAAAACTAAAAAAAATAAATAAATAAACGAAACAAATCAGAGGATATCATTCACAGTGAAAATTAAGAACTCCTGTGGTGCCCCCTGCTCAGCCACTAAGTCTGTGGCTGAGGTGCAGAACCCATAGAGCCCAAGAACCTGGGATGACAGGTTCTCAACCAGGGCCCGTGGAAAGGATCAAAACAAACAAGTAAATAAAAGTGCTTCCTTTCTTTCTTCCCCCTCTCCCTTCCTCTCTTAGAAATCAATTGCTTTGTGAAAATTTTATTTTAATAGAGATGAATTTTCACAATCATGAGTAAGAAGAGTCACATATGATTACCTATAATATAACTCGATTTACAATCAGAATATTCAAAAAGGTTTTTAGGTATACATTCACAGATAATACAATGAAATCATTAGCATAAAACAGGGCGATTGTCAGTGACCTCTGCCGTCATGCTTTTTATTCTACTTTCATAATTAATTTTTTAATTAATTTTGAAATGGGTGATATAAATATATGGCATAAAATTAAAAGGTACAGATGAACATAGTACAAGAAAAATCTCTCTTCTACCACTGTCCTTTAATTTCTTATGTTCTTTCTAAAGATTTGAGTGCATATAGCTATGTATTTATATAAGTTATCTATTCTATTTATAAAATTTACATAGCTATATAAGTTAAATGCATATTATATATATTTAATATATTTATTTTAATATCAACATGTATTTGATATGTGTATTTTATATGTGTTGGATATAAATATGCAACCAATATTTTATTTTATACAATTTTGAATACTCTTCAAATCAATATATAAATTTATTTTATTCATTAAAAAAAATTTTTTTTCACCAACAAAAATAGTTTATTTGGAAGCAACAATAAAAGATCAGTTGGGAAAGTAAAGTCTCATGGTGAGACACACATATACTTACACTGTTCCACCAACTGAGCTCTTAAAAATCTTTCTAGGCACATTCTGGTAGCCTAGTGGATAAGGCCACTGGACATAGTTCACATATATCTCAAGGGCCTGGGTTCAAGACTCAGGGCCAGGGGAAACAACCAAAATGAACTACTAAGTAAAATAAATGTTTCTTCCACCTCTCTCTTCCTGCCTACCAGCCTGCTCACCTTCATTCCTGTCAGTATCTTCTCTTTAAAAAATTGTTTAATGATTATGTAGTTATAGGTTTATATATATATATACACACACATATATAGATATATAATATAAAGCCAATCCTATTGATTGGTATATCAAACTTTTGTCATTACAAGCAAAGTTGTACTTTTTTTTCTTTCACGGTCCCTTATGCTTCAGTTTGGAAGTGGACTATTAAGAGACAAAAGAACTTGCAGAAAGAAAAATACAGAGAAAGTTAGAATGCAACAGTCCAGAATACCCTAAAAGAAACAGAATGAGGCAGAAAGTAACTGCAGTCCACTACTACAGTTTCAACTACAACCTTTTTGAGAACTGATTCCCATATCCTTTTTCTATTTGTTCTTTTCTACCTTTTATTTCACTCAAACATTCCCCAATTTGCCTAATTGTAAAAAAAAAAAAATCATCAAGATCTGACCTACATCTCAATAATGTCCACCTCTACTGTACCCCCTATTATGTACTCTCCACTGTCAAGGGGAAGAGGCTTTATCTCAATTTCCAAGCATCTGCTATAGCCAGGATTCTAAAGTGACTCAAAACCAGAAAATGGTTGGAAATCCTCTGACCCACTAAAAGAAAGAAAGAATTATTTAAAAAAGGGCTACATTCACTTACCACGAACTTGCTTTTTTATTTCTTTGGCAGAATCCAGCCATGTCTGTAAGAACAAGAAAAGGCATTCATACAATATACAAATCACAGATTACCAAAAGCATGATTACTGAGCATCTTGGAACAGTACCTGCAGGTCATCCTACATTTCAGGTATTCTTTGCATTAATTTAACATCACATAGTAATTTTGAGCAGAGAAATTGGAAGCCAGACAGCTGGCTTTGATTCCCAGTTTCACTACTTCTAGCTAAGTGACTTTAGGTATCTCTGTTTCTCAGTTTCCTCATCTATAAAATGAATTTATATATACATATACATATATACATATCTCGTGTTGTATATAAAGCTCTTAGTAAACAAGAAATGCTAAATAAACACTTGCTATTTTTATTATTCTGTAAAGAGGAGTAGAGATCTCTCATCAGAATTAATTTATATCACTCAGATCTTATGTTCCCTTTCCAATTCTGATCTCTGGTCTTGTTCAAGTTTTCTATGTCAGCACGGCATCTGGTACATGGTTTGTACTCAGTTAATATTTACTGAACAAGTGATTATTTGTTTTCCCGACTACACTAATCTCTTCCTTCAATATTCTCCATTTAGTCAGCATACAACTAGGGCAGGGCTCCTCAACCCAGGCTGGACCTTGCAAAACAATGGCACTCGAAAAGAACTTCAGCAATAACACCTTTCACTGGCTCCTTGAGAAACATTTAAAGATAGAAATTCCTAAATTGAATTGTTTAAAATATTTTTATTAAGATACATATAGAAAGTGCATAAAAGGTAACTATAGATATAATCAAAGAACATATAACATTACAGCACCCCAAGAGTTCCTCTCATGCCTCCTCCTAATCTCCCCAACCCCATTCTTTCCTCCAAATGGTTTAAAATTCAATTTTAGCAATGTTTAGGAGTAAAGTACCCTTCCTTATCCTCTACTAACAAGGGCAAGCACAAGGTGACCGTCACATTTTCCTTACCCAAGGAATCAGCTCATGCATCACAATCTTATATTTAATTACATACTACTTTAACTCATATAAAGATAGTCACAACAGACAATAAGCAAAGAATGGGGAATAGTTTTCTTTGATCTCTCTTACTCCTGCAATTAACACAAAAGATTAAGGAATATATGTTTAAAAGTACCATAACATAATAAAATTATTCTATAATATGAAAACTAAGCACACCCTGTCAAAGGGACATTCATCTCTCATTAAGACTAGAGAACATTAAGTTATTGCACATCCAAAGGCAAGAGGAGACTTTAAAAGTACCAAATGGTAAGTTTCATGGAACATCTGAGAAACCATGGCTTACGCCATACACTCTTAACAAAGACTACTTTCCACCACTTTGGAATGAACATCTCTCCACCAGAGTGAGGCAACCTCATATTTTCCATTATTATTTTTTTGTTTTTGTTTTTGTTTTTGTTTTTTAAAGGAAAGGTGTAGGCAGGAATGGAGGCAAATAGGAAAACAGGTAGGAAGGAGAGAGGAGAGGGGAGAAAGACATGCTTTATTTTATTTAGTTGCACATCTTAATTGTTCCCCTTGGCCCCAGGACGCAAACTCTTGTCCTTGGGATGTATATGGACTGTGTTCAGTCGGAGGCAGGGCGTTTAACTGCTAACTCTACCAGGGCATGCCATGTTTTCCATTATTTTTAAGGGAAATCCCTCAAGGGGGCCTGAGGTTGTCAGGTTTTGTATTGAGACTCCTTAAGTTATTCTAAGATTTTGGAGGCTAAAATTTCTACCATTTTGATATAAAGAGGGCAAACCCAAACATATCAATCACATGGGACTCCAAAGTACCTTTTAGAACAAATTTTCTGGCTTTAGTATTTAGACTTCCAAATAAAAGCTTTTTAAAAATCAGTATGTACAAGATAATTAAAACCAATGTGTACAACAATGGATAATTTTATGTTCAACTTAAATTATTCGACTCATAGTACTTTTATTAGTCAACAAGTATTTGAAGAGTGCCTCTATGTGCTAGATACCAGAGTTACCAAAAAGGATTTTAAAATAGCACTTGTTCTCAAGATGCTGTCAGCCTAATGGAAGGGGTGAAGAGTGGACAGCCAGGCCTACAGTGTTTGTTCTAGGGTGATAATTACTCTGAGAGAAATGTGTGGCAGTGCTGCGACAGAACACAAAGTGCTACAAGAGCACAGAGCAGCCATACAAAATGGAGTGGGCATAAGAAGCAGAAAAAGTATCTCATATGAACACTTGAGAGATCTAAATTTAATCTTGAAGGATGAGCAAGTGATAGCCAGGTAAAAAAGAGGAAGTAACTAGGCAGCAGAGAATACAAGCAAGAAAACATGACACATCCGAGTTGCTGCATGTGGTTTAGCATAGATGGAGCACAGCAGCAAGGCGGAGAGGTGTGAAACGAAAAAGAACAGTAAGAGCCACACACAGAAGTCCATGCTATGACGCTTGGACTTTATCAAGTTCTAGGCAAAGGGGAGTCATTGAAGAATTGAAAATAAAAGAGTCATATGCATTAGACAAAGCATGACTGCAGACAGGGAGACCAAATAGGCTATTATTGAAAATGACAACAGTGGCCAGTGGCTCAAAATAGAGTCATGGTCATGGTACAGATTTAAAGTCGGACAGTCTTGAGTTCTAATCCTGTCTCAACCTCTCCACCATTTATTAGCTGGCTAAACTTGTGTAAGATTATCCATGTGAGTCTCAATTTGACCTTCCTCACAGTTATTGTGAATTAAATTATTTGATGTACTTAAAAAGCACACAGACGGTACTCACTAAGTTGTACTGATATTGATCAACAAAAGGGCCTGATGGGAAAAAAGTCAATGGGACAGAGAATAAAGATGTTTAGGAGCTGAAATGACTGAGTAAACGGGGCATGAGGGAGGCGAGGCTGATGATTAGAGCTGGTAAGATATAACAATAAAGGATAATTCCAAGTTACTGGCTCGGGCAACTAGGTAGATATGGTACAATTCACCAATACAGAAAATATAAGAAAAGGAAACACATTTTTTATGAAAAAAAAAAAAAAAAAAAAAAAAAAAAAAAAAAAAAAAAAAAAAAAAAAAAAAAAAAAAAAAAAAAAAAAGCGAAAACAAAAAAACTGTAAAAAACCTAAATTACGGTACATATCTACTAAAGGTATCTTTGGGGATCCAGGTGGAATGTTTCAAAAGACAGCTGTATAAGCAGGTCTGGCACTAAGAGAGATTTAGACCACAGATATAAATTTGGGCACTTTCCCCATATAAATGGTAGGTGAAACCATGTAAGTAGATAAAAACCACTCAGGGAGCACAGAGAAGATTGAAAAGCAACTAAAGGTAGGCAGGCCCTTGGGGAACACTTACATTTAAGGAATAGAGAGAGGACAAAACGCTGAGAAGTAAAATGAAAAGGAGTGATCAAAGGAATGAGAAAAGAACAGAGGAGACACAAAACCCAAAGGAGTAAGAAACTCTAGTTGAGGTGATCAATGCTACAAAATGGACAAGCAACATGAAGATGAAAAATGTCAGATTTATCTTGGCAGGAGCAGTTTCAGCAGTGATAAGGGTAGAAATCAAAATGAATTAACCAAGTGCAGATGAGGATATGGCACAACTGGAACACAACTGGAGTGTAAACTGGTAACACCTCTTAGAAAACGGACAATATCTACTACAAACCAACAACTCCACTCCTATGTATATGACAAGGTATGTACAAGAATGTTCCTAGTGGTGGTATTCATAAAAGCCTCAAACTAAACAAGCCAAACATTCATCAACAGTAGATTGCATAAAGAAAGTGTGATCTAACCAACAAGGAACTTAATTATACAGCAATAAGAATGAATGAGCAACTGCTACTCACGACAAAATAGGTGAATCTCAAAAACAGAACAGTGATAATAAGAAGTCAGACTCAAAAGAGTATACTCCATGATTTCATCAGGCAAAATTTGAAAACAGGCAAAACTAACTGATGGTTTAGACGCCAGGAAAACATGTTGCTTTTGACAGGAGATGGGGTAGGAGTGATGAAGGCTAGGGGTGGATGTAGTGACTGGGAGGGAGCCCGAGGGGAATTTTGGAGTCTTGGTAATTAATCTCTTTTACTCAGATGTATTCACTTTATAAAAATTCTTTGAGATAATATCTATATAATGTACATGCTTTTCTAATTTCTGTTATACTAAAGACAGCAAAGAAGCAGTTCTGCATTAACAAATTTCTTCAAGATCACCATTGTGAAGGTGAGGGAAAAGAAAAGGTTATATAGCTAGAGAAAGAGGCAAGAATTAACTTACAAAGTAACAAGGCATCAAGGAGATAGGAGTCATAGAACTGTATTTTAGTAGGGGTCTTAAGATGCCCTCCTCTCTAAAATAACAATTCTGGGTAATCTTTAGTTTCTATCTGAATACTTGCAGAGTAATGATTTCCTCTGAAGAGTCCATTTTGCTAATCATATTTTGAGTTAAATTAACATCTAAAACAGAATATATGCCTGTGTGTTAAAAACTAACAATATTCCTTCTAAAGTTAAAAAAAAAAAAAGGTTCAAAATAATAGAGATGAAGAGTAGCAATATCCTGATACGGTTTTCCATTCATTCAGCTGAAGAATTACAGGTCTCACATGTGTTCTCCTATTTAAAAATACCTCTTTACACACTGTTCCTTTCACTTGGAATACTCTAGCCCCATTTCTTCATCTGGATGATTCCTGACTGTCTTATACTACAGATCTTATGTTTTCTCTGGCAGAAAACCCCTCTTATGTGGGTGCCCATCTTACTGCTATCTGCAGTCTATCTGGGCGCTCCTTGAGGAAAGGGATATTTTTACAGTCACACCAGCACAAGGCATATGCTATGTAATACTCAATAAAAGTTTGATGAATGAATAAACACTACTGAATGAATGAAGAACACTACTGAAACAAACCAAGATAAAGATGATAGAGTTTCAACAAAGGTAACAACATTTAAGGAAGTAAAATGAATAAGAACTTCTCTTTTGCAGCACTGGTAACCTTAAGCTATAATGCTCTAAGAAAGAACCTGCCCTGAACTGGTCATCAGCTCCCCTTATCTGGAGGTCCTAAAACCCTTCACATACATGTAAGTGATTTATACAAATCCTTGTCTTTTGAGATAAAAGGCTTACCTATATATTCCACAGGTTTGTCTTCCTTAACTCAAGGAATAACCATTATTTATGGTGCTATTTGTAGGTAGACTTCAAATCACTGGTCCAAAATAAGTTTATAGAAATTCTATAGTATAGGAATTCTAGGATTCAGTTCTTAAGTATTAAAAAAGCCACATTTAAATCCACTAGAAATGTCAATCCAAATCTTCCTAGCAAAAGACAAGGTCCCAAATGCAAACTCCCTACTCTGCCTGTATGTTTACAGAATTCATTTTAGTTCAATTTAACAAACAATAAAAACACAGTCATTAGCGACATTATGTCTTCAAAGTCATTCATGAATCAATGGAAAACAAGCCATCCTTTCAGATGACTATAAATTAATCTTCACAGTCTTAATAAATTTAATTTTCATTCCATTGGTGTTTGCTCTTTGCCTTTCCGAGGTGAAAGACCCTCCTAGCTATAACAGATTATCTTTTCAGAGATGACTATATGATTCCTAAGACAAAAAAAAAAAAAATCCATCCACATAGAAAATAGAAGAGAAAGAAAATCATACACTATCGAATTAAATGAAGTCCTAATTTTAAATTTCATTATTTACCATAAGAGTTCAAGTTTTAGGCTTAGAGAGTGAATTTGAGGAGTGGAGAGTGGGAATTAACGTGGGTGACTTTTCCTCCAAAGAAAAGGTCCTTCATTCAGTTTGGAAAGAAATGTTAGACATCTCTCTCATGGTGGTAAAATGAGGCATCCAGAATTATTACCAGGCCTCGAAGAAAACAAAGTGTGGAGCTACAGTGGTTTCCACCCAAAAGACAAAGACAAGGCTGCCTAACACAAAATCTTAGTGTAGACCCTGACTCATTGTCACCACACTGAGTAAATTGTAAATTCAGTGATTAAGTTTAAGATACTGATTCCATAAGTATGTTTATTAGTTAACTCTGTTAGGATCTGATGTGGAGGCAGCATAGCTTGGAATCTACAGGGCAGTATGCAGATGTAAGAAAAGTAAACTAACTGGCAAAACCTGAAAGACACCCAAGCGGGGATCTCAGCTTAACAACTTGCATCTGTGACACACCCCCAAATACACCTGTTTTTCTCCAGGTAACCTGGACATGCCCAAAACCCATACGCCTCATATATATACAGAATCCATCTTGCTACCATGAGAGGCAGGCATCGCAGGTGCTGCACACACATGTGTGTATTCTTTTCATGTAAACTTTCCAGTCCCTTAGGGCACCTCTACACAAAGGCTCTCTACACAAATTCTTTCGGGACAAACCCAGCATCTCATCAGCATGTCTCAGTTCCCCCACCCTGCATCAAATTCACCCACTGTTAGGGAATATTCAATTAGCACTGGTAACCTTAAGCTATAATGCTCTAAGAAAGAACCTGCCCTGAACTGGTCATCAGCTCTCCTTATCTGGAGGTCCTAAAACCCAATGAAATTTTGACCAAACCACCTGGTACCCTCTTCTGTAACATTTTTTTTCTGTGTGACTCCTTCCCCAAGGCGCAGTTACTTGAGTGCAACTAAGAGTCTGTGTACCAGTGGCAATTCTAAAAGTTGGCCATTAATAAATTCTTTGATCTATTCTTATTTTGCCTTAGTTTCTTTCATAAATTTACAATTCATAAATAATTGTTGGCAGGAATAAAATGTGGGAAGTAACAATTTAACTCATACAACCTTGATTCATAGTGGCAATAAATCTCTCAAGGACTGTAGAAGTTTGCTTCTGACTAATTTTCCTCTTCTCTTGCCAGACAATCTGGCAAAAGGCCTATTATCATGCAGTCAGTAGGGAAAGAGAGCAAGCAAGCCATTCTAAGTAAGGAAAAAGTCAATTCAATTAACTTCCTTCCCTGCTAAAGTTATCCATTTGTCTACAAACAAAACACACAGATCCTGAAGCATTTAAGGACAAAAGTTACATATACAAAGGTTAAATCTTTATATACACAAAAAGAAAGACACTAGGGACTGGGAGTGAAAAATAGATAAAAATTAATGTCTCTTGTATTATAGTTCACATTTCCCCCACAATATGGGGAGCTAATTCTCTATGTAGGAAATGAAAACATAGAAACAAAGATTTAAAAAAAAACTCAAGGAAAGAGGAATACAAAACTGAAGAAAAAATTACTTAGGAAAGGGCAGAAGATAAGGAATTAGAAGAGTAAACAGATTCTGTGCTTGGAGGAAACCACTTTGTTTTTCTTATCTCTAAAGTGGGGGGGAGGGGAGGGCAGGTAGATAAGCCCTAAGAGCCTTTATATCTCAGTATTTTTTGTGTTTTCAAAATGACAGAAAATTTAGAAAAATGGCTAACAATTATTGTTTGACAAATTTAATCATTTCATGAATGTCTACATACTTTTAGAGATAGTATTTGGAAATCTGTCTTGATAAATCAATTTTAATTAAGAAGGATGCTATTCTCAGCATTATTTACAATACCAAGAACTGGAAACTTCCTAAATGCACATCAACGGATGAATGGAAAAGAAGATGTGGTATATGTATATAATGGAATACTACACAGCTCTAAAAAAGATGAAATTCTGACATTTCGATAACCTGAACAGAACTTGAAGGGATTATGCTAAGTGAAATCAGTCAGCAGGAGAAAGACAATACTGGATGATCTCATTCATATATGGAATATAAAGAAACTAAGCTAACAGCCAAAACAAAAACCAACCCTTGGACTCTGACAACAGAATTGAGGCGCCAGTGTGGAAGGAGGTGGAGGACAGGAGCATGTGGTGCTGGGGATTCAATGGACAGTGGTGGAGGACTTTTGGTACTTTGAGGGTGGACATGGTATACTGTCATTTATTTGATGAATAGTTAACCTGAACTTCAATTTTATTTAAAGCAATTTAATTTTGCCCATCAACTTTATAAATCAAAATTACTGCACTTTTAAAATATGCTGTTAACCTGAGGAAAAATCAGGTAGACTGCACAACCTGAAGGATGCTCTAGAATGTACTTTCAGAATGAACACACATCTAATGTTTTTAAGCCAAAGCTTTGCTTAGTAGGTCATTTCATTTTGTAAATAAACTATTATGATAACAATGATGATGCCTAATTTTTACTGAGTGCTTCCTACATGCCAGGTACCATTCTACATGATTTTATATAGCTTATCTCATCAGTCTCATTTTACCAATGAAAAAAGAGAGGTATAAGTAAATTAACACAACTAACAACACTGCATCTGACTCTTTTGATCTCTTGCTGAAAATGCCTACAACATTCAAGTTTGGTAAAATGCATTTTTTCAGGAAAAAAGTCTAGTAAAGAATATTGAAATGGGTCCAGAACAATGGACGATCATCAACTCACACCAAGATATATCACTGTGAATCTCAGAACGCTAAAGACCAGAAAAAGAACAAAGTAAAAAGATTCTACAAGCTTAATTCTACAAAGGGTAGGTGAGGGGGAAGGTCATGCAAAGGATCAAGAATCAGAATGACTCTGACCTTCTCAATAGCAACAGTGAAAGCTAGGAGACCATGTCAATCCCCTCAAAATTATGAAGGCAAATAATTTCAAGCCTAAAATTCTGCATTCAACCAAATAAACAGATGTCAGGGTAGAAGAAAGGTATTTTTCAGATATATCACCTCTCCAATGATTACGTTCCACATGGGAAATCCCAGAACTCTTATCAAAACAGTAGAAAATATTTATTGCAATATGATTTACAATAGCCAAGATATGGAAACAACCTAGTACCCATTGATAGATGAATCGATAAAGAAGATGCGGTACATATACAAAATGGAATACTACATAGTCCTAAAAATGATGAAATTCTGCCATTTGTGACAAGATAGATGGAACTAGAGGTAATTATGCTAAGTGAAATAAGTCAGAAGGAGAAAGACAAATACCAGATGATCTCATTCATATGTGGAATATAAGGACACAAAGTAAACAAACAGACAAAACAAAAAATATCCCTTGGACATTGACGATAGAACTGAAGGTACCAGAGGGCAAGGTGTAGCCAGTGGGAGCAAAGGGTAGTTGCAGGGAAGGACTATTAAAATTTGGTGGTAGGTGTAGTATTATTATATATTTGATAAAGAGTGAACCTGCACTTCTAGACTTACATTATTTTGTAAATCAAAGTTACCTCAATTAACAACAAAAAAAAATTCACAAGGAAGACTAAGACAAAGAAAGCAGAAGAGGTGTGCCACAGTGGCCTGGCAGATTAGTCCCCTGTGGAGTAGTCCACATACATCCAAGGACCCACGTTTGTGACACAGTGCTAAAGGCAACGACGACAATAAACAACTAAATAAAACAAAAATGTTTCTGCCTCTTCTGTCTTCCTGACTGCATGCCTTCATCCCCACCTGCACCTTTTCTTAAGAGGAAAAAAAAAGGGAGGCAAAGCATCACAGGAGACGCAAATCAAACCCTCCAGATGACGGTGATAAGAAACACCAACTAATGCACAAGACAGACCAACTCAAGAGATAGCACATTGAGGACAAACTTGCTACCAAGATGGCTTGTGCAACTGTTTGACCTTAACTCTGTCCATGCTACACTAAGGTAGGTCTTCACTGTTACACAAGTGTTTATGGGCCATGTACTGTTGTCTATATTCTGCTTCCTGGATCAGCTAGAGACCTTCATTTTAACCCAAAGAAAACCTCTATTGACATATTTCTGAAAGATGGAAGTTGGTCATGATGAATTCAGAAGGAGAAAATAGAAAACAACACCTGACCTGGTTCCTACTGGAGATCCTATTAGAATTGTGGCCCTTACTTCAGACCTGCCAGATGCTCAGACCTTGATAAGCCATTTCTCAGGACTCACTTGCCCATTACTTCCACAGAAGGGGCTCTTATCAACTATCAGATTATGATAACTAATTAACTAAATTATGATTACAAGATATCAGTTTTTCTTTTCCCAGAAATATTATCTAAGAGATGGCCTTTAAAAAAATAAACAACACAGTCATGTTTTTACTTTGCTATTTAGCTTTTATATTAGGCACTTTATTTAAAGCAATTTAATTTTTCCCATTAAAAATGAATAAGGAAGTGAAAAGTACAATTAATGAAATAAAAATTGCTGATAGGACCATGGATATGCCAACAATGGTAAAAAGTTTTCAAGGCAACTGAAAGTTTTTGTACCAACGTGGGCCTTAAAAGCTCAAAAGCAAGTATAAAGGATTTTCTCTGCTAAATGTCTTTCAATAAGCCAGCTTCTAGAATTTTAAGTATGCTTGGTTCATAGAAAAATTATTTCCAGTTATATTAAATAAGTAGACACTCAGTGACTTTATGAGCCTAATTCAAGAATTCTCAATAATTCTTAAATCAGTCTTGGGCTTTTTTCCCCCCTCAAGATCTAGAAACATTAACTCACTGAGCTTCTATATAACATAAAATACTTTTCAGAGAATTTCCCTTGATTCACGGGAAATTTTTCTGGTCCAAAGCTAGAAAGTTTTTCACTGTAGCTTTGGGGCTATTATTTTGGTTTTTAATTATCTGCAATCTTTCCTTAATAGAAATTAAGAGGTTTCAGAACAAGCTGGTTTGATTCTTTAAGGAGACAAAGTAAAGGCTGAGTCCTTGAAGAATAATATTAACCTAATGCTGGTAGACACAGTACCTGTTAGAGTCAATAGTTACTCAGGGAAGGAACAAACTGTTGCAAATTACTAGATAATTACTGCTGTGTTCTCCTGATATATTTGGTTTAGGCAAAGGGTAATTTCATTTCTTCTAGTTTGCACTATTTAATTCAACCCAATTTAAGAGTTTAGTTTCTAAAGACGGTAGCCCCTAATTTTTTCTTATTAAACATAAATCATTTTGGAGAAAGAACCAACTAAAAGGACTTGAATGAACTGTATAGTTGTATACATTATATGTGGTCTTTATGATCTGGCCCCCTGTGTATCTCTGCAACTTTACCTAATAGTCTGTTTCTCACTCCTATGGCTCTTAGTTCCTCAAATGCCACTCTCAGCTCCAAGCCAAAAGAAGCCATTTTTCTCCTTCGCTTGCACATTTTATCCTTCAGGGTCTTGGCTCTGCATCATTTCCTAGGAGAAAACTTCCCTGGCCAAATCCTCCCATGACCTCTTGTACTTCATTTTATATAATAGTCAACACACAAAACTGTTAAACTACAGAGGGAGGGGACCATGTCTACCTTATCTACTGTGGGATCATTGTATCTAACATAATACCCAAAAATATTTGTTAAGCTGGACTGAAGTGCCATTACGAGATTTTAAGCTAAATATTTGTAATTTTCAGTTAATTTGCCCAAGAAATAACTTAAGCATTCTGAAGTCAATGCCTGATTTTTAATCTTTCCCTTCTCTATGCTTTTACTTCCTTAAAAAGTTAACTACTGATTTCCTTTGAGGCTGGAAGAAATGTTAAAGATTCATTCTATAACTTTCAATAATTTTGAGACTTAAGTCTCTTCTATAAAATTACTTTCATAAGTACATATAATAATTAAAACTTTGATAGATCATTTTATCAACAAATATTTATTATGAACCTACACAATAGATACAATACTAATTGCATAATACATAGTTACTGGCATACACTTGCTAATAAGATACCAAGCTTTACTTTCCCTGTTTTTTAAAAATATACAGCAGATACTTTCTCTCAGTAATGAAAGCACCTACCAGCAATGAATGTTTCTTTAAATGTAAATTCTAGAGGAAAATCTGGAGAAATAATAATAGATAAGAATAAATCTTAAGTACACTACATCTTGGAGAGGTAGGCATAAATACACTATTAATAGCAACAAAAACATTAAATTTTTTTCAGTTTCTTATATTACAAGCAGTCTCCTCACCTTAGAGGTTGTATTATCCCAAATGGCTAGACCAAAGTAGTCTTCTTCCAAAAGATTAAGATGTTCACACACTCGTTTAAGCACATCTTGTCCCTTAGCATGTTTCTGCAAAGATATTTATACTTTAGTTGAAGTTTCCTTTCATTCCTATATTTGTCATCAAATAAAATAAAATGTCACTTTATAATTTCTTTTATACTTGGTTACTAACACTTTCAGATTGACGGCTTACACAGTGTAAGTAGAACAAGGTGAGTTAAAAAAAAAAAAAAGACTTTCTTGGTACACCCTGGTGGAGTAGGAGTTGGACAGAGTCCCATGTTCACGGTTCCAGGGCTGGTGAGAACCACCAGGATCAACAAATAAATAAAATGCTTCTTCCTCCTCTATTTCTGCCTCCCTGCCTCTGCTCACCTTCATTCATGCCTGCACCTTTCCTTAAAAATAAATAAATAAATAAATAAATAAATAAAAAATTCTGTTACTTAATCATCAGCTTAAATGCTCAACAGATGTCTAGTGGCTGGGAAACAGTGCCACAATTCAAAGCCAAATTCTATTTACCCTCCTTCCTATCTCTCATGGTCATCTTAAACATCACATTCTTTCTTTTTGGTGCAATATTTCCTGAAGCTTGCTAAGAACTGCTGTCAGTTACCGTGACCATGTGAATTAACAGTCAACACTGACAGTAGTAGCTATGGAACTTACTATACTCTCCATCTTCCTAGACCGAGGTCCCAAGAGAATGAGCTGTACCTCTACTCCCTGCAATTTCAGACAAAGGTATACAATTGCAAAATTCTAGACACCCTACAGGCAATTCGGTTGTAGTGGCTCTTTGATTTGTTACAAATCATTTTCTTCATGTTTCTTTACCTAGAAATTTGAACCATTGCGATACTTGTATTCCTATTTTAAGGGAAAATGTCCCAACTCAGAAGCTGAGATTTAGACTTTTTGAGTCCTGACTCCTCCAATATTTCCTGAAGTTGGTTAACTTTTTCATCAGTACAATGATAAGAATATTTATACCTGTCCTACTTATCCACTGGAATTGTTGGGGAAAAAATCAAACCTGCTAACACCTTCCAAGAAATACATTTATAATATATTTTAAACATATTTCAAAAAAATCAGAGATCCATTTTTGGCACACATACACAAGCTGTTCTTTTCTTAATGAGCAAGGTTATTTTTAATAATCATGAGTAATTCATATAGATATTAATTCATTTTCAGCTTAAACCATCTATCTTACAACATTTTCTTCAGTTTCTCCCTCCAATATTTTAACTTTAAATAACAGATGATTTGGGAATTCTTCACACATAGGTCCCTTCTCCCTTTGTTTATAATTCCAAAAATCCAGAAGTTCTAATAAGTCAAGGATTGGGTTTTGTTTCATCAGGATTTTTTGGTTAACTCATTTGAAGACAAATTCTGACTTAAACTGCTATGAGGCTATTTATTTATGATCTTTGTTTTGTTGGGTTTTCTTCCCTTCCTGTGGGCCCAGGTCTCGAATCCAAGTCCTTGGGCTTTACATGGCCTGTACCCTAGCTGGTGAGCCACAGGGATGAACCTATTTATGATTTTCATTTCTTCATCTTAGAGTGAATCTTCATATATTTTACCATAGAACCAATGTGTTTGGCACACCCTGGTGGAGGAGTAGTTTGGTCAATTGCCTCCAAAGGAGCAAGTCACATACCCCTGGATTTGAGTCCCGGGACCAGGGGTGGGGGTGGGGAGACAACCAGTGTGAACAACTGAAATAAAAATAAAATAAATATCCTTCTTCTTCTCTCTTCCTGCCTGCTTACTCACTTCACTCCTGGCTGAAATTTTCCTTTAAAGGAAAAAAGAAAAAAAAAAGAAATGAATGTGTTTGACCTTGCATGTACTGCTACACACCCTCTTGGGTATGTTATAAAATATGCAGAACATGGGCAGGCCCCGATGGCTCAGGTGGCTGAGACATTGGTGTGCGGACCATGTAAAGCCCAAGGACCCAGGTTTGCAAACCAGGGTCAGGATGAAAAACCAAAATAAAACAAATTAAAAAATGCTTCTTCCTCTCTCTTCCTTTCTGTCTACCTGCTTTCACTCCTGCAGTTCTTCCTTTATCTTTTAAACACACAAACACAATGCGAAACATGTGCTTATTGCCTCTGAACAATTTTACCCCCAAATGTTTAAGATATAAGGGGCCCATATCTTGATCTTGATCTGAATGGAAAGGGCAAGTGTGGAATAGTTTTCCCACTAGCTTGTGGTAAGAAACAGAAAAAGCGGATCCTAATTAACAGGTGTAAGTAGTCATTTTCAAACTACAATAGTACATTTTTCTTAATTTCCTTTGTAAAACTTCGAGTGGAAATATTTAATAAATTTCATTTGACAAATCAATTTTCATAAATTATGTTTTATTCTATTTGTGCTTTAATATATTTGACTTTGCATATAAATCAATTCAAAAATAATTTATTACATACCTAAGATATAAGATATGTGAATTACATGTTTTATTAGTAAAGGTTAATATTAGCAATAATCACAATACTTGCATTTCATTGAAAATTTAGAGCTCTAGTTTAAAAAAAATAATAGAGCTTAAAGAATTTTAAGTTGTCTTAAAGAAGCTAAAAACTAACTGAATAACTGATATTTTTGTTCAGTCCTCATTGGACTACATTTTCTTTTAGAAAATAGGGAATATTTACAATTGACAGCACATGATTTAAATTGTCGTATGCTATCTCATGGGGCTAAACAAATACATTAACTAAAGCTTACAAAGGTTTAGATGAAAGCAAAAATGAAAAGATAGTAATTTTTTTGACAAATAAAATTATAGAGACAGCTAGACCTAATAAAAACTGAGGCTACCTGTAGAAATCTAGTCATGGAAAGTCACTCCATAAATAACAAACCTACTTTTTGACAAAATTGTTTTTGTTTATAAAAGTAACACATGCTCAATTCACAAGACTTTCCAGATACAAAAAAAAAAAAAATTGAAGAAAATAAGACTCATCATCTTTCCACACCTTCACCTTCTGAAAATTACGATTAATATTTCATTTCATAGATATAGTCATGATACTGGATCTTATCTCAGGTCATGGTACCTCTTATCCAATCATAAATGACTAACAACTTGTAAGAGCTCTAACAACTGGAAATTAAAATGCACTCACCTCCACAACACATTCATAAACTGTGTCATCCAACAAAGAAATCTTGCAATGCATGTTTCTGTATCTTTTGACTGATTTCTGAGAAGCTTTTAATTCTCTTTCTGCTTTTGATTCAGGACCTTCTTCTTTTACTTCTATTTTACAGCACTCTTCAAGTCCTTCTTCCTTAGTTTCAAAATCTGGATCCTCTCTATGTTCTTCCTGAGCAGGCTGCATATCCACGATATCACCAAGTCAGTAACAAAGACATTTCACAAAACATGCTTGTATGCACTTGTACCTGTAATAATGCTACCAATAAAAAGCACTAACTGAAGAAAGAAAACAATTAAAACAAATATAAGTGATATTAAGATTAAATAATTATTTTCTATAAAAAATATTGTGATCTTGCCTAAGATCTACATGCTCTGCTATCTGCAAAACTTCATAACAGGCACACCCTGGTGGCTCAGGTATTAAGTCTGTGGCTGCGGCATAGGCTACATAAAGCCCAAGGAGCCGGGGCAGGGGAAGGGGAACAGCCAGAATGACCTAATACATAGATAAATAAACGTTCTTCCTCTTTCTTCCCTCCTGCCTGCCTACGTGCTTTTATTCTTGCCTGCTTTCTTCCTCTTTAAACAAGCAAAAAAACCTTCATAAGAGAGGCAAACTTCCACCTTTCAAATCAATGAATGAAGATTTCAGGGACCAACCTATTGTTCTCTATATTATATAGTCTTCTTGGCTTAATGCCATTATAGATATACATTTTTTGGTCTATATTTTTCTCTAACTTTTTAATTTTTATAATTAATTTTATTATTTATTCATAATATTTGTTTTGATAATAAGTGGGATTTTAAAATAATGTAATTATTTTACCATTATTTCTTTTGTTTACAAGGCCACACTCATTTTAAGATATTGAACTTACTTCTCAGTCGATGGATATTACACACAACACCCACCACCAGAGTTCCAGCGTCCTTTACCATCACCTTGTTCCCTCTCTCCTTCCCTCTCCCCTTCCACTCGCCTGATAGGTTTTATATATTATTAAAACCTATAAAAACTTTAACATCTCTTCCCATGTTCCTCAATTTTAGAAAGGTAGCTTCATGAATTGAAAAATGAAGTGATTTGTCAAATACTGTAAATTTTATGAATGGCTAAGAAGGGTTTAGAGGGCTGATTTAGGGCAGAAGGCAGCATACACAGAAGGCTTACAAGTTAACTCCTTTCTACCAAGCATGCATCATGCTAACTGCAAAGAAGTAAGAGAAAGAATGAAATCTGGTTCTCCTAAGGCAATCATTAAGTTATCCTGAAGTAATACAGGTAGGTGGGGCAACATTTTGGCATATACTTTCTTACTTCAACACAATAAAATTTCTGAAAGAGGGTACACCCATGCGGCTTAGGCAGCTGAGATGGCTAAGGTGCATAGCATGTAAAGGCCCAGGACCTGGGTTTGAGACTTAGAGCCAGGATGAAAATCAAAACAAAAATTCTTAGGTAAACTTCACTATATTCTTTCAAAAGAATACATGGCTGGTGTGCCCTGGTGGAGCAGTGGTTAGGTAAATCTCCTCTGAAAGAGCAAGTCACATACCCCAGGGTTCGAGTTCTGGGTCTGGTGGGGAAACAACCAGTGTAAACAACTAAAATGGAAATAAAATAAAATGCTTCTTAAAGAAAATCCTAGATAGAGAAGGGTAACCCAAATGACATGCTATATATATGGTTAAGCATATAAATCTTTATCCACAAAGTTTTGACTGCAAGCACAAGCTACCAAAAGAACTAAACTGGTTTGCTCCTTTAAATAATAACCCTTCGAAATTTTATTAACAGTACTAATTTATTTTGTTTCTCTTTCTTTAACATATAAACATCTGAATGTAATTTACCTCAATTCTGCATTAATGACTTCTCAGTGCGTAAGATTTTAGCTAAATCTAGAATAAACGTTGTCCATCATCTGTTTCAATTTCAGCACAGTGCTATGATCTTTAGATAAAGTTGACAAGCTTTGATTAAAATGCTAACTGAAAAACAAGATATGGATTTTTCCCGACATAAAGCAGAGAAGAAAAAAGCAATTAGAAACCTTTGAAAGTACCAGGCTTCCTGAAAGAGGATGTTATTTAATTATTTTGGTATTACTAAAATTAATGATATTAAGATATGCAGGGTATTTTTGTCTTTACTATTTGTCTTTATTATGTCTACTAACTGAGTAACAGCAACACCGGAGTACTTACCAAACACCAGGCCATGTATTAACAACTTTGTATGTGCATGTCTTTTAATCCTCATAATAGCTGTATGAGCTGGATATTATTACCCTCGTTACACAGAGGAGAAAATTGATAAAAAGCATATCTTCTCTATAATTTGAATCCTCTAACTGATTCTCTAGCCTGCATTCTTAACTATTACAAAATAGAGTAAACTTTATTTTCACTGTTTCACTAGTTAGCAAGTACATAATTACATTTTATCCTAAATTTTACTCTTAGCACCATGATATACAAGTGGTATTTCTAGAAGTACATACAGCATTTTAAGAAAATTCTAATTAGACTATCTAGCCCAAACTTGAGACCTATAACAGAAACATGTAGGACATTTTTTTTTTTTAAAGGACAGATGCAGGCAGGAATGAAGACGAGTAAGCAGGCATGAAGAGAGAGGGAGGAAGAAGTACTTCATTCATTTTATTTAGTTGTTCATCTTGGTTGCTCCCCCGGCCCTGGGTCTTGAACCAGTGACTCTCAGATGCATGTGAACTATGCCTGGTGGTGTACTAAACCACTAGGTCACCAGGGCACACCTGAAAATAACTCTTGATTTGTAGATTATTAAGTTTAAAAATAAAATGTATTCCTAGAAATTAGTTTTGAGTTGTAGTACTAATATTTTCCCAGTTTTTTTAGTCAGATGAACAAATTTACACCTCATGTCTTGTTAAATTGCACTGTGACACAGGTCCCAAACTACTATATATTACCCAGGTGATGTAAAGAGCTAAATTTCATTACCTACATATTATACTCTGTGACAGTATGATCAAGTGGAAGAGAATGCCAAAAATGAGGCAGGCATGGTTAAAACCTATCACATAGGATAGCTTTCCATAAAAAAGGAGAGCTTTGGATAGCTTGAATAGATCACATGACTTTTACAAAGAATTCCATAAAAGAATCATATTTGTTAACAAATGATCCCATTCTTAATAATTCCACCAAAATAAACTCTGAACTACCTCATCTCTTTTTTCCACCTCTCATTAAAAATCTTAACTTGTCCCATTATTATAACAAATGGATATCAGGTTGAATCAATCATTTAATTATTTTGTAAAAATTAAGTTTTCATGATGACATTTATTTTTTTAGAGTGAGAACATCAACACTTTGTGATAGCTTGTAACTATCAAAACCTAAGTCAACTCACTCATAAGAAATAAAGTCAAATGCAATTAAGTGAAAAAAAATATGTAACTTACCTTCTTCATACCCACCTGCCGCACATTCGCACATCCTTACCTGTGTTTCTGCACTGCTTAATGAGTGAAGATCCAAGGATGGGTCTGTCTTGAGTTCAGGTTCAGGAGCTGCAATTGGCGCCTTTAGAATGATCTCTTCATCAATACTGGCTCCAAATTCTATCTCTTTCTGAGCCCCTTCACCTTTCTCTTTAGCTGACTCTACTTCTTTGCCTTCTTCCTCAGAGACCTGAGACTTTGGCCTTTTAAGAAACGAAGAAAACAGCCGTGACAGGCCCCTGTTTTCTGATGTCCTCTCTCTGTTCTTGGTCAAGTCTTCATGTGTGGGAGTGTCTCCATTAGATGTTTTCAGCTTCTCACACTGATTATCTCCCTCCGCTGCTGCTTGAGAAGCCTCCTCCAACTGAGTTTCTTGTTGGCCTGAGTTTGTGGCTCCCTCGCCCTCTTCCTTCTGATCTTGATGCTGTGAATTTTCAGCCTCAGCCACTAAACTCTTCTCTGTTGTCATGATGTTGCTATTTAAAAGAAGGTAAAAAAAAGGAGAGTTCTTGTTAGAAAAACTCATTACTGCAGGAAAAACTTTAAATCAAGTCAAGTGTGCCAAAATTAATCTTTAGGTATTTAATCAACAACAGACAGTGCTCAAGTCCATTAAACAAGACACTTTCCATTAAAGTACAAAAATATCTTGCCTATACATCCTGAATAAATTATTAATGCCTTGGTTTGCTAAAGATACGCACATAGAGAAATTAGTTTAAAATAGTACCTATAGAGGCCACCTTAGTGAAATGAATCATGTTTTATATTCACTGTCCAAAGCTTTATATAGCAAAACCCAAAATTTGTCTATAGCCAATATAGTTTTATCCTCACTGGGTAAGGATCTATTTGTATACTGTTCTATCAACCTGAAGGTGTAGGGTTTGCAAAAATTATTCTCTGCAAAATCTCCTACTCCCAAAGAGATAAGAAAACATTCCAACTCTTTATTGCTCTTTTTCTTTCTATTTCTTAGAAAAAATGGACTTCACCATTAATAACAGCAAATGCAGAATTCTAGCTCTTTGTATCAGCCTTGATGACAGCAATGGTAGTATATAAAATATATAAAATAATTTAAAAAAATCCTTAGGTTTTGTTACAAAACATTTACAGTAATTTACAATGATAATCTCTTTTTTGAAGTATCCCATTTTAAATTCCTTCTGACAAATTTGACTTTGAATGCTCAGCATTTTTAAGAGCAGGCAGTAACAACACATAATAGAGTCTAATAAAATGAGCTCAATCTTTAAAGAATAAGTTAAAATGCTGATTAAATTAAAAGAGTAGGCAGTGAAACTATTACAATAGAAAAATAGAGAAATAACAAGAGAAGGAAAATTTATAAATAAATGATTCAATTATAGGAGAAGAAAAGGTATGCTGAAAGTCTCACGTTTCAAACTTGTTGATTTCCAACCCAGGAATCAGATCTCAAAATTGCAGTATTATTAGTCAAGTCTCACAATAGAAGCCAGAAACACTACCACACCTAGTTTACTGAAGAATTACCAATACACAGTGAAACTTTTGTAACACCAGGCCATGAAGTTAACTAGTTAATGATCTTATACTTCGATTCTCTGCTACACCTAGAAATACTCCACCGAAAAAGCTTTATTTACTCCAGCATCAAGGGGAAAAAAAGAAAAAGAAACATCTGGGACTATATCAAACTTTGCTTTTTCATTGCAAAAGAAAACGTCACCAAAGCAAAAAGACAACCTACTAACTGGGAGAAGATATTTGTGTTCCATATTTCTGAAAATGGTTTAACATCCAAAATATACAAAGAACTCATAAAACTCAATACCAGAAAAATAGACAATCCAATCAAAAAATGGAAGAGGGACTGCTGAGACGTTTTTGTGAAGAGGATATACAGATGGCAAACAGACCACAAAAAGATGTTACTACTCCTATTTGCAGGGAAATGCAAATCAAAACAATAATGAGATATCACCTTACACCTGAAACACTGGCTATTATCCAAAGTCTGGAAAACAATAAATGTTGGTCAGGATGTGGAGAAAAGGGAACACTTTTACATTGCTGATGGGAGTGCAAATTGGTGTGGCCCTTATGGAGAAAAATATGGAGAGTCCTCAAAAAGTTGAACATGGAAACCTACATGATCTCACCATCTCACTTCTAAATATTTAACCAAAAGATTAAAAAACACTGACTTGCAGAGATTTATGCACCCCTATGTTTATTACAGCTTTATTCACAATAGCTAAGAACTGAAAACTACCTAAGAGCCCGACGTCAGATGAATGGATAAAGAAGATGTGGTATAAACACACAATGGAACACTACACAGCCATTAGAAGAGTTGAGATTCTGTCATTTGAATCAACATAGGTGGATATAAAAGGTATTATGCTAAGAAGAAAGAAGAAAGATAACAGACGACCTCACTCATAGGTGGAATGTGAATAGAAAAAACAAAGGAACAAACAAAACCAAAAAAGCCAACCCTTGGACACTTGCAATAGAACTGAGGTGGCTAATAGGGAATGGGGCGGAGGTGGGGGACGTGGTATGTGGAGGCGGAGCTCACTGAACAATGATGAACACTTGATGATTTGGTGGAAGGTAGCGTGTGTTAATAAATTTCTAAGAATTGGGGAAACTGCCCATATGGGGAAACTACACATGAGTTTATTTTCATTTGTAAAGCAGTTACTGCAATAATAAAAATTGGAGAAAAAAAGCAGTATTTACATAGTCTTCCCATCTATTCCAAACTATTTAGATGAAGCAATTTTTCTGGATGCTAACAATCTGAATTAATAAACTATATATATATTGGGCTTGTTCCCTCAGGTTGTACACATTGCTGGTCTCTCTACCTGTAAAGTTCTAGCTATTTGAAGGCTGGTCCCCTTCTCAGCAGCACAGTCTCAAATCAGAGGTCCTTCTCTCCCTACCTTCCCCATCCCTCCCACCAAAATGCAATTTCTCTGTGAACAGAGTAGTCTCTAGCACATACAGACATTAACAGATGCTTACTGAATGAATTAATTCAGATTGAATACACTTGATAAATTTAACTATAAAGGCATTCTCTAAATTTATTCGACTAAATTTACTTCAGATGTATGATAGTCATTCATTCCTTCAATTTATACTTAACAAGCACCTAGAATAGGGATACAAAAATAACAAAATAAAATAGTAAGGTCCATGCCAGCATGGAGTTTACATACTTGATTCAAATTTAACCAGTATACTGAATGAAAAAAATTCAGAGGAATACTATTTACAATTTGAGCTAAGTCTAATATTTATAGTTAATTGGAATATGCATTAAAAAGGGAAGGAAGCTAATATGTACTGAGCACTGTTTCTGTGTTAGAGCCCATGTTATGGGCATTATCTATATTATTTCAAGTAAACCTTTTCAGTAACCCTGGAAGGGACTGAGGAATTGCCTGATTTTATAGGTGCAGCAATCAAAACTCAGTAACTTGTCCAAGGTCACACTGCTAGCAGGTAGCAAACCACTATGAGTGGTATTGAAATAAACAGGCATGTTGGTGAAAGCAAAAGGTCTTATGTGGGTTCTTACTGCTGATCTATCCTAATTATTGTATTTAAAATATTATAAATAGTTGAAGTAATCAAAATATTTATAGGAATACATTTTCTAGTCTCCTTTACTAAGCCATCAAAATCGCCCTGTGCTAATAATGTGCAATTCAATCTTTATAAACACACTTAAAATGTTTACCAACTATTATTCTTAATGTGTTCCCACAAGTGAAATACATTTGTACTTTTAAATAAAGGAAATAAAATTGTCTTTAATTCCTCTTTATATTAAGAGTAGGCTAATTCATTTTTCAAATTTCTTTTTCTTTAATCTCTTAAGTAATCAAACTTGATCTAGAAAGAAAATCTGGATATCAAACCACCTCTTATTCTAAAAGTATAATGACTGATTTAAGAGCAGCTGTTTATTTTATACTTTCTTTGCAAAAATAAACACCACTTCTATATTAAGAGTTTCCCACACAACAGACTTTACAACAAGGTCTCTCATAAAGATCTAAAAAAGAAAAATGAACAGTGGTGGAAATTTGTGGTGGGTGTGGAGTGACATCATATATTTGATGAGGATATTCCCTGCAAATCTAAATGTATTATTTTGTAAATCAAATTAAATATAAATAAAAAAATATAAATCAATATAAATAAATAAAAAATATCTTAAAAATTACTTTTTGTGAATGCTTTAGCAGATATGAAAATAACTTAAAACTCTACTTCTAACAGTCTTTTATATTTTTGGTAAATAAAAGAGTATTCTTATGTCATACTTTTTTCTTACAGGTTTGAAGTTAGAAAAGCTCATCTAAGGATATTTGTATAATTGCTTTCACAATAAAAGAATGTCTTATCTCTAACAAAGCAGCTGAATGAGTTTCAGTTTCCATTTGTTTAAAAAAAAGAGATGTTTATCATTCATATGATATAATGCTTGTTAGAATTTAATGCACATTAAATCACATAGCAAGCAACATCGCTAAAATACTGATTCTAAATGAAGGGATCTGGAAAGGAGCCTGGGAGCCTGCAAAGGAGGTCCCAGATATGACCAAATTTTCTGGTCTACTGAGTGCACTTTTGAACTGCAGGGCATAGCAAACTACTCTTACTTTGAGAACATACTCAGTATTGCCCAAGAAACGATGTTGGTAAAAAGCTATTTTCAGAAAGTGGATTGTAACTATGAGAAATGTTTAACACAATAAATTCTCTACAAATGTTTGCTGAGTTAATGAGAATGAAGTAAAGAATTGAGCATATTATTCACTGCAGAAGCAGAACCATTAATCACTTAATCAAAATTGAGATATTTAATCCATATAGCTGTGGCGATCCCAAGTTGTCCAAGAAGCCGGGACACTTGTCCAGTGTTAGTATTAAGGATACCTCCATGGATAGGATCTCTTTGCCACATTTGAGATGGAATGATCAAGACATAAGAATAAAGAATCAAAGGATAATATCAGTGTAAAATAGATACATTTTGCCACATAATGGAACATACGTAAAAAACAAGTTAAACCTAAATAAACAACAAGTAAGATTTACCATATAAAGAACAGACATACCAGCAGAAGGGCAAAGACATCTATTGAAACATACTGAAACCAGGTAATATTAAGGTAATGTATATCACGTGTAAGAAAACAATAAAAAAGTCAGACAATACACATTTAGCAGAGATGCTACGGCCTCTGTGAGGAAAAATACATAAAGTGAATTATTAAGAACAGTTTTCATGCATGTTCTTTCCAGCCATATGCACATGGATAGGGATGTTATTAGTATGAAGCACAAAAGCAAAAGGGAAAGATTAAGAGAATATAAATTGAAACTGATAAACCAACCAAGTATCTCTAGTTAGCTCTGAGGCTGATCAAAATTAAACAAATGAAAAAAGAGCTAAAATAAAAATTCTTACAGATCATTTACTAAAAGCTCAAATAGACTTGGCCTGACAAATCTGTTATACATACAACCAAGTTCTTCATAATATAAAGGATACAATGGAAAATGGGGGGTGGGGGGGCCGGGGGATATACAAATAAGTCAAGCTGCAAAGACAAGATAAATGCTCTCCAAACAGGCCCTTCCTGTGTAAATGAGACTATTTTCATTCTGAATACAAAATCCAAAAGGAGGTATCTATTTACTTAATGACAGAAAGAGGTCTTTTGATTTAAAAAAAATCAGCACAGCACTGAGGGCAAACTGATGAGTTCCCATTCCATCTCAATCCTAAACCTCCAAACCTTAGGAATTACACTCCATCTAGCATCAAAGATACACTTGTTTTAACAGTGTGCATCTATTGACTTCAAGCAAATCAGATCTCTGATTCTGAGCAAGTCCCAAGGGTTGGATGTTATCTTTCATCTTTTTTTGTATCTCTTTCTACCATTAGTATAGTCTGCATGCCAGTAATGTTTCTTGGGTGGAAAACTTTGCTAAAACACTCCAGTTTGACAACACTTACCTACAGAGATATATGCACCCCCCCGCCATGTTCATTGCAGCATTATTCACAATAGCCAAGAGCTGAAAACTACCTAAATACCCATCAACAGATGAGTGGATAAAGATGAGGTACATATACACAATGGAATACTATGTGGCCATCAAAAAGGGAGAAATGATGTATATAGAGATAAAAAAACAAATGAATAACATAAACTAAACAATACTAGACTTGAAAAAGACAGAATTAATCCAAAGGACAATAGACTCAGTGGTGGGGTGGGGTAGGGGGAGGGAAGGCAAATCAAAGGATACCAAAGAGATGAGGGAAGAGTGGGGTAAAGAGTATTAATTGCAAAGTGAAGACAAAAAAAATAAAAAGGAAATAGTGGTAAATCTATTGTGCAATATACAGATGTAAAGTTGCTATTACATATACCTTGAACAACTTAATGTTAAAATGAAATATTCCTTCAATAAAAATTTAAAAATATTTTTTAAAAAACACTCCAATTTGACACCATTAAGAAAATTCCCCTAACATCACCACTTAGGAACGAAATTTAACAATTTAATCATTGGTAATACTCTTCAAATTAGCTCACTGACTATATAACAGTGTTTACTAGGTACTACTCATGTATGACGTTCCGAATTGGCTCTTTGAGAGAGACCAAAAGTGAATACTACACAAATCTTAAGGAAATAAGACTGATACACGAGTAACTAAAACACAAAGCAGTCCCTGATGCTTAATGAAACAAGGTCGAGGGAATGGAACCATTACAGAAGTGTTAAGTAATAACTTTGAACTAAAGTAATCATAAGAGATCATGTGGAAATGTGGTGTTTAAGGTATGTTTTGAAAGATAAGTGTAAGATGTCAATAGAAAGAAACCTAAATTGCAGGGTAGTTGGAACAGGGAGGGAGGGGAAGGGAGGAACAAGATGTGGTAAAAGGCAAGTGCAATTTCAACATCCTAAAATGCATATAGCAATTAAATAAAATAAATAATAAAACTTTATAAAATAAACAAACAAAAATGCAAAGGGCAAATAAAATTCTAGACAAGAGAAATGGCATTATTAAGAATTCTGTAGCTGTTCAGGAACTAGTAAGTAGCTCAGACGAGTTGAAACAGCACTAAAAAAGGAAAGTAGAAAGAGAAAAGCTTATAGCAGAGCTACCATTTAAAATTAAATTCTAACTGAAGCAATAATAGCAGCTACCATTTATTGAGTTCCTACTAAATGCCACACATTATTCTACATGCCACGTTATCTGACAACCGTAGATGCTTGTTTCCAGATAAACAGGCTCTGGGAAGATAAGAAATTTGCCTCAGATCATAGGACCAAGTCATGCTTTAATGAAACTATGAATATCCTACCGGGAACTGATTCTATTTAAGTTCTCGAGACAGTACATGTTTTTGTAAAAGCTGGTACTTCAGATATTTCTACCCATTGTTCTCTGCTAAAAACAACAACAATCTACCACTGAGAATTTATGGACAGGCTATTTAATTTGACAAAGACGACCTCTATTATCTGTTTCAAATCTTTCACTCGTGTACCTTTTTCTCTTTCCCTAGAGTTTATCAGACAGAATGAGGAGACAAGGAAGAACAGGCAAGGAAAACATTATGAAACGATTTGAATAAAATGCTACATAGTTCAGACTTTATCCTGGAGCCATGGGAGATTCACTTCAAGTTTTTAAATGGGAAGGTGGGTAAATACAGTAGAGGAAGCAGGGGTTAGAGGCAGAGACTAGCAAGTGATTGGGTAAATTTAGGTTAACAGTGAATAAATTCACAATGGAAATCCCTAGGGAAGCTGAAACCAACACCAGGCAGAGAAACTTGAAAGGCTTTGCTGCCAAGATTTAAGAACTACTGTTGCCTTTAGTTTCTCAAGCTTATTCTCAATAGCATGCTTCTCTTTAACCCAGGCAGTTTCGTATCTGAGCCTGAAGGCATTTTTATAATATACCTTCTCTGGTCTACTCTGATAATTGGCTTAAAATAAAAGAGGCTTAGCAATAGAATCACAATAGAAAATAGAAGGGGAAAGAGATGGCTATTTCACAGACATCTCAATACAAACATGTCCAGAATTAAAGTCCTGATTCTCCTTTTGCCATCCCAGTAAATAATTCAACCACACCATCCAGTAGCTCAAACCAAAAATCTAAGTGCTCTCCTGTCTCAGCCTTCTCCATTTCCTTTCCCCATTAAATGCACCTGTTAAGTCCAACAGCGCCTACATTTCAATTTATATTTAGCGTGCTTTCTACCTTCTCTACCTTCTCTCCTGGGCTTCATTTTTCATCCAGAATGTCATAGAAAGTAACAATCCCTCAGTTTTATTTATATTACATCTTAAGTCTTTCAGCTCTGGGCAGTTTCTTTAAAGAAATCAGAATCTATTTGAAGAAGAAATAGAATATAATGATGAATTTTGAAACCATGCAGAACGTACATAACTGAGAGATAATGGAAATGCTTAGCTTATCACTAGAAAAAGAGAATCCAAAAACAGGGAAATAATTATTGCCCTCACAAATTTCAAGAGCTGCCAAATTAATGTGATTCCTAAAGGCAGATTAGTTTGTAAAATTTCAGGCATCATTTTCATCTCAATAAAGTAAAAGGAAGAAATTCCTAGTAATTAAGAGATAGCCAATAATTAGATGAGTTGTTTAGGGATAGTGAGCCTATTATTACTGGAAATACCGATTCAGCAGCTGAATGACCACTTATGGATGACAGAGAAAGGATTCTTCCATTAAGTGGGTCTTTACAATAACTGACCTCTAAGGTTCTATCCAAATGCTAAGATTCTGAAGATAGGAAGAAAGGTAAGGAAGGAAAAAAAGGGATAATTGAATAGTGACACAATTGGGTTATTTATTTTTTAAAGGCAAGTAGCCAGGCAGGCAGAGAGAGGAAGAACCATGTTCATCTTGGTTTTAACCCCCACCCCAGGACTTGAATCTGGGTCCCTGGGATATGTGGCCTGCACACTCGGCTGAAGGCAGCCTACAAAACCACTACTCCACCAGGGTGTGCCGATTGGGTTAATTTTAAAAGGCTATATAGTAAAGTCAGAGTCACCATTTGAGTTGTGGGGGGGTGGGGGGGAAAAATGATAAAATTCCCTTTTACTTCTCTAATCAGACAACCAATCTAGTGGCGTTCCAGCTGACAGAAAAATTGTTCGCGTACTGAAGTTTCAAAAACTGTACTAGAAAAAAAATTTTCCCAATAAAAGCAATCCCTTTCAAAACCACAGGAAAGTGTCTTTCTTTTAAAACACAATTTAAATACACTAATTAGCACTTCTAGAAAATAGAGTAACTGTGTGTTTTTTAGATTAAAATAGTAATTTAAAATGTATCAAAAGAATCTCTTCACGATTTTCCCTCCATCCAAAATTATCTGGACTTTAAACCACTACCTGTGGAGACTTTGTAAAGAAAACTTGCCATGCTGGGTGAGTCAGGAATGTCACTCAGCATGAACATGCTGTATCCAACAACTTGTTTTGTTTTGTTTTTTCAATCTAAGTCATTTCTATGGTGACTAGAACAACTGAATCAACTAATTTAAAGATAGTTTAAAACAAACCTTTACTCATTGCATTCTAAGACCAAACACTGCTCGGCACTTCTCCACAGAATTTAATTTGTATTTAATGTCTAGATATATTCTAAAAGTATACCTCCTGGGCCCTTCCAGAAAACATTCATAATGACTCAAGGAAGATGTGAGATATAAAATTTCATTTTCCATAAAACTGAGTTTTTTTAGTCCCTCTAAGTGTCAAATGAATTCAGCCATTCTGCAATCAAACGTTCTACCTCTGAGCTACTGTTTTGCCATTCTGATGGAAATCTTCATAAGATGAATCACACGCTTCTTGTTTCAGTTTTTAAATCTATAGAACATAATTAAGCCTCCACTGATTTAGTCATCATCATGAACCTCAATTATCACCTAGTGCTAATGTCCTCAAGGCCTACTAACGTCTGTAGGGCTAGTTAGCTCTGCTGCAGGGATACCTGACTAGTGTGCTCTTTTATTGTCTGTATCTGTCTTTAATCACTTTCTGATTAGTTAATTTGCAGAATTAACTCACATTTCTTATTGATATCAAGGTGGCCTGATAACAAGTAGCTTCTAATATCTCAGAATTCTAATTTCCTATTTGCTAATTGATCATTGACTAGGAAACCAAATAGTCAAATGTGTTAAATTGGTATCTAAAATAAGTAGTAAGGAAGAGCAAGATTGATACTTTACATAATTTGAATTGCAGTGTTTTGTTTTGTTTTTTTAAAGGAAAGGTACAGGCAGGAATGAAGGTGAGTAGGAAGGCAGGCAGGAAGGAGAAGAAAAAAGGATTTTATTTATTTTACTTAGTTGTCATCTTGTTTGTTTCCCAGGGTCTGGGCCTTGACTGGGGTCTTTGGGTTGCATGTGGAGTACACCCAGTGAACTAAACTACTAGGCCACCAGGACATGCCTGAAATCTCTTTTAATTCTTCAAATATCATAAAGCTACTTTGAGGTTTTCATTGTATTATGATTAATGAAGGATGTCAGATAAGTAACCTTCAAATAAAACAAATACAATCATTCTCTTTCCTTACAAGTAGAGAGCAAAAGATTTTAATGCTGCTATTTATATAAAGTGTTTTATTATATAAAATCTTTTGGAAAACTAAGAACAAAGTAACTGTTTAGTCTGCAATAAGAAAGGGAGAACCAATTAATAACATCAAAAACATCAAGGTAAGTATGAACAAATCCTGCAAATGTCTAACTATAAAGGGGCTTTAGCTAAGACTGTAAAGTTTCTTACACTCTTTTTATTTCCCCCTAGCCCTATGTCTCAAATCTGTATCCTTGGGCTTTACATGGTCTGTACCTCAGCCACCTCAGTCACTACACTTTTTTTTTTTAAGGTGCAGGAAGGAATGAAGGAGAACAGGAAGGCAGGCGGGAAGAGAGAAGAGGAAGTTGTTCATATCCGCTGTTCCCCCACCACCTGCCCTGGGTCTTGAACCCTGGACCTTGGGATATATGTGTGACTACTCCCATGTACACTAGACCATTAGGCCACCAGGGCACACCCAGCTACTCACTCTTATTTTATTTATTATCTTAAAGCCAATTCGATTTAGCAGTAATTATCAATTTCTAAACTTAAAAAATTCCTTATGATTTATTATATTGGTAAATTTCACTTTAAACAGAAAACTATAGTAAGTTAACTGAATATCAAATGTCCTCTGATTTGAGTACAATTATGAACAGAACCTTGCACTGAATCATGGCTTGTTTTACCAGAAATGCTGAAGACTGGAACAGATGCTATGATTGTCTCCCACCATTGGTAATGTGAAAAATATACTACAGACTACCAGAAGATGTAATGCTCTCTTACACAGTTTTAACGCTGGCACAAAGACAAGACTGAATAACAGTGGAGTATTTCAAGTAACCCACTATTTGCTAAAGATGTTCAATAAAATTACCAACTAAGCTTGATAACATTTTTCTTGCTGAAAAGGGAGCCCTATTATTATGCTTCTAACTCTGGGAAATAAAGAATAATTTGTTGCTAACATGAAAGTATCAGGAATTTTGGCAGAAAAATAACAATCTCACAAAGTTTTTATATGAGAAAAGTGATCATAGTCAAATATGTAAGTTTATAAATAAAAATTTTAAACACTTAAAACAAGGCATGACTACATGGCTAAGACCTCTGTAAGAAAATAAAATGTATAAAGATAAAACAGTTCTTGAAAGTGAAGTTCATTCACTATATCTCACAGACATATATTAGTGGCCAGGTTCTTTTCAGGTCCTGTCAATATGGCAGTGAAGTTTTCTCTATACAATCAGAAATTTGGGGGGAAAGCACTTAATACACAGTTATCAACAGTAGGGGACAAGTGTACAAACATGGTTTTAAAAACATCATTGTGAAGGAACACTGACAAAAAGAATGACCAAAGTTTAAGGCCCACTAAAGGGTGAACTAGAAAGGACTTTGTAAAATGGCAATAAAGAAAGAGGAGGGATGGGGGAGGAAAGGGAAAAAGAAAGGAAGGTCAAATTTATACAACAACCAAAGGGAAAAACAGAATAGTGTTAATATGCGTCAGAGACAAAATTACCTGTGCTCTTTTCAAACCAACAATATAAAGAAGGATTAATAATGAATGATAGTTCAGGCCAGTGTAAGTCACTTTATAAATTAAAATGTATTTAGTTCTCTGATTACAGAAAAACTATATTTCTAAGTAACTTGAAAAATTGATCTCAGATTCACTAATATACTATGTCCTTATCAAATCTGAAGTTAGTGTGATTGAATTATAGAGCAAAAGAAAAAAAAAAGCCCACTAAAGCTGAAAGATGGACCAAAACCAGTAAGAAAGAATTTAAAAGAAATTTAAGAAAGGTTTCTGCACTGAAGCTTAAAACATAGTTACATACAAGAAAGGTGTAGGCACCCTGGTGGAGTAGTGGTTAGGTCAGCGGCATTCAGCCAAGAGCGCGATCCACATACATTCCAAGGACCTGGGTTCCCATCCCCATGGTCCATGTGAACAACCAAGATGAGCAACTAACTAAAATAAAACTGCCTCTACCTCCTCTCTCTTCCCACATGTCTGCTTCTGCTTCCTTCATTCCTGCCTGCACCTTTCCTTTGAAAAAAAAAAAAAAAGTGGAAACAAATGCTCATCATTCAGAAAACAGATGAATTAATAATAAAATCATGCAAGGTAAACTACAACAGTGAAAATGAACTAGAACTGCACATCGACATAGATGACTGCCATGTTCAATGAAAAAGGACTTTTGTGTAGTACTGTTGATGTAAAATTTTTAAACATACAATATTGAAGGAAAAAAATAAACAGTGGTAAACTTACTGTATTATATACAGATGTAAACTTACTATCATGTATATTTAAACCTACTTAATGTTAAATGCAATATTCTGTCAATAAAATCAATTTAGATAAATGAAATAGAGTATTATATATGTATATACATATATTGCCTAGAAACACATGTGTAACGAAAGTATAAAGAAATGTATAATCACAAATTAAAATTGTGGTTACCTCCAGAGATGGAGAGAGAGACAATAGGGCCTCTCATCTGTATCAGTAATGTTCTATTTTGTAAGTGGGTATTGTTTATCTTTTTCTATTTCTTGAATATTTACAATAACTTTTAAGAAAATTACATAGTGATGTTCTGAGAAGACAGTAACATTTTTTTTAATTTCATGAGTCAATTATGCAATGTCATTTCAAAAAGATTAATATGATCTTGATAGAAGGGTGGAACCCAAATTATGGGAAATAACTGAGTCACTGTATTATTTATAGTTAATATTGTTTCCATTCTGTGCACTATATTTTAAGTAGGATAAACAAAACAGTATATCCAATGAACAGAATGATAAGTCTAAGGCCCATGACCTTAGTCAATACATCAAAAGAAATGAGGATGTTCTGTTTCTTTTTTCCAGAACAAAAGTAAGACTAAAGGGAGAAACTACATAGTTGGTTAAATACAAAAACAAAAATAACACAGTGATAAAAATGTGATGTATACAAGCAAAAGAATATTATTCAATCTTTAAAAAAATTGAGAGGCACCCTGGTGGCTTAGCAGTTAAGTCTGCTGCCTCTGGTCGTTGCAGACCACAAACAACCCACCAGGATTTGTGGCCTGGGGCAGAATGGGGAGGCAAAAACCAAATGAACAACAAATAAAATACAATTTCCAAGTACCATTCAAGTAATTATTACAGTCATAACTGAGCTGTCAAGTATGCTAAATTTAACAATTGTCCCCTGTAACCTATTCTGAACTGAAGACATCTAACATAAAATTGTCTGTATTTGAAAGGAAAATTGAGATGGGATGTATATATGTGTGTGTGTATATATATATACATATATATATGAAGATATTTATAACACTTGGCATCATATAAATCAGTTCCAATCCTAGGATTTCCCAATTTGATGCGTTTTCCATTAAGCATGCATGCACACCTGTGCACACACACACACACTTCGACATGATTTCCAAACATTTTTCTTCCCCTCTTTCCAGTGAGGAACTCCATGGGAACCCGGCAACACACAAAACAGTGAAGATAAAGATTCATTCCAACCATGGACATTCTAAATTATTGTAACTTGCTTTCTTCCAAGCAATTGATAAGAACTATAAGGACGAGAGCCTAGATTATCCATCCTAGAACTATAGTAACAATATAAATGACTTCCACAGAATCTTTCTAGTTCTAAAACACAAGAGTAAAAATCTACTCTGCAGTCTCTGAATTATATCCTTTATACAAGATTTTATTGATATGGCTATCAACTCCCATAGTATTTATTATATTGCCCATACACCATTTTCCACACCAATATCTTCAAATGAATTTGCATAAGTAGAAAGAGATTACTTAATCCTTGCTCTGCAAATTGCCTGATAAATTCCTATTTCATAGGTCATGGGATATGGGTGAAATTGAAATTAAGTTTATTGCTGAAGCTATATATACCTCTGAGTACAACACTGAAATACAGCTAGGAAATAAAATATGACACTACCTTGCAGCACCTAAAAATATACTGTTCCTTTTAGGGAGGAGAAAAAGAATATTTTCATTCTGTTTTCCCTATGTCCTGTAACTGTAATTCTTCCTGCAGATATTATTTTCTAGAACAGCATCATGAAATCCCAGATCAACTTACATTTCTCACTAATGATGGCTACTGGGTCATCATTAGTGAGAAATAGGTTACATTACTATTTAGATTAAAAATGAGTTATTTTTGAGTATAGAAAAAACAGCACCACATAGTAATGGATAGTGTGTTTGAGAAAGATATGCTTGAATATAAAGGAACTGATACTCTATAAATAAAATTCAACTACCTGAAAAAGTTCCTATGTAGATAAAGATCATAAACTATAAAAATCAGGTTCAAGTACTTTCTGAATTGCTTATAAATAGAAACTTGTATTTGAAATAACAATTTCCTACAATAACTGAATCCTTTCTTTAAGGAGCTAGAAGAAACAGCTAAATCGTTTTTATACTAAATATCCACTCCACACCTTGAATGTATAGCAACCCAAGGGCATGAGGAGAGTGGCGGGCTCGTCAAAAAAAGTATTCCTTTTCTGGAGGGGGAAAAAAGGAATATCTTTGAGTTAAAAATCTTTCAATCCTTTCAGGATCACGAATAGCTTTATTTTTATTTATATTACATGAAGGTTACAGACTCAGCATGGAAAGGACTTTAATAAGATATATCATTCCAACTACTCATCAATATACCTTACTGACATGTTGCTAATCAAAGGGCTATCAAAGCCCTTGCTTAAACACTTCTGATGGCAGAGATGCATTGCCCATTCCATTGTTGAGAGACCTCCCCTCGCACAGAACCCAATGTGCCTTACTATAATTTACACATACAGTCCTAGTTTGACTCATAATCACCCAAAGTAAGTCTACTTCTGTTCCCATACAAACGTTTAAAATCTTTGAAGGTAGCATTAGTTGGAACCAGATGAAATTGATGCCATTCAGCATTTTTTTTTACATTAAATAAAAACACACAGTTCAACTTTAATTTATTGTTTTTTACCCCTCACACTGCTCCCTTCTCCATTGGCCTTCTCTTTCTGAGGCTAAATATCCTCCATACTTAAACTGTTCCTTATACAGAATCCAGTTTTCTGGTCAATATATTCCAAATAGATTCCAGAGTACTAATATCTTTCTTTCAAATGTGGTACTCAGAATCAAACACTTCTTCCTAAATGACTGAAATCAGAAAAGTTCTGATATAAGTACAATTTTATAACCAGATTCTGAGCTGAAAACTGAACCATCCATTCTTAATAGAGGAGCCAGAATGATTCCACTAAAACTTAAGTCAGATCATTCCACTGCCTCCAACCCCTTCAATTACATTTCGTATCATTTGGAATAAAAGTCTCTTCTACCACTTCAACTGTCCAGCCACATTGGTCTCCTCAATGTTACCTGAACATGCTAGGCACGCTCCACTTGTGTATTTGCTATTCCCTCTGCTGGAAAGCTGTTTCCCAATAGCTGCAAGGCATACTCCCTTTGGGTCTATACTCAAATATCACGTTCTCACTTTACTAAGCCACCCTACCTACCCCCTGTGCTTCTTTGTTAAGTTTTTTCTCTATCGTAATACTTACTCTTTAATGGCATGCTATATAGTTTTTACTCATTTGTTTATTTGTCTACTCCACTAGAACATAAGCTCCACTGGAGCAAAGAACTTTGCCTGTTTTGTTCATTGCTGCATTCCTGGTACCTAGGATGCTGCACAAATAATTATCAGGTGAGCAAACAAAAGGGCAAGTGAATAAGAGGAATTGATCTTAATATGCTTAAAGGTCAAAGACAACTTTCCTTATTATAAAAAAATGCACAGGAGTCATCTGGTAAAGAATAAAACAGTAACAGAGTACCCTGGTGGAGTAGCAGTTAAGTCAATTGCCTCTGAAGGACACAAGCAACATATCCCTGGGTTCAAGTTCCAGGTCTGGGAAAAACAATCATTGAGAACTAAATGAAAATAAAATAGAATGCTTCTTCCTCCTCTGTCTTCCTTCCTGTCTGCCAACTTGCCTTCATTCCTGCCTGCACCTTTCTTTAAAAAAAAAAATTAACGGACTTCAGATATACACAAGAAGAATGCAAAAAGCTTATTTACATATCCAGGTTATTTCAATATGGATATGCTAACTCCTTTTAAAATAAATTGATGATAGGCAATAATTAATATCAGAAATTTTGGTATTACCCTTTTAATGCTTTTCTTAAAAAAATACTATTTTAAAGAAAGACATTCACTGATAGGATGTTTTGTAACTTAATTATAAAACAGTTGGCTAAATTATTGTGCTGCCTAGTAGCAAAAGGAAATAAGACCTTGAAATGCTCATCTAGTTTATTACCAATATTTTCTTGTGTAGTTCAGATGGTCTCTAACAAAGAAGCACTGAAAAGAAATCAGTGATGAGCATCACTTTGCAAATGGCAGAGAACTCAGATTGCCAGAGTGTTCAGTTCTGGGTCAGCTCCCAGGGGTCTAAGTCCAAAGAGAGGCAGGCCTAGTCATTCATACACAACCTCTAGATCATTCTTCATTTATACGTGTTCTGAAAAAGTGAGGTTGTGTTTCAGTGAGTCAGGAGGATCATGAGTCAAACTAGATACCCAGAAATACTGTTAACTCATTCTGTTTCCACATCTGATTCATTCATCTTCTTTCTCTTTGATAGTCTCTAGACTAACACTTATTCTCTCAAGTAATATTACTCCTATAAGAAGCCCTATCAGGAAATAACTTTCAAAAAAATTCCTTAAAAGTAATTATGAACAGCTTCCCTGAAATATGTAGGTCCAAGAAAATGTTTAAATAGTATAATATTTTCATTGGAGACCAATGAGAATTGCAGTATCAAAATCAGCTTTTTCCCCCATAATTAAACAACTGTATATTTTCTTTTTTCTCCTTTGAGGAAAATAAAAATTAAAGTTTTAATTACAAGCAATATAAAAAATTCTGCTAATTCAAATAAATTAATGTGCAATTCCACAAACATTTGCTGAATATATCCTAACATTCTAGGCACCACACTGAGAGCCTAAATGTGGCTCCTTCCCTCAAAGACTACAAAGTCGATTTAAAAAGACAGGAAAAAGTAAGCAGGAAGGTACTCACCTACGCAGAAAGTAAGCACAGCACAGAGAACGGGCACTTAAAGCAGCCTTCAGAAAAGTACTTTTGGAGACAACCTGAGGCAAGTCTTAGAGGATGAGAAGGACTGAGGTGAAGAAAGGAGGAACGAACATGCTTGCCTAGATGAGTACCAAGAAAGAACATCAACACAAATGCAAAACAAGCAGTTCCCTGCAGTTTGAGTATAAAATACAGGATAACCAAAAATAACAGCGGGCGTGACAGGCTTGGGATCAAGTAGGGGTGGATTAGGGAAGACCTTCCTTTGCAACTTTCAACAATTTATCCCTTACCCTCTATAAAATAGGGAGCCACTAAAAGATTTAAAACATGGGTTTTCCACAGTAAAATCTGCTTTAAAGGAATTTTCTTTGGTGAGTGGGTATAGGAGATAGGAGGAAACAGCAACGTCCTAGTCAAAAGTTCTCTTTAACAGGCTGGAAGATTACTATAGCCCAAACCAAGATTGTAGAGATGGAAGAAAAGATGATGGACTCAGAAATTACTGAGGAATCACTGTAGAACAGAGTGGGTTACTGGCAATGTGACTTTTGGCAAATTCCTTAATTTTTCTAAGCCTCGATTTCCCCAAATGTAAAATCTTCCCTAGTTCACAGTAATTTAGCAATAAGAAGATGTATATCACTTAGCTCAGTAATTGGTACTCGGTAAATACTCAATTTATGATAGCAATTATTATTCATAAGGTAAAGTGACCAGGCTTTGGTGGCTGAATGTAAGTCATGTAGATTTCACTAATATAATAGATGGTTAAGTAATATTTAAAAGAAGAAACAGGTTTAAGTAGATAATTTAAAACTGATAAAAGCCTGAGTGTTGCATATAAATGCATGAGGTATGCATACTTGACCTTGAGTATGTAAACTGATCTAACCAGGTTATAATGAAGCATCAGAGAATGCTAAACCCTAATCAGAAATCAGGAAACATCTAGTTGAGTGGTTCTTAATCTTTTTGCTGTCATGAACCATCTGAGAATCTGATGAAAGCAACAGGCCTTCTGTTTAGAAATCTTCAAAAATAAAATCCGGCAACCAAGGGTTAAGGACTCCCTGATCCATTTCCCTAAAGGGGAAATACAATTAGGCTGAGATAGTTATTGCTAATTAGTGGCAAAGGGAAAAGCAAAAGCCAGGCTCTCTAGTCCACATTTTTTCTACATTATTACCAGCAACTTGAAATGATTCTTTCATATTTACCTTTACTTAGTCAGTTAAGCAAGGTTACACACACACACACACACACGCACACACACGCACACACACACGAATTCAGATTTTACTGACTGCCGCTTCTGGACCGCATCAGCTTCCTAGATTCAATGGCATTTCCGAAAAAAAAAAGCAATTGCTTCCCATTTATGCACTTCAACTAAACAGAAGCATAAGTTGTAAGTTCTTTCAGTTTGTTTTATTTACCTTTTTTAAAAAGCATTTGCTTTACTTTTTAAAAAACTTCTTCCTAATGAGAATAGATTTCTTCAAATATCTTTCTGTGTAAAGACTATTACTACCACTTAATTCTATAAATACTATGGCTGCCTACCAAGTACACGACACTAAGAATGAAAGCAAAAATCAATTTTTAAACTGTCAGTTTAAGAACTACGACAAGAGGTATAAAGTCACCGTTGCTATAAAAGCTATAAACCCATGATGGGTTTCGACATGGTGGTGGAATCAGTCTGTTCTCATGAAAGAAGAGCAAATTCATGGGCATTTCCTCTAAAGATTTCAAATGCACACTAAAGATTTATTGCACTCTTGGATCTGGAAAGGGAGAATCAAATTTGAGTTATGATAGTAGTCTGTGTTAGTATAAAGTTGAATATTTTATTTTTTTTGTTAAAGTATGAGAGTCATGTGTTAATATACATATTCCTGAGAAATATATCATATATTAAGGTGCACATGAAAAGACAATTTGGTCAACAGTAATACCTCACTTAGTAGATAATACAAAGTAGACAATACAGATAGTAGTAATAGTACAATACAGATCAGATTTTTGCAAAAAAAGAGTAACCTGCCTCATATTTAAGATGCTAGGGTGGTAGAGCTAGGACTATAAATCAGGGTTCTGATTCCCAACCTGGCTTACTTTCATTAAATCAATGTCCTCTGGCTCAATGTGCTTCCTCCATTCACCACTTTTAATACATTGTTTATAGAAAAACAATACCCAAATCATGGTCTTATTAATTCTTAATAAAGCATAACCTATTAATAAGCCAGGATATTCTGCAAATATAGAAAACACCTCAAGCACATTTACACCTCACTCATCTTAAAACCTCAAATGTCACAGAAGTTAAAATAAACAGCACTGGTGCGCTCTCATGGTCCAATGGGTAAGGCAACCTGAAGCAGTCCACGTACATCCCAAGAACCCAGGTTCAAGACTCGGGCCAGGAGGTAGGCAACCAAGATGAACAACTATGATAAAATAAATGTTTCTTCCTCCCCTCTCTCTTCTTGACTGCCTACTTGCATTCATTCCTACCTGTACCTTTCCTCTTAAAAATAACAAACAGTACTATAAAAATAAAAAAAATTAAAAGTACTATAAAACACATATATAGAAAAGATCCTTTTGGTCCTCAGTCATATACTTGTATTTTAGGCATAATTCTAAGAAGCCTGTTTGTCTAATTTATCAGATTAATTAACAGCAGAAGGGGTTATGATTCCACTAGATACGCACCTGAGAGTAAAGAAACTGTATGAGGAAGAAGACACACAAAAATATAAAGGTATAGTATAGTTAACCTTTTTTACTTTTTTGAAAGGAAAGGTGCAGGTAGGAGTGAAGGTGAGTAGGTAGGCAGGAAGAGAAAGGAGGAGGATGCAGCCGTTTTTATTTAGTCGTTCACTCTGGCTGCTTCCCGCTGGACTCAAGACTTGAACCTTATGGGGGGATGTGGTGACTGACCAAACCGCTGCTCCACCAGGGCGTGCTGACTACTGACTTTAAAAGTAATCAGTGCCACATAGCTCAGTCTTTATTATTGTTCATAATAATCCACAATTTCCAATAAAAGGATGACACAATTTCATATATTTTATTTATGAAAGCAGGGAAGAATGCGGCTCCTGTTTTCTCAAAACTCAAAAGGTTGTATTCTTCTATAGCCCTTTTTGTTCTCAATTAACTATAACCAATCAGCAGTCAAAATGACTCTACTTCTACATCTAACTACTTGTCTCCATGTTTATTATTGCTGCTTCAAGTCACTTGAGAACACCATGAATAACCCGGATGAGTTCCAGTCTTTCCTGCTATGAAAGCTATCTTCCTAAAAACACATTTAATCACATCGCTGTTCTGGTCATTCAGTTAACAAATATTTATTGAAATATTACTTTTTTTCTCACTTTTTTTTAACCCTCTAACTCCAGGTCTTGAACCCAGCTCTGCTTGCTTTACATGGTCTGAACCTTAACCACCTGTCACAGGGTAAAGATCAGAATTTTAAAGGTTCCTTAATGGCGACACACTTCTTTTCCACAGCATCACAGCTTGGCTGTGATTTGTCCTCACCTGACTGTTCTAGTCTCATTTCCCACAGGTCCCACTGGGAACTACTTGCTACTTCCTAAAATTACCTGTACCTCTGCTTCTGCCTCTTTGCTGTACCTGTACCTCCACCTACTGATATTCTAACCCTCCTTCAAGGTTTAGTCCAAATACTTTGCTTTCTATGAATTCTTCTCTAATCCTTCCAATCAGAATTAATCTCTTCTTTAAAGAGTATTTATTTACTTAAGATATCCTGGGCATCTTTTCATAAGATCTAGCTCATTATTTTTAGTAGCTGCACAGTGTTCCACTGTATAAATACCACAGGTCTTACTCAAAAGGGACATATAAATTTTCAAAGTATTAACTTATTAATATGTAGAAGAGGGTAAAAATAATTTTGCAATCCCACTGAACAGATAATAGCTGCTTTTTTAAAAAAAAAAAAAAAAAAAGAGGCATGAAGGCAGGAAGGAAGAGAGGAGGAAGAGCATTTTATTGAGTTAGTTGTTCATTTTAGTTGTTCTTCCCAGTCCTGGGCCACAAACCCAGGTCCTTAGGCTGTGTGTGCACTGTGCCCCAAGCATGGGCTTAACTCTTGAGTCACCAGGGCATGCCCCCACCTTTTATTTTTAATAAATCTAACACATGCTCTTGGTTAAAAAATTCAAATACTACAGAAGAATATTTGCTAGAATTGTAATGGTAATTTCAACTAAGAGATCAAAAGAAGCAAATTAGAGGAGTACGAAAAGTAGGGAGAATTGAGGGAGAAGCATGGGTTCCCCTAACTAAACATTCACTGAAATTTGATTTGTTCCCTCATAGTGAAATGGGTCGTTTAAAAAGACCCATTCTTAAAAACAATATCCTGTTATAACAATGTCCTTGGTGTTTTTCAGGCAGATTGCACATTCTTGCTTTTTGCTTTCTTTTTATTTCGAGTTTATCCACAGAGTGAATGGAAAACGGATTACCCAGAAATAGGAGTTAGGAAAATCAATAGGCATCCTCATGAAGATATATAAAAACTACTTCTAACGTCCACTAACTTCCCCTGCATAATATTCCTCCTGAAAAGGCCTTTTCCTACATAGTGTGGTTCTACCCTGCCAAAACTAGATATGCCAGTGTAAACCATACTGATAGGATATAATCACTACCCCCACTCAAGCTTTAATGCAAAAGCCTCCTTAAATAAGACTGACTCTAGATTCAACCACACTCTAAGCCATTATTCAAGTCTTTCTTAAGCAAAGTTTTCTTCATACTTGTCTATAGGATTCTTACAACTATTTCAAGGACAAGCTCAATGTGCAGCTGGTCCAAAAAGCCTTCCCTAAACTCCTGTCCTAGGAAATCTCTCTTCCTTTCCTTGAAATATGGAGATTATTTATACCACATTACCTAGCATTTTATTAAATTCTTCTTTGTCCTCTATCATTTCATGTATATTGCTAGACTGTAAGCTCCTTGAAGGCAGGGTTTACATTCTCAATATCTGTGTTCTCAAATTACCTAATCAGTGAAACTGCATACTACTGAGAATTATCCTATAGTAACATAAATATTAAACCTTTACACATAATTCCCTAGTCACGGAATCCTAAAGTTTATTGGTGGTTATATGTGACATAAAGGCAATAGCAGCAATACTAATTGCAACCCAACAAAGATTAACCTGTCAAGCAACTTTCCAAGAGACAAATAGCTCAATTTGTGACAGTTCTCTAGTTTCAAGAAAAAGTTCTTGTTCTTAGAGACCTGTAGAGTAGATGTGCTGAATGAGCCGGCAGTTATTTACTTTCAATTCTTCAAACTAATTTTTCCATACAGCTGTGTTTACTCACACCATGTCTCATTTATGCGAGAGGTGTAAAACAGCAAAGCCCAGATCTCTTCCCTCTCTCTTTATATTTCCCCCTGCCTTTGTTATCTGCCTTTCTGCAGCTTGCTAGCCAAAGCTGCAATTAGTATCCCACAGGGATCTATACTTTTCTAATAAAGAACAGTCTTCAGCACAATGGCATGTATACACACACAGCCATGTGTGTTCCTAACGAATTAGGAATCTTTCACACATGCGAGCCGTGGCCGTGGATAGTCAAATGAGAGCACTTTACATGACAGCTGCAACTGACTTACAACACTGAATGCAGATTGATTCATTCCCTTCTCTTATGCACATAATCTAATTGCCTGAAGGAAATCTTGTAGAGACTGAGTAAAATTAGGAATACAGACCCTAACTTTAGTAAGTAAACCACATTTATCAAGGAATTTTTCTCGAATTAACACAAAATTGAGGTGTTTGCTACATAAGCTTGCTGTCATTTACCTGTAAAGTCATTGTTTCCAAACAGATTAATTAGTGCTTCTTAAAATAGTTAAAACAGAAAATGTGTGTGTGTGTGTGTGTGTGTGTGTGTGTGTCTGTGTTAGCGCACACAGGCTCTGCATTCTATTCTACACTCCCTTCACCAGTCAATCTCCTCTGATTCCCAGCATCACCTTTCAACCTACTCCACAGCTTGTCATTAATGTGTCAAGCTCCCACGCACACCCTTTAAGTAAATGGAAGACAGTAAGTAGAATAAATCTTTGGTTCCAAAGAAAAAAACCAACACCTTACTTGTTAAACATTTAATTTACAAGTATAATTCAAGAAACAGAAAACCACTTGCCCCTTTCTTAGTATAACAATCTGGATGAAAAGTCCTTCATTCTTGTTCAGTTATCCATTGCAACTAACCTGTGTGTTTGAAATAGTGCTATTATTAGTAACTATAATAACCAACTTACTTCATTGACATTACAAGTCATGAATTCTTGAGGCATGGAGTTTATAAGAAGAGTTCAAGCCATATGTACTATATTACTTCTAGGATAAATAATGGCTTCCAAAGATACTATTTTTCAAATGTTATAGATGCTGTTATGACTAATAAAGTCAAAATACATTTAAAAGATTTACTGATTCATAAGTTTTGTCAAGTCTTTCGTTAATGAATAATTACTAAAATTACAGCTACATGAAGATCCATGAAAGATTTACATGAATTACATGAAGATCCTAAAAAATGTTTTACCTAAAATGGAGTCTAGGTAATTAGTAGTTATTGAGGTTGAAAATGAAAGTAGAATTAAGGTTGAAAATCACTTCGTAAGACTGAAGTCCTTGCACTGGAATTATATAGGACTCATTTTTTTCTTGTTATTGATGACACATGTGAGTTACTTAATAAATGTGCTTTTGAACTAAAAGGACCATAGCCTTAAACATGGAGACTCTGCATCACTCTTTTGCATGTCTTTCAAGTCAGTAAAAGATTTTTAAACCCTAAAACTGGAAGCTCAATGAGAGTAAAGTAGAAAGAAGCATTAATATATTGTAAGAACTTAGACTCTTTCCTTAGAAAATGTTACCCATGAATTAAAAATCTCTTACTATACTAATGGCGTGAGATGTCTAATCTGTAAGCTTCTATGCAGTTGAAATGTCATCACTCATCATGGCTCACATACACTTTGGTTAATGGAAAGTTAAGAATCTAATACTAAGCAAAGTGCTTCCCTACTTTGAGGCCCCACAGATCAAATTATCTTCCACCTCCCTCTGGGAAAACTTAATAATTTTGAAATAGCGTTTATGCCTTGCAGCAAAAACAGCATTAATGTTGATTTGCTGAGGACACATGTCAAACGTTCCTTTTATAGCAACTGTTTTTTACTTTGCCTTCTACAGTGATGAATAGCATAGAGTAAAACAATGAATCCTCCCTTAATCATGTTCCTACTTTATAACAATATCAAAAGTCTAGTGATATTTAAAAATGGAAAAGAAATGAACATTTCTTAGAAAATATAGGAGGGGTAACCTATAAACAATTGCAGCAGTGTTCCTCAATCTGGGGTGCACATCAAAATCACCACGGAAATGCTAATACCGACAGATGCTCAGGCCTTAGCCTCGCATCAAGAATGTTTTATTTTTCAAAGCTCCAAAGGTGATTCTAATAAAGATTCTCAGTTAAACGTGAGCCTAACGGTTCTCAACATGTGGTCCCCTGACTAGTAGCTTCAGCATCACCTTGGGAACATGCAAATTCTCAGACAAACTCCACCCAGATATACTGAATCAGAAACTGGTTGTGATGCCCAGCAATCTGATTTTGTACACCCTCCAAGAAATTCTGATGCACGCTACAGTTTGAGAACCTCTGCTTTAGAGCAGAATGTCCACTCATTCCTCATTAACTCTATAAGATGAAAACGAGATTTAATACAAATATACTTAAGGCAATTTTTTTCTAACTGAAACTTTTGTTTTGTCCTAATGAATCATTAAATTAACACTAATGCAACTTTCATTGGAAAATGGTTCAATTCATCAAGTTCTTGGATCAGGCTTATTTTTAGCACAAATGTGCCCAGCATTAGACAAGGGATCCAGCGTTACTATGCCACTTGGTCTATTCTTCCTGTCCCTACTCAGCAGGAGCTTCTCAAATGAGTTGATGAAAAGCAACCTTTGAGAAGGGGGTGGTGAGGGGTGGGTACAACATATGTATTTTCCTTCTGAATTTTAATTTTAAGACCAAATGATGTCTAGACTCAACTATCAATTTACAGGAAATACGAAGAACAAAATACCTATTAAACCCTACTATGAAGACTGAAATCAGAAAAATTAGACTGAGTAGAAATTGTACAGTATAAACCACCCAATTTCTTCAAAAAACATAGTTAACAAGAGAGAGATTAGAGAACCTACAGAATAAAAGAAACTTAAGAGACATATCAATCACCTGCAATAAATTCTAACTCAACAAAAAAAACCACATTTGACATATTTGGACACCAAATAGATGTTCAACATTAAACTTTTTGCTAATTTTAGGTGTAATAATGGTATTATGATTTTAAGGCATTCTTACATTTGATGATAAAATGATAACTCTTGAATTTGCTCCAAAAATAACTCAGGAGAATTTCTAGGGCGTGGACCATAGAGCTGAAACAAGACTGACCATGAGTTGATAACTGTAGAAGCTCGGTAAAGGGGTAAAAGGGGTTCACTATAATACACTGTCAACTATTATTTTATAAATGTTTAAATTTTAAACCAAATAGCATTAAAAGAAATTGGCAACGCTATGACAGCAATCTCTGTCCCATGATTACCTGAAATACAGAAATGAGGAAAAGATAACTCTGTTTAGGACTTTTGAGTTTAAAAACAAATCTAAATACTATACTTTGCAACTATCGTACATTCTTGTGAGCTGCTCAGCTTTCGAAGTCTTTTTTAATATTCTAAGAAAACAACTGTAAGCCCAGTATTGTACCATCCCAGTGTCTGGGTCCACACGGATAATTACGTTGATGACCTCAGCTGCCTGAAGCACCATTAAGATTACAGTGTATATACATATGCTCATTCTTCCCTTGAGCCACTCTGTCAACTTCTTCCTAAATGGGGTGATGAAGAAACCACAGCTGAGGTCCTGCATGAAATCTGTCACTTTGCTACCAGGAAAAGACAAGTTAAATCTTTATCTTGATCCTAATTTATACAAGAAATGTATTAAAAAGAAAAAATGAGCAAAAGAAAAGAAAAACTTCTAGCCCTGTCTGGAAGTTTGTTTTCCAAAATGCACATAAGACACATAATTAATCATCTAACAGCATCACTAATGGATATAGTATGTCTAAAAATAGACTATTGAAAAAATATACCAAAAAAATAGTGATTATTTTCCTGTGGCAGGATGTTTTCCTTTTTCCTGTCCTGAATTTTGCAGATTTACTACAATGAGCATGCATCACTTTGATAACTAGAAGGGGAAAAAAAGTGTCCCTCCATTTCAGGGACAAAGGAAATTTATTTTACATTATGCAGTAAATTTTAGGTCTCATTACACAATTCAATTTGGCCTAATTTAATAAAGGCTATAATTTTGTTTTTCTTCTCATCCTATCCTTGTGCCCATATCCCCAATGTGAACTAGACATCATTTGCTCAGTGAGAAGAACTCCATGTGTTTCCTACATAGGTTGATTTCAAAAGATAACACTAATCTTCAAACTCCTTCCTAGTTTCTTAAGTATAATACCCTCTCAATCTCTTGATTTCAAAAAGCAGCTTCTGTCCACCTATGCCAAATTCCCTCAGTCTCTCATTTCAAGTCTTTTCTGATTTGTTTCTGCTCTTATACTCCTTCTACTCTTCTGCTTCTATTTTTCCAACATACATTAAATCACTTTATTTTTTGGTATCTTTTTATTCAATCCCTGCCCTACTTCTAAGCACCAAAATACTGGAACATATCCAGTTCAACCTGATTATTAGTTAACATGGAAAGGTAGGATTTTATAAGCGCATTGTCTCAATAATTAAAAACAACTACAATATCATCCTTGGTAAGCTGAAAGATGATTATATTTCTTCATTTGGCCTTCATATATCTGGGTAGAAACTGCAAGGTGCCTATCCAAGAGGTTTCTCTTTTTTTTATTAACAAAATTCCCCGATAATTAAATGTAGAATGTTCCCAAAGGCTCCGTGTTCCATCCCCCGACTCCTCCCTCCCCCTCCACAGACACCGCTCCTTACAGAGAGAGGCAGCCAATAGGACACAAATGGAAGTCATTGGCCTTTGGCCTTCTACCCTCCCCCCTACAGCCTAGAACACAGATGGCTGACTGGGGTGTGAGCAGCCATCTTATGACTTTCAGAATAGAAACCATATGTTAGGGTTGGCAAAGCATAAATTTAGAAGGAGATTAGGTCCCAAACTTCATGGGGCCAAGAAAATTTTTCCTTTTAATATGCACATATATTTTACTCTCTAAAATGGATTTTGACTTATTCATACTAAAAAGCATTCCAGTTCTACTATAACTGTAGCCTGTTAATGAACACAACACAGAAAGGCAAAACAGTTTACTGGTTAAGAGTCTGGTTCTAAAGTTAGACAAACATGAGTTGAACTGGCTCCACCACTGGCTATCTGTGTGGTTTCTTGAACACATAAAATCTCTAAGCCGCAGTTTCTTTATCTTTGATAGTAGTGGTTTGTTCTGATTGTAATAGTACGATAACTGGTGGTATCTAGTAAGGCTGAGCATGTATATTCTATGACCCAGCAATTCTACATCTAAGTGTCTACTCTAGAGAAACTCTGAACACTCACACACATTTAAATACCCAGCACACACAAGCATGCACGGATATACCACACACACACACACACACACACACAAGGCAGACGTGCACAATAATGCTTACTGCAGCACTACAATGTCTATCACCAGAAAATGAACAAATTGTAGAAGCTACACAATAGAAATTTTTACTGCAATGAAAGTGAATCAATTAACACTACAACTTGTAGTAACATAAATGAGTTTCTTAGAAACAAAACAGGATTAAAAAAGCAAATAGCTAAAAAACTCAAAATATACCATTTTCATAAAGCTTAAAAACCAAGCAAAATTAAATGGTGTGCCCTGGTGGAGTAGCAGTTAGATCAGCTGCCTCTGAAGGAGAACAGTCCACATACATCCAAGGACCCAGACTTGCTTCGCAAGTGCAGGGGAACAACCAATGTGAACTAAATAAAAATAAAATAAAATAAAATGCTATTGCTTAGTACCATACCTGATAGTATCTTGTAAGGATGAACATCTATATTCTGTGACCTCGGTTGGCTTCCCAGGTCCAGGAAGAAAAACCAGTGTGAACAAATAAATGAAAATAAAATAAAATGCTGCTGCCTCCTCTCTCTTCCTCTTGCATGCCTACTCACCTTCATTCCTGCCTGTACCTTTCCTTTTAAAAATATCAAAAACAATTTAAAAACCTAAATGGTATATGTTAAAAAATATGTAATATGTTAAGTGAATGTAAAATACAAAATGCATAGCAGGAATATCTCTTGAGAGGAAGACAGGAGATGGGTAGCGGGTGGGAACATTCGTAGATATGACAGTACTGGTAATATTCTAGCTCTTATGTTGGATAACAGATTTATAGGTATTTCTTTTATTATTATACTTCCTAACATAAATTTTATGTTCCATATATTATTTTAATATATCAAATGTTATAGACTAAGCATATAAAAAGTGTGAAAGGATAGTAAGTGCTGGTATAAATCGGTTAAAAAAAGGCATTTCATTTTTCCTACAGTGGCTACTTCAGAGTTTCAATAACCAATTCTTACCACTTGACATAAGTAAATATAAAACTGTTCTTCACAGCTCTAAGAGCTGCTGATTTGCTTTGTTTTCTCTTCTCATAGATGTCCAATTTATTTTGAAGAGACAAGATTTCCACATGAATTAAAACAAAAAGTATTTTTATAGCATGAATAGTATAAAGGCTAAGATATGACTATTTCCACAAATATTTTATTATTTATTTTAAAGAAAATGTGAAAAACATTTGAAATCATTAGTTAATAAGAATGTGTAAGAAAATATTAATCAATAATAAACATGAAAGATCCTAAAATTATGCATTAAGATGCTGAATGTCTAAAATGATGATATTTTAACGGCATCCAAACACTGGGTGGACCTAACCCAAAAAAAAGTCATTCATCCTTGAGGGATTAAGAGGTCTATTTAAGATTCGTAATTAAGGAAAAAATGTAAAGTTACACTATCCACTAATTTAGCCCTCCTGTTTACACATACACACAGCTGCTCCATTCCCATTCCTGAACCACTACGTGCCTTCTCTTGTCTCACTTGCTGTTGTTCTAGGACACTGCATAGTCTCTCGGAACACAAGATATTTCCTTTCAGTCAGAATGTAGGCTTCTCCATCTCTCTCCTCTTGTATGGGCTTATTTCCTTCCACAGTTAAAACATAAAAGACCTAAAGTATCTATTAACAGTTTGTCCTTATAAATGTCTTTAATAAATCAGAGTGTGAACTATGCCAGTGAACCCTAGGGCAGTCCTTTGAGATTTAAAGCAGCCAGCCATAGTCTTCAATACTTGATTTGTATTGGTCAAAGTAATATGCTAAATGTTGGGAAGAAGGGGCAGTATAAGCATAAAATAAAATGCAGTTGTGATCTTAATGAAATGAAAAGTGGAGTCATTATTGCAAGTAAAAGTCTAATCAAGAATTAGTCAAGTTGCAATTATTTACAATTACCCAAATCCAAAATCTCAACTAGCGGAAATTAATGGATCAAAATTAAAAGTGGGCTCTAAAATGTCAATTATCCAAACTTTTCACAATATGCCTAGTTATCCTAAATTATTTACATCCACATTTTGTCAAATTTCAATCCTATTGGCTGTTTTGAATAAGTTGAAAAACAGATAAACTTTAAGGTTCTTTTCAATCATAACAGTGTTATATCTATTAGCTAAAGAAATAAACTATTAAAGCAACATTTAACAAAGGGATGAAATATTACATGTTATCAAAACCCCATTTTTCTACTAGCATCATTTTTTTTTAATATTCATTCACAGTATTTAAAAAATACAAACTCATGGGTTTTGGGGTTTTTTTAAAAAATATATTTTAAAAAATTTTTTAGTTGTTCATCCTGGTTGTTCCTTGAGGCCTCAGGTCACAAACCCATGTCCTTGGGATGTATAGTCTGAGTTCAGCCCAACCACCACTCCACCAGTGCACCAATTCATCTTTTTTAAAGATAGATTTTCCATATACCATACAATGTTCATTCTCCTATCACAGTTAGGATATTCTAAGTGATCACAGTATAACAGCAGCCTGAGGTCATCTTGCAAAAGAAGATTATATTAATCAGCACTACCATAGCATCTTTGGTAAATCTTGACTGATTTTAAATGCCAGTTTAATTCAGTCAGCCCAACAAGGTTTGTATTGTTGAAAACAAACTTATTTCCAAGTTTTGTTGCCAAATCTATTTAAGGAGTTCCACTAAAATAGACAATAGTTAAAATAGGTAATATTCAACTTTAAGTTCTAGTTTTCTAATGATAACCTCACAATACACATCAATCCAATAACTACAGTCCATTTTCAAACTTAAAGAAAAACAAAGATATCAAATACCTACACCTAACACATTCTACTGGTCCACAATATCTTTCTTCCTTTAGAATTGTGAAACTCCTTTTTTCCTGTTAGAATGGTGTTACAAAGTAAAAGATAGCTTCTTAGATCTATTCTCATTTACAGTATTTTGGGTTGATAATATAGCTCCTTGAAAAAAAGTCAGTTAAAAAAGTCTAAACTGCATACACCAAGCATTCATTATCATGAACACACAGCTGAATTCCTATTATGTAACAGACACATCCCTAAAGAGACATATACACCATCTCTATTAATATGATTTAAGAAAGAAGACATGTCCCACATGCAATCCACCTCAGGAATACATAGTATCTAAGAACTGTCTGCATGTGATCCTCACCAGATAAGCAGTCAAATACCAAGAGGTATTACATGATCATAAAGTCAATTAGAGCATAATCAGAACCAATTTAGTTTTATATCATCTCTACCAAGTACTATTTTTCATTTCCCTCAAATATATAGATTTATAAGTAGAATATATTCTGGTTTTTCAAATTAGTTCTGAAATTTTGACTCTCTCCCTTAGAATCAATTACCAAACTAAATTCAGATTTTGTTTGTTTGTTCCCTTGACCAGGGTTGAAACCCACACTCCTAGTATTTAAGTAGGGGAGGCACTTTTTCTTTTCTCTTTTTCCCAATAAGTTGAATTATATTCCTATTAGAATTTAAAGAATAAAGCAAGATTTCTCAATAGAATCATAGTGAAAGAGTTTATTAGGATAACAAAATCCATAAAGCTCCATATTACCTCATCAAAAGAAAATACAAAAGGTCACAAAGAAATATCATCAAATGTTCATAATGTTATTTTTAATTGAAAAGATGATAAATAATTTATTTTACCTTTATACTCTATTGCCCAAATTTTCTAAACTCCACAATTATTTTAGAATAGGGGAGAAAGGTATATTAAGCCATTCATTTCTATGAGTTTTCTTGGCAGACGAATTATATCTGCTGATAAATTAACACCAGTTTAGGTAGTTTCTGACAAGTATTTCTTACAATTCAATAGAGACTGATTAAAACCAGCTTTTATTCCAAATGACACTCACTTTAATAAAAACCTATAACCACCTAAACTCATTCTTCCTCATCATTTAACTCCATACTAAATGCTATGAAAATCTGGTATTTTGTGAAATACAATCGGAAAAGCAAAATCACTATCTAGTGATTTTTCTATGTACTTTTTATATCCCATAACTCAGGGTAATGGGCAATTCACTAAAGTTTTCAGCTGTAAAAAGTCCCCAGTAAGAAAACTAAATATCATGCTTTCATTTTCTTATCAAGCAACACATTGGATATCCTAATACATATTTCCTGGTATATCACAAGTCAAACAGGTGTAAACATTTTCTCTTGGTTATACAACATACAGCCAATCTCTGGGTATTCTGGTTTTCCCACACAGGAATAGAAAAATTCCTCTCAAAATGAAATACAGCCCACCAGATTACAACAGTTTCTTCAAAAGATTTGATTTTCAAAATACACTAATCTTTGAACCGACAAAACATAACATTAAAACAGGTTACTTCAATAATTTTTCAAGAAATACTTTACTATTTGATTTCAGATGAGATATATAATACATACATATATAATACATACATCCTTAGGAGAAAAAAGAGAGAGAGAAAGAGAAATATTAAGGACTTTAAAAGCACTAGTATTACTGTTCATGAAAGAACTGATGAGCTAAACATCATTAAAATTATTATTTTCTGCTCTGTGAAAGACAGTATCAAGAATATGAAAAGACCATGCACAGGCTGGGAGAAAATATTTTCAAAAGACAGATCTGACAAAGGACTGTTATCCAAAGTATGCATAGAACTCTTAAAACCCATAAACAAACAACTCAACCCTACAGATAAATAAGCCAAACTTAGAACAAATCAGATATATAGACTAATGCAACAAAATCAAGAGCCCCAAAATAAAACCAAAACTATACGGACAGTTAATCTATGACAAAGGAACCAAGAGCAAGCAATGAGTAAGAAATTTTATTCAACATATGATGCTGGAAAACTGGACAAACAGTCCCCCTGGTGGGGGGGGGAGATTACTCATTATCACCACACATAAAACTTAACTCAAAATAGATCAAAGACCTAGACATAAGACCCGAAACCATAAAATACATAGACGATAATGTAGGAAAATGTTGATGACATCAAACTCAAGTAAGCCTTTGGGGAAGGGACACCTATAGCAAAAGAAACTAAAGTGAAACTAAACATATGGGACTACCTCTAACTTAATACCTTCTTTATAGTGAAAGAAATCACCACTGAAACAAAGAGGCAATCCACTGAATGGGAGAAGATATTTGCACAATGTACATCAGAGAAGAGTTTAATATCCAAAATAAATAAAGAGCTCACACATCTTAACCACAAGCAATCAAATGACCCACTCAAAAAATGGGCGTAACTGAATAGACACCTAACTAGAGAAGACATACAGAAGACCTAGAAAAACATGAAAAAATGCTCTACAGCACTCATCATCAAGAAATGCAATTAAAAACCACCATGAGCTATCACCTCACACCTGTGAGAATGGTCTCCATTAAAAAAAAAAACGAAAAAAAAACTAAAAACAACAAGTGTTGGGGAAGGTGTGGAGCTAAAAGAACCCTCCGGCACTCTTGGTGGGAATGTAAATTAGTGCAGCCTCTTTGGAAAATAGTATGGAGATTCCCCAAAAGTAAAGATGGAGCTACCATTTGATCCAGCAATCCCACTTCTTGGCACATGCTCAGAAAATACAAAAACACTAATGAGAAAAAAAACCTATATCCCCACGGATAACAGCCCAATTCACAATAGCCAAGACATGGCAACAATCTAAATGCCCGCCAACAGATGACTGGATAAAGAAGATGTGGTATTTGTATTCAATAGAATTATATGCAGCTGTTAAAAAAAGATAAATTTGTACCCTTTGTAACCACCTGGATGGAACTGGAGGTAACCATGCTAAGTGAAATAAGCCAGTAAGAAAAAAGGAAAAATAAAGGATGTTTCACTCACATGTGGAATATAAAGAAACAAATGAACACTATTATACCCTATGGAAAAGTGGGATTTATCTCAAGAATGAAAGGTTGGATCAAAAGTCAACCAATGTAATATGCCATATCAATAAAAGACAAATTTCACATGGTCATCTCAAAAGTACAGTATGAAGGAAGAGGAATAAAAGAGAAATTTGACAGGGGAGAAACCTGACAAACCACCTCAAGTCAAGAGCAAGTTAACATCAACACTGACAAGCTATATTGATAGTATATGGCCTTTTTAGGATATGGTGAGAAAGTAAGAAAGGCACTTAACCTCTGTGGCTTTCTCCAAAAATCACATTATCCAAGTGTAATCATGAGAAAAACACCAGACAAATCTCAATCGAGGTACACTCTACACAGTATCTAATCAGTTCTCCTCAAAACTGTCAACATCATCAAAAACAACAAAAATTTGAGAAATTGTCACTGCCAAGAGGAGTTTCAGGAATCATGATTACTAAATGTCATGTGGTTTCTGACATGGGATCCTGAAACAGAAAAAAGGGACATTAGAAAAAACTGGAGAAATCTGAAAATGTGTGGATTTTGTTAAAGTATCAATATTTAATATTTAACAATTTTAACAAATATACCATATCAATATATTAATATTAGAGAATTGGGTGTGGGATATACAGAAACTCTCTGCACAATCTTCTATATTAAAAAAATAGTTGGCACACTCTGGTGGCTGAGTGGTTAACTCTGTGGCCTCAGGACGGCGCTGTCCACATACATCCCGAGTTCATGACCTTGGGTCTGGCGAAACAACCAAGATGGACAGCTAAATAAAATAACATAAATGTTTCTTCCCCTCTCTTTCTGCCTGCTTTTCTACCAACTCGCTTTCGTTCCTGCACCTTTCATTTAAAATTTTTAAAAAACTTAAATGAAACAATCTAGCCTTAGTCTGGGTTAGGGTTCTGTCAGTAAGAATAACACGCACGCACGCACGCACGCACACACATCCAAGTCATTAAAAAGACATTAACAGAACTTGATGACAAAGAAAATATGAGGGGTGAAAAGGATATAAAAATTTTAACCCAAAGTTTCATGCTTGGGAAAGGAAAAAATATCACTGCCATTACAAAAAATATTGAAACGATAGATAAGACTAGAAAAATGTGACTGACTTAAAAAATGCCTACTAAGCCCCATTCTGTGGCTCAGGCAGGTAAGACAAGGGCTATGAAAGTCATGGATGCAAAGACAGATTAAAAAAAAAATACTTGGGATATTTCTGTGACTCAGGTAACTACGGTGGCTAAGGTGCAGGCCATGTAAAGCCTAAGAACTCGGGTTCTAGACCTGGGGTGGGGACAGTGAAAAAGAAAAAAAAAAGCCTACTTAATATCTCCCCTATGCCTCTTCTCCTATATTTAATTTGTACTGGTAAATAGCAGCAGCATTCATTTCTTTAGTCATTCATTCACCCAGTATGTCAGGCGGCAAATCGGTCACTGGATTTTAAAAGGATTTTAAAATGAGTAAGCACATATGATTTTGCATAAACCTATAGTCTAGTAGGAAAGTGAGAAATTAAACAAGAAATTACAAAGGAGTTGAGTAGTGTAGAAAGCTAAGATTATGTAACAAGTAAACATAATCAGAAGTCTTGTCCCTCAATCAAAAACACCTGCCCGCTTCATACAATCAGTGAATCCTCAAGTGAAACTGAAACTAACCCCTAAATATCTCTTATCTCTTATCCTTTCTATCATAAAAGTCTAGGTTTAGACCCCAGTAATCATTGTTCTGGTTTAAGATAGTAGCCTTATATTTAGCCTTCTTATCTCCAGTTTCAGTTCTCTCCCATTTATCCTCCAGAGAAGCACCAAAATAATCTTCTAATATATAACCTACTCGTGGCTCACCATGCTTCAAAATAAAGTTTAAATCCTACAATAAAGGCATCCATGACACTTCATGATCTGGCTTCTCATTACTTCATCTCTCTCCATATCAATTCCTCCAGGGCAGAGAGTTACTCAAAGTTCTAACATATTTCTCTTTTTCATGCCTTTGTACACAGTTCCCTCTGTCTGAAAATCTCTTCATACATGCTCCTTGCCAATTGGACTGGTTAATTCCCATGTGTCCTTCAAAAACTAACTCAGAGTTACTTCCTCTTGGAAGGCCTTCCCTGATCATTCCCTTACCTATAGTAGAATTTGCTTTCCTTCCTTGATTTCTCTTTTCTGTAATCCCGTAATATCCTGTGCATATCTCCTTACAACGGCATTCCCACTATGTTTTCCTTGAGCACAGGAATTGTGTCTTGTTCATCTCTGAAATCATTATTTCTAGTACCTAGTACAGCGACTAGCAAAGAATAAGAGAACAGATGAAAGGTGGACAGAAGTGATGATATAAATCCCACAGATAGTGAAAAGATAGAACTTAAATGAGTGCCTGATTTGGAAGATGTAGATTTTAAGAGTCTACAGCTTCAGGTAGTAGTAGAGTCTTAGAATCTCCAAGAATAGGTAAAAATCTTAGAGAAATAGAAGATGAAACAGAAGAAAAGGCAGAAAGTTTCTCAGTGTGTAAAGGGTAACTTTTCACACACTAAAGTAAAATAGCTCTGTCATGTCACATAGTAGCGTAGAGCTCTGTCTATGAAAATCAGTGATCCATCATTTGCCATACCTAGTTTTCTAGACAGTTAAAAATAAAGCAGAAGAAAATATAAATGAGAAATAATTCGGACATTTTAAAGCTGAGTAATAACAGAAGCGAAGGAAACAAAAACAAATTTAAAAGACCTTTTTTAACAAGTCATATGTATCGAACATTTCTAAGATGTCATATTCCTCTAACTAAGTGCTACAGGAATATGATAAAAGCACAAGACCAACTTCTCACACTTAAATTTACAATCTAGTTGGAAAGCTGTCATATGCAGGAAAATGATAAAGGCAGTATATGTCATATACTAGTGTTAAAATTTTCAGAAGAAAATGAAAGGCATCTTTTTTTGATAAGAATTAATTCTCCCTAATTCAGCTCTTTAAAAATTTAGATTTCATTAGCCTAGCTTTCCTAAAAAGTGTTTCAGTATATTTAATGCAATTATATAAAAATAGATGGTGGTTCCTCCTAAAGAGGGTAGGTGGGCAAAAACTGAGAGGGAAGGGATATGAGGGAACGCACTGAGATTATGCTAATGGTCTATATCAATGAAACAACTCTCAGACCAGCATTGTTGGCAGCACTGGGGATTTGTTAGAAATGCAAATTCTGAATCAGAAACCTGGGGACAGGGCTCAGTAATAGGTTTTTTAAAGGCTTCCAAATACAGAAAATCACCATTAGAAACCACAATAACATCTACTGCAGGCAAGATCCCTAACAAAGAAAAATCGGTCTGTGAAATTTCAAAAAGAAATATATTTGCATTACTTCAAAGTATCTCTTGCCAAATATTTATTAGTTACTGTGGTGGTTTTAACATATATCCAGACGTTCTTTCATACTCTCCCCTCCAAGAGATGGAGCTTGAGTCCCTTCACCTTAAGTGTAGGTAGACGGGACTTGGTGACTCACTTATTAAGGCAAGAACACAGAAACCAGGAGCGCCCTGGTGGGTAAAGAGACTGTGGCACAGGCCACATACATCCCAAGGACCTGGGTTAGAGACAACCAAGATGGAATGAAGGAGAGCAGGCAGGCAGGCAGGAAGAGAAAAGAAGAGCACTTTATTTTATTTTTATTTAGTTGTTCACATTGGTTGCTTCCCCCCAGACCTAGAACTTGAACTCAGGGGTATGTGGGCTGACCTCCTTTGGAGGTGACAGACCTAACCACTATTCCACCAGGGTGCGCCCCAGTATCTACATTTTAAAAAGAGCCTCAGGTGATCTGTATGCACATTAAGGTTTAAAAAATACCGGGAGAGATGCACCCTAGTGGAGCAGTGATTAGGTCAATCGCCTCCAAAGAAGCAAAGCACATACCTGCCTTCATTCCAGCATGTACCTTTCCTTTAAAAATAATAATAAACTGGCATAAAGCGTACTTAAGTATGATTTCACCCAAAAAGTCACATAAGAGCATCATAATAAAAGTTCTATCATTTAGAATGTAACAAAGTACAACTTTGTGAAAACCTAAACAGAATGAAATGAAAGTTTGTCGCTGCCCCATCAATAGATAGAAATAATAGAAAGGAGTATCAAATCTAATGACCATTCGAGAGACTAGTTTTGGAGTAAGCTAAATCTGGGTTAAAGTCTTAGCACCTAGTTACTAGCTACATGACAAGTTTAGAGAAGTTACTTCACCACTCCTAGCCGTAATTTACTAATTTATAAAAAGAAAATACTCCCACTGACTGAAAATACTAACTCATGGGGTTGCTTTGTAAAGGCTTTGTACAAGGATCCTCAATAAATCTTCTTTCCTTCTTCCCTCCTTTCTGCTTTTTGAATAGAACAAGATAGACTTAAAGACAGATGTTGCCATCTATTCATAAAAAATATAACAAATACAGCAAATATGTTTTCATCCAAAATGTTTTTCTGATGATGCCCTTCTATTGATTCAAGCTCAAATGTTAAAATACATGTATTACAAAAAATGTTCAAATGTTCAACCAGGACATATACACATCAGACATTTTAATATGGGTTAGAAATAATTTCCTTTTAAAATGTGGTATATTATGCAAAATAATGCACTAAGAAGTAAATGCTCATTAAATTTAGATAGGAAGATGTAGTGGTACTTCAAAATAAACAACTATGATAAACAAAATACACTTAGCTCAAAATCTAACAGTAATGTGCTCTGGATATTTAAAATGTCAGCACTCCCTGGTGGAGTAGTGCCTAGGTCAGTCACCTCCGAAGGACTGCAAGCCACATACCTCTGGGTTCCGAGTTCTGGAGCCAGGGAGACATAAAGAGTATGAACAATGAAGTAAAAAGAAAAGAAAATGCTTCTTCTTCCTCTCTCTTCCTGCCTGCCTGCCTACTCACTATCATTCCTGCCTGCACCTTTCCTTAAAAAAAAGTTTTAATGGTCAACTGAGGTATTTTAAAAACTAACAAAAGGTTTTACTTTCATCTATAAAACAAGTATTTATGCCTTGGAAAAAAACTGTAGCTCTCCTGTCACTAACTTCTTGTATCTCTGTCTTATTTGTAATCATCTCCAGAAAATCACTCTAAAAATCTGTAAACGACCAATAGTATTAATGCTATGATACAAAGGCCATCTTATCATGCAGCAAGTTGCTTTCTAAGTGATGTGTAGAGCATGTGGTCTTTGAATACTGTACTTGACTTACACCAATACCAAAAGAAGAGATAAACAGAATTAAAGTTGACATGAAAGAGTACATGTGTCGAGGGCCTGAAAAATAAGACTGTGCTGTCTGAACCTGATCAAAGCAAACATCTCAAGCTGAAAAATATATAGCTCTATCAGACTCAGGTTGGCCTGCTTTTTATCCCAACATAATACTACCAAACTATTTAAAAAAGAAAGACATCTTCATTTAGGGTAGGGTAGAGATGTAAAACAAAAAGCTTTATACAGTAAAAAAAATAATAATAATAATAAATAAAAACTAGAATGGCACACTCCAGGAAGAAAAGATATTATAGAAATGTACACAAATAAATTTATAATTGAACATTAAATTCAAGGAGTAATTTACAATTAGCAACTACAATTAATGACTAAAACATAGAATAGGCATATTACAAAATCTGAAGATTATTTACCATGCAAAAGTAGATTTAATATGAAACTTAAAGAAGCTTAAGTATCAGGGCCCTCATTTGTACTGGGCTCTGTCAAGGTCCCATGATAGAGGAAAGACTAAATTATTTTTCCATTGGCTCTATAAGAGTTATTACCAAGTCACAGTATGAACATCTTTAGAGGAGTATGAAGCCAAAAAATATAAGGAAAAAATTATAGCAGAGTATCAGACAATGAACAAAAAATGTGATGCTAATTTTTCTGAATTTTGTGTTTGTGCTATTTTCAGCTTTGTATATATGCGATTTGTTATGATTTATTTTCTCATCTTAAATAACTTTTTGTTTTCATCTCTAATTTTGTATTAATTTTCTAATGAATTCATTTCTAGAGAATTCATCTCTAATGTCTGTATTATTTTCTTTTACAAGCCTTGTTGGTAAGTATTTCAAATATTGATAGAATAATTTAGCCTGCCTCATACTTTTAGTTTCATTGTATTACAGATGTTCCTGTAATAAATTTTGGTATTATTCACCAGGTACAAAAAGCATGGATCAAATTTCAATAGAATCTAATTATTTAGAACCATAGTCAGAGATAAATAACAGTTTAAAAAAGGTGATGAATTAGGACAAAAACTCATAAATAGGTCATTTATCTATAGAAAAACAGATTCATCTGCAATGACATTAAGCAAGATGCGATACGGCTAAAAACAGAGACTAAATGTCTAAAAAACAGGCAAGGACAGTTCCTTAAAATGTTATCACAGTTATCACATGACCCAGTAATTCCCTTCCCAGGTATAAATGCTCAGGAGAAATGGAAATGTACGTCCACATAAAAACTTGAGCATGAATGTTCACAGAAGTATTACTCATAATACTCCAAAACTGCATAATACTCCAAAACTGCAAATGTCCATCGGCTGACAAATGGACAAATAAAATGCAGTATATCCATGCGAGAGACTATTACTCAGCAATAAAAAAATGAATGATTAATACATGCTACCACATGGATTAACCCTGAAAAATGGTATCAATGTTAAGTGAAAGAAGTCAAGCACATATTGTATGATCGCATTAATATGAAATGTCTGAAATAGGGAAATCTTTAGACATAAAGCAGGTAGTGGTTGCCTAGGATTGGGGTTACAGGGTGAGGGCTAGGGATTGACTGCTAATAGGTCTGAGATTTCTTTGGAGTCAGGGGGAGACAAATAAATTGAGATCAAGTCTACACAACCTTTGAGCATACAAGAAAACACTGAATTGTATACTTTAAACAGGCAAATTGTATGGTATGTGAATTACATCTCAATAAAGCTGTAAAAAAAAAAAAAAGAATAAGCCAAGGTCTGAACAAATATAAATACAAGATGTATTTTAAAAGAATGACATTTATATTAATGATAATAAGTAGTCCCTATTTATTGAGTTCACTATGTGCTGGGTACTATGTTTAACATAATACATATTATTTCTCATCTTTTCAGCAGTTCTGAAAGGTAGGTATATCATGTTAAATGTTATATAAATTTAACAAATGAAGAAATTGAGAGACAGGGGATAAGTAACTTGCCCAAATACACACAGCTAATCAGTATGGGAGCTAGAATTCTAAACCAGGTCTGTGACTCCAAAGGTCTTTCTCTACAAACCCAGGAACCTTGTATCAATAGCCTAGTTCTACATGCCCTTCTGGAGCCAACTGTCTGTGATATAAAGGATACCTCCTTTAACATTTAAACTCAGCCCGCTCTGGGCACTCTGTGTTCCATCTTGATCACACCAAATTCTGTTTATCCCCACTGTCTTCAGTCAAACTTTGGACCTGATGAAGTACTAGGATCTGCTCAAGCAAAACTCTGTGATAAAATTACAAAGAATGAAAGGGTAGCTCTTTAGTTATCAAATGGTGTTAAAGAATGGGTAGGGAATATTTACTGAGAGCTATTTTGCCCAAATTACTAATCAGAGATGATACACTCTGGATAAATGGTTTAAAGTAAGCCTCCTCCTACCTCTACCCACAAGATCTCTATACTGTTATTGCTACTCTTCTATGAAGAGCAATTTAATAATCTCTGGGTAACTGTGTTCTCCCCTAAAGGTTGTGTAGACTTGGTGCTAATAACAAGCAAGAAGTGGGTTCTCTGTCAGATAGAACCACAGGTTGGCAATAAAGAGGATCCCATTTTTCCTGGGCCATCACCTCTTGGGGTCTGCGCAATCTGCACAAGCTCGAAACACTCCCAAGCAGAATTAGAGAAGGCTTCTGCCACAGGAAAGCAGAGGTGTTTCAGTCAAGAAAACCAACAGAGACCACAAATTGAGGTTTCGTCTTGTGAGGCAGATTACACAGAAGCATACTAGTAGCTCTGTGCATTATTTCCTTTTTTATATGCAAGCTTTTGTCAAGTAATGAATGCTCCAGCCTGTCTCAGCTGTGCACTACAGGAATATTAAAAGAAGAGTCACCTCTGGGACAAAAAATTAAAGAGAAAGCAACATTCCCTGAGGTCAGCAAGGGATTCCCCAGGGGAGGGTGAATCTTTGGGAACAGAAGTTTGAAACAAAAGAGCTCCAATTATTCTACCTCATACCCAGTGTCTCCTTTCAAGGCCAACTCTTGTGGCTCCTGGCTTTTATTTATTAATATAGAAAGTAGTTTTTTCCTATCGAAAACAGAATATTCCTGTAAACTCAGGTCTATCTGATTTCAAAATCCATATTCTTACTGACTGCTACATCACACTGCCTCCCAAATACTATTAATAGAAAACGTTTGAAAAAACATGGGAGAGAATTATGAGGAGAAAGAAGGAGAAACGTAGAGACGGAAAAGGAGAGATTCCACCAAAGCAATTAAAATTCATTGTGGATTGAAAGTCAAAGATTTAATATATGCACTTAGCATATACGGAGAGTAGTACCTAATATATAACTAGCATTTGATGTTAATTCTCTTCCTTCAGAATGAAGAGCCAAGTAGAAAAACATTCTTAAATTTTGCCTTTTGAAGAAGTTCAAGAGTAATTGTAGAACAAATATCTAATAACAACAACAAAAACGTCATACTTCCTTATTGAAAAATTATTCCGTATGTAAAAAGAATCCAGAATTGGGGTGACTCTAAAGTTACACATCAGTTCTCTGTTGCAAACAAAAAGAGGAACACACTATCTCACTTCTCCAAAATGTTTGAATGCAAAAAAAAAATATGCAAATATATGAACTCACTAAACGGCAAGATCATTATTTTTTAATTTACAGTAAATTATCATATCTTTCTGTGTCTGCTACAAGTCACAAAGATTCAAGGCACTTCAGATTTAGGTGGTTTGTGTATAAATTTCTCCGTGAAAATATCCTCCCAATGAATATCGGCCAAACCCCTTCCTGTTTTTCAACCTTGTATGTTTACTTTCATATCTGCTGCAAAAGATAAAAGTAACAATGGGGACATCAACCACATGACTCTGTCCTACAAACCCAGAAACAAAGCTTTGAAACTAGAGTTGCTGTGAAATGGGTCTTTAAAATACACACAGGATTTAAAATGTTACAGTATTATAAGTAATATCAAACCAAAGATCACCACAGACAAAACCATATATATATTTCTACATGGCTATATTACATTTTTCTATATGTAATAATCATACAGACAGATATCCAATATAAGTAGAAAAAGTACTGGGAAAGATACAAAAATTCTTAATAAGATTATTTTCTCCCATCTCCATGTGGTCATATTTTATCAAAGGGTAAAGGAAACTAATATTTACTGAATATCATATGTGACAGGCACATGCAAAGTTTAATTTTGTTATTATTATGAATTCTGTGTAAAAGTACTTTCACCCTGCTCTCAATCATTAAGAAAGCATTAGCTCTGTCAGAAGGTTCACATACAAATGTCTCCTTCCAACTTGGTATGGACACTGCTGCTAAAGATGCAGCAGTTAAAGAATTCAGCTTCGAAGCCAGTGTCTACTTGTCAGTTGCATAATTTTGGATACATTGCTTAACTTATCCTGTTACTTAAAATGCAAACTAGGATTAATCACACCTGTTTCATAGGGTTGTCGTAGGGCTGAAATGCAATAACAATGGCTCACCTATATATGATGCCAGATACTATTCTAAACAGTTCACATATGTTAACTCATTTAATCATCATAACCTTAAAGTTTTTTTATCATCCTCATATTATATAATGAGTAAATAGAGGTACAGAAGTAATTTATCCAAGGTCACCAGCTAAAGAATGACACAATTTGAAATTAAAATCAGTCATTCTAGCTCTGAAGCTCACATCGATGTCACAATTATAAAGCACACAGTACAGAGCTTTGCTCTTGATAAGACATCAATAACCACTAGCATTATTATCTTATCCAGCATATAATAGGCACCCCAGTAAATAGGTGGCTGAAATATGTTAAACCAAGTAGAAGAGCCAGATTTTATTCTCTGCTTTTCCTGTAACTATATGACATAGGTCCTCTAGTCCTAAATTTTTGTGCATGCCCATTCATTTTCACTAATACTAGGTCATTAAACTTCACTAGAATAGGAATCATATCGTATCCATTTTTCTAATCATATACACCCACAGGATCCTGCTCACTGTGGATAATCAATTAATAAATATTAATGCCATTCCTCTGTTCAAAATCCTCACAAAAATCCCTACCACATAATAAAATGTAGTCTTGAGCACAGTCAACAAAGCACTACCCAAATGGCTCCCTCTCCCACCTACAATTTCTCTAAACTCACTACCACTTTCCCCTAGATCATTTGGATCCTGCCATGCCACCTTACTTAATAATTAACACACCAAGCATACTTAACCCTTGTGCATGCTGTTCTACCTGGGATGCTCAAATCCAGATACCACTGGCATGCTGTTAAAAAGTCATCTCATCAGAGAGGTGATCTCTGACACGTCTTCACTCTTTTCTCCCTTTATCCTCCTTTCCCTGATCCTCACTAAAATCTCATACGTCATCCCTAATTTGCACATGCATTTTTGTCCTCTCCCATTAAAATGTACATTCCACAAGTAGACACTCCTATTTCATTCACTGTATGTCCCAATGTACATAGGACAGTGCCTGATAAGAAGCAATCAATAAACATTGATTTAATAAATGACAGATATGTTATCTATTTACTAATTACTAATTATCTGTTGTACAACAAATTACCCTAAAAATCTGGCAACTTGAAACTACAAACATTTATTATCTGTTTCTGTGGGTCAGGAATTCAGGCATGGCTTAGCTGGGTACCTTTGACTCAGGGTCTCTCAGAAAGTTGCAGTCAAGCTGTCAGTCAGGTTTGCAGTCAGTCAGGCTTGCATTGTCTCAAAGCTCAACTCTGCCTGGAGAATCTGCCTGCATGCTCCATCGCATGGCTGCTGTCAAGTCGCAGAAGATCTGCTTCCAAGCTCACTTACAAGCTACTTGACAGACCATGGTTTCTCACCACGTGGGCCTCTCCATAGGCTGCCTGAATGTACTTAGGATAAGGAGCTGGTGATTCAGCCGCAGGGAGAGTACAAGAAAGTATCCAAGGTGAGTGTCCGAGACAGACGCCACAGCCTTTTGTAACCTAAGGACATCCCACCACTTGTGCAGCATTATATTCATTAGAAGTAAATGACCTGGTCCAGGCTGTACTCAAGGGGAGGGGATTACGCACGGGTGTGAGTACCAGCAGGCAAGAATCACTGGGGGCCATCCTAAAGGCTGCCTCCGCAATAGACAGAAATTTTCTTTTAAGTTTTTTAAAAAACCTTGCCCTTTAGTCACCTGATAAATGTTTTAGTATACATATTCAAAAATTTGCAATCATTCACCCCAGTGCTATCCTTTTTAATCTTACAAAATACCAAAGGGAGTACATTAATTTGTAAATATTTCTGTTAACCAGTCATCTCAGAGATAATACAACCAGCAAAGATATGTCAATCAAAACAGCATCTGGAGAAATAATAATTGCATGACTCTTGCTAAGCAGATGACATTGACCTTTTTAAAAATATAGATTGGATATTGGTTGATATTATTGCTATTGCTGAAATAGTGTTCATTCTTAGGTGTGACAGTAGTAGTGAAGTTATGTAGCGTAATGTCTTTACTCTTAGGAGATGCATACTGCAATGCTGTCGGAGTAAAGCACTGACACCTGCAACTTACTTTGCAAGAAAATATGCTACACACACATAGAAAGAGAGAGATAATGAGAAGCAGAGTCAGAATTTTAACCCATGTCTTAAATTTTAATTATCCTGGATTCACATTCTCACTACACCTCTGTATGTGTAGAGCCGCCGCCACCACCCCGCCCATTTTATAGATCTAGCTACTATACTTGTGTTTGGAGGGAGAGGGAAGGCAATGACACACATGACAGACACCCTCTGCCCTCCAGAAGCTGATAATCTCATTGGGGAATATGAGCTTTATAAGTAATATAAAACACACGACAAATACTGCATGCATAAATAAATGCTGCAGGAGTCCAGAAGAGAACAGCAATAAACCAGAGAATAAACTATCTTTGAAAACTCTCTTCTAACAGGTTTCTTATTCTTGGCCTCCTTTCCCTTAAGTACTTCTCCTTTATCTACTTGGCAATAACTGATTATTTTCTACCTAACAAAATTATCTAGAGACTATCTAAGCATAAAATACATGCTTTGCCTATTTGGAATTCAGGATATGATTTTAAAAATAAAATACTATTTACATTTTCACTGGAAAACCACTAAATATACTATGTGGATTTTCTTGTCTTCAAAAGCAATTGTGTTATTTCAAGTGCTAAGGATGCCAGAAAGCTTGAAGATTTAAAAATAACTTCACAAAGATCTCATTTCCAACACCAGATGGAAAGAAATTACTCTAAAGACACATGTGTGGGAGGACATATATACAACATCATATGATACCATGAAAATGGTTTATATTATTATATAAAACCATCAACATTAGCAGGACTCTGCAGGTAGTAAGTTAGCAACAATGTTGATTCTCTGAATCATTAAAAAATGATAAAAGGGCAAGAAATAGCAAGTGGGTGGTAGCCAAAAACAAAAACTCTTTACTTTAAGCAGTCTTCCATGTGTCCCTGTTGCATGGTGAAATGGTTGGCAGGTAAAATGTAAGGGCTTAAATCCTGGGAACTCATGACAGTTCTGGCTGTGTCCATATGGTCCAAACTAGGGAGAGGGGAAGGGATGAATTTCGGCAATCTGTACCAAGTGTATTATCAGGTAAACACTTTTCACTTGAATATATGGTAAACTGGGACGTTAAAACAATCATAAATAAATTGCAGTAGTATTTATAAGTTGATATACTCAAAGAGATACATTTAGATCTCATTGTGTTAAAATGATTCTAATAGGTTATTTAATTTATGTAAGCATGAAGGAACACCTGATAGCAATCACAACTGAACTTTGGCAAAATACTATATCTACATAAAATTACCAGAAGTGTGCATTTCTATTATACCTGGGGGTCACAGTCTTAAACGTAACCAATTGAAACACCCTATGCTTCAATGCTGTAAAATCACCAAGACTGTCTCACTCAAAATTTCTATAGCCTAACTTTTCATGGTCCAAGACAGATATCACAATATAATATACAAGTTTTCTGAGGGAATGCTCACAAAGAAAGTATCTAAATTTCTATATATGTTGTGTCCAGGACTACAATTCAAACAACTTTTGGCCTACCAAAAGTTGACCTGTAATAGAACGATTTTGTAGAGAATGGAAGGTGCAAGGAGCAGGCAGGTTGCATTTATAAATCATAATGAACGGCAGGAGTGTGTATTATACCCTATTTTGCTGTATCTTATTATTTCCATCTAGTTCCAAAAAAGAAACTGAGGTGGCCCTGTCCTTATTAATAACTGATATTATTAGATAATAGAATTTTAGATCTATATTAAGTAGATACAAAGTAGAATTAGATAATAGTAACAGTACTCGTGCTTTTTCCTATCCTTGTCAGTATAAATATTTAGGCATCGTTCCTATCCATTCCATCAAGCAATCTTTGCCTCTTTCTACCTACTCTGCCAAGATTATGTTAACCCCACCCAAACTCCACCACACGTAACTCAGAAATCATTTTTAATCTCTACAAATAGAGATTGCCCTGAGAGTTGAGAATGATAGACGATGGCCTAGGTTAATTGGGTGGAAGTGACCCAAGGAGCCCTCAGCCATGGAAGGGTGAGGGTATCGATTAAATAAACAATCACGGGCTAATTCTTATGGATTTATCTTAGAGCTAATCAAGAGATAATTGTAAAACAATAACTGCTCTCAATAAATGCAGCAACAAAAAAAATGATAAAATAAACATGATGGTAGAATGGCCCTGGAATTTCTATATAAGGGAACTTACAGGGATAGCATATTTACTTAGGGTGATTTTTGAAGACAAATACATGAAGATTAAGAGGTCAGATTAACACTAAAGTCTCTCCAAGTCATTTCTTGAGTTGTATTGACCAGGCCATGGTATGTCGCTTTTCTTCAAACTCAAAGTCCAATTTATTTTGAAATATTTCAGAGAAAAATCTTATTTAAGTAAAAACAATTAGCAAAAATAAATACAAACACTTTCACCATTATCAGATTCTCCAACTAACTTTCCTAAAATCAACATTTGAAATAACGTCAGTGAGGTAGTTAATTCTAAATAAGATCAGCACTTAAGAGTATCAAAGCTCTTTCTACCACCTCCGATTTCTGAATTCTGCTCATTGCTATAGCTTTTTTCTTTATCCTTCTCACTGCGTATTCCCTAAATAACAGCTGAGTAAATCAAAATACTAATCTAAGCCAGTGTGAACGCCAAAGTATTACACTATATTCTACTGAACACACCATGAACCCACTCATAAAAAGGACACACAGCAAGTCACCAGTGACAGACCAACAAATTTAAATGAACAACAAAAGTAACGCCTCTATTATCAATTAGCCAATTACCGTCAATAATTCTGGGTTCTCTACATAAAAAGTCCATAACTGATCAATTCAGTCTATTTTTAAAAGTTTCATCCTTGGAGGCTTTATTCAGAGAAAAAAGCTAAGCTGTTCATAAGATAGAACTGTTAGAATTAGTCTTATTTGGCTGGCAAACAAAATAAGGTGCTCAACTATTAAGTAAAAAAAACAAGTGCTTTGGAAGGGTCTTGAATCTGCATCTGAATATGCACGTGAATTTGATGAGACACTTGGAAAAATATGCTGCCAGTCACTGGGGTTGGCCTGCTTCTTAGATAAGAAGAGACATGCTTCACGTATCCCTGGGTTTGAGTCCTGAGTCCCAGCTCCAAGGGGGAAACAACCAGTGTGAACAACTAAATTAAAATAAAATAAAATGCTTCTTCCTCCTGTCTCTTCCTCCTGCCTGACAACTCTCCTTCATTCCTGCCGGCACCTTTCCTTTAAAAAAAAAAAAAAAGATAATAAAAGAAAACAAACTGTGGTCTAAACAAACTCTTGATTTCAAAACCAAATTCAGTCCCTCATTGCTATTGATATTCTAAAAATCAGATCACCAATATTAAATTGGATTTGCACATTTAGAAAACAATATAAGCAAGTCCCATCACTCATATCACAAATTATGGAGCAAATATTTTAAATCATAATCTACTATAAAGCATATCAAAATATGTTCAGAGAACGTAAGAATCCTGTGACTTTTAGACATTGCTTCTGACAATCTTAACTCTGACGTTTTCTTAGGAACAGGAGGAAAAAATCAAACAGCATCATAAGTATAGTATCTCCTATAATAGGAATTTGCTTAAAATAAGACCAAATTTCTAAAAGTATTAAACTCAAGCAGTATACAAGAATATATCACTCTGGTAAACTTCAAATGTGGGGCACAAATCTGACAAAAGAGAATAATAGGAAAAATATATAGGTCATATCTCAACAAAATGCCAAAACCAACTCTTTGAGAAGAGGTAGGAATCATTTGCTAATATGGATATTAGCTTATAATTATTTCATATGGAAAAAGGGAGATAAGATGAAAATACCGAAATGTGCAAAGAGATTTGTACGTATTTTGTTAATAGCTTAGATCATATAATTTAATATATTAAGGGTAAACTTACTTTAAAACAATTTGTTTGCCATATTTACTACCTGAATACAATAAATGATTTGAATGTTCAACAAACATTAAAGAAAAATTGACCCTTAGATAACCAAGAAATAGAAAAATAGAAAGCAAGCAAAGACCCACCAAAAAGAGAAAACTTTTTCTCTTAGCTCAGTCTACTTACAAAACCAGTTTCTAAGAAGCATTCAACTTGTCCATTAGTAGAGTACTTAGCTCTGAGGAGAATGGAAGTCTAAGACATTCTTAATCTGCCATTCGCCATAATTACCACTAAGGGCTACGCACATTGATGGGACACTTGGGATATAAATCCTTTTAAACAAACATTAAAGGAAATTCAACTGATTGCCCTTAATAATGAGGCTCAAAGAAAATTCAAACCAACAAAAAACTTCGTCAATTTCCTTCCAGATAGAACACTTTTCCTCATGCTTCAAATTACTATATATGCCAACTTTTTAAGGTTAAGAGAACTGAAAACAAGAGGAATATGCATGACAAGCAGAGATGGAACCACATTGCCAGAGGAATAGACATAGGAAAGCATGGGTTATTACTGAGTTCTTTTGGGCTGAAAAACACAAGTAATAAAGAAAAAATGTGGAAAGGTATATTGGGATCATACTGTACAAAGACTTTCCTTTAAGATATTGGTATAAAACTGGTATAACTGTTCAGAGAAATTGAGTGAGACCTACAGTTTAAAAACACGTATTTCTAAACCTGCATACATGGGAAAAAAAATGCAGCTTTGTTACTAAAAGAAGAGGAATCAGAAGGTTAGCATGCTGAACTTGGGTCTGCCAGTGAGTTCATTTGCAATAGTGCCAAAGATATACAGAAATTGTTTCCCAGGGATATGAATAACACTCTCCTTACCTTAATTATAATCTTATAGAAAGCACTCTGAATTAGTACCTTGATCCCAAGACAACCATTATAATCATTTTAATGCCATTTATTGGGTGCTTACTGTACAGATTTTTGCTATATATATGCTCTTTGCCAGATATTTCGCTATGCACTCTACATGATTTGCATTAACAATACCCCAAGAAAATTATTTTACAAAACTATACATTTTACAGCTGGCCACAAAAAAAATTATGATGCTTCCAATTAACAGAGAAGGAAAATGAAGAGTACATCAAGTTTCCACCAAAAGAAAGGGTTAATGCTCCCCTAACAAAACTGGGATGAGAAGAATTATATAAAGGATAGGTATTGATTAAGATATAAATAGGTCTAGATAGGTGCTTGATTCCAAGGGTCAAGCCAACTAAGAATGTTGCCAGTGCTGAGATTACCAAAAAAAAAAAAAAAAATATATATATATATATATATATATATATATATATATATATCCTAACGAGCAATAGCATCGAGTACAGAATATCCTCAAGGGAGTATAAATCCACTATCCAAGACACAAGACGTATCCATTTCTTGCAATTTTCCCTAAAAACAGAAAGAACAAAATAGCAGCTGTGAAATCACCCAGACTACTAAAAAAAGCTCAGCATCTCTCAAAAAAAAAAAAAAAAAAGCCAACTATCTGCTAATCAGCACAACATGCCAAAAACCGACAAGTCTCCACAGACAAGTCATCTAGGGTAGGGTGCAGTTAGAAACAACAGGATGACAGTCGCTATCCTACCGAGAAAACAAGTCGTCAGCAATTTGTTTCACGTGAGATCACTTTCTCTCTCAAGAGATGCCTGTTCCTGGGAAGAACAAACCTGTTTTGGCAGCCCCCCAACCCCCACCAGGAATAATAGACGGGTGATGAATCTCGGAAGGCCAGCGGAGATCCAGTCTCTCCACAGGTTAAGAGCAGCGGGGCCAGCAGAGGAAATATGCCCAAACCGACAGACAGATGCGAGAACTGAAAAAGGAGGTCACGACGCTGGGAGAATGGATTTAACCCTTTGGTCACGGGGAACCGTGAAGACTTAGGCGGGAGAGCACTGGATCGCTTGGGATTAGGCTTTTTTTTTTTTTTTTTTTTTTAATGCTGCGGATGTCTATGGCGGGAAGGCCTCCAGGTCCTCCCAGGGCTCCCTTCAGCCCTCGGATTGTGCCCGACTTCTCCAGACCGCCAGCTACCTCGTCACCAAGAAACCGCTCTGCGGCTGCACCCGACACCTTCGCCACCCGAAACCTGCAATTCTCCCCCATTTGCTTTCCTTCCCCGGCTCCAGCCCACTGACAGACGAGACGGGACCGACTGCCCCCGGTCAAAATTACACCCCCAGCCTAACTTTTAAACGCTCCCCCAGCGCAACCCCCGCCTCCTCCTCCACAGGCCGGCCAGGTCCGGGCTCCAGCCCCTCGGTGCTCCGACGCGCGGAGGCCGGGGAGCCCGCGCCACCGGCCCGGGGCCTGCGGGGGGCTGGAGACAAAGAGGCTGCGGCGCTGCCGCGGCCGCCAGGACCGTCCCCTCGGGGACAGCTCCGCGCCCCCACCCCACCCTGGCTTCCGCGCCGCCGCCGCCTCGCCTCACCCGTGGCTGTCGGGCCCCGGCTTCCGCGCCCGCCGCTGCAGCCACCCGACGAACAACGGCAGAAGGAAGCGCCGGCGTCCGGGGATCGGGCCCTCTGCGGCTCGCGGGCCCGCCGGCTGCTGGTGGACTGACTGACTAACCCAGCAGCGGAGGGAGGGAGGGAGGGAGGGAGCGAGCGAGAGAGCGAGCTGGCGGCACCAGCGCGCGCCCTCCCGCCTTCCCTCGGCTAGGCTAGGCCGGCCCGGCCCGCAGCCAGCCCGCCCGCGCGAGCCCCGCCCCTCTGGTTCGCCACAACATTGTAGTAAATTTCTATTGGACAGCGCCAGAGGGAAGGAGGGGGCCTGGCCCGCGGCCCAGGAACCCATTGGCTGAGGCCAATTTCTGGCTCCACCGGTTCCCCCCACCCACCCCTAGCGTGGTAAGGAGAGGGGAGGGGGAAGGAAAAAGGGGAAGGGGCAAGGGGCTGGCCTCGTGCGCGCACGCGCAAGTCGAACCCTCTCTCCAGTCTGGGTGTTCCCGGCCCCTGCAGCACACACCTGGGGAGTAAGGTATTAGTGCCCCGGAGAAGGGTGAGTTGAGAGGCCGAAATTCCTAAGCCTTAAGGAAAACCGAGGCCTCAAACTACCCCCAGCTGACTGCCTCCTAATGCATCTAATGACCTTGGGTAAGTCACTCAGTATTGTGGCCGGTAAAGACTTCACCAGCCTTCTGCATGTAAGGATCTCCGAATTCCATCCAGACATCCTTAAAATCATAAAAACCTAGCTCCTGAGGTCTGATCTCCAGCTAAACTTAGGGTTGGTTCTGATCATTCATTGCATGTTGTGCTTTTGTTACCTTTCAGAAGCTTCTGAGGCCACATGACCCTTCACACTCCCTACCAGGCTGGTCTCAGAATAGAATGGGACCCCACAGAGCAGAAAGAAGCCTGTTTTAATCATTGTCCCTATAAGGTAAGATAGGTTCTGGTATTCCCATTTTAGAGATGAAGAAACCAAAACATTGAGTGGTAGACCTGCCAGGATAAATCAGTCTGCATCAGAACCTGATATGCCAGTCAGCCGGTCTCATGTTATCTAATCACAGCACCCTTCACATGTCAGCTCAGCCTCTAGACACTGACTACCTGAGTTCAGTTCTCAGCCTCCAGCTCTCACTAATTGCTTGGACTTCTCTGTACCTGTTTCCAACTCCATAAGAGTTGTTGTAAGAATTAAATGAGTTTAAAATATGTAAAGGATTTAGAATAATGCCTAACTCATAGTAAAATCAACATGTGTTCATTATTACTATCTGGAAACCAAAATATGGACCAAGAGATGTGAAGCAGACTAGCACAATAATCATTTGTTAAGCACTCAACTATTGTCAGCACTGAATTGCTCATGCTACATGAATTAGCTACTTGAAACACCCTAAAAACCCTTCGAGGACAACCTGACTCCCCTATTTAAAACAACCTCTACTCATACACCCTTGGCTATTTCAATTTTGCTTCATAGTACTTACTCCTATTTGACTTTCTACTATATATTTATTTGTTGTCTCTCTCAAATAATTGCAGTTTACACCCACGAGACTGCAAGCTCCCGGAGGCAGGGACTTGGTCTCTTTGTTCATCTCCCAGGACTATGCAAGCCTGATTAGTTTGTGATCAAGTAAACAAATTATCCCCATTTTACCTATAAGGAAGCTGAGGGTTAGTAAGAGTAGGTGACTTGGCTAGGATCATTCTGAGTGCTAGGGTGGGGCACCTGCTCTTGAATACTCTGGTCCCCTGCCTTGGTCCTCAGGTGCAGCTATGCTTCTGATTAAGGGACCACTAACACTACCACTTCATGCTTCAGAGACTCTCTTGACCTATAAAACATGGAAATTTGGTAGCATGAGGATAAATACTGAAGATCAATCACCAAACAGCTCACCACCACCGCTATGTTATCCTACAAATTCAGATTTGGTAAAATCAACATTCTCTGTGCTATGAAGTGCTCACCAACGACATGTTAAAGAGGCTTGGCTGGACGCATAGACTGTGTTGTATTTAATAATCATCACCCTGGAAAAAAAAGCAGGAGTCTCAGGCTGGGAGAAACGGCTAGATAAAAGACAGGTGTAAACCACTCTCAATCACAGTGCCATACACACTACACCAAAGACAGTCCACACAGGTTTTCCAATCTGAAAGAACTGAATTCTAATTCTGGCTTTTAATTCTTAGCCTGAAGATGAAAAGGCTTTATAAGCAAAGTACTATCCACACATGAGGTATTATCCATTAGATTACACACCATCACCTCCTCGGCTAAGTGCCCAAGCCTTGAGTGTAGCTAAGCCCATGATATAGTAGGGAATGGAGGACAAGTTTTATCCAGTCTAAAGGCAGAGTAACTACACTTATCATATCTCCATCTGTCCTCTCAGAAGAAGCCTCTACAAAGCAGATATCCAGTCCCAGCTTACCCTGCAGAGGCTGCCATCAAGTACCAAGAGTAAAGGTCCCAAGCACCATCTCTGAGGTTAATTTCCTAGGCAGAAACTCAGCTCCCACCCTGCCTGCTCCAGGCTCACATCTGGGTGTCAACTGTGCCATGCTCCAAGCCCCAAGATGGGGTCTCTAGGGGCCTTCTCTATCTGCCTGCCAGCTGAGCCCACAGTCTCCCCCTCCTCCTCCCCCATTCCCTCCTAGGGAATACAGGCCCTGCTAGCTGCCTATCAGCCCCTAGAGCGGTCAAGGACACTAAGGAAAAAAACAAAAAGAAAAACAGCAGAATGAAAGGGTCCTAATCCTTCCCCCATTGCAAACTGAGCTCCAGAAAAAGCAAACACCAGCTGCACGGAAAGAGGGGAAATTAGATGGTAATGTGGGGAAGACCAGGAAGAGGAGATGAAGCCTCCAATGACCTGGAAGAGATGAGATTGGAAGAAAGCAAGGGTACAGCGGGAGAACAGTTGGAGTCCGAACCTTTCTCAAATCTGGGACATGGGTGGATTAGGGACTCAGCTGGCCTGAAGCCTCAATGACAGGGCTCACAGAAAACATTTATCTGTGTATGCATGGTGCGGGGTGGGTACGGGTAACGAGATGAAAAGGGCTTTGAAAAGCTGGGTCCACCAGCAAAGTGTTCTGAATGGTCACTATTGAGTAAAAACCAATCCTAATACCAAGCGTACATAAAGCATAGAGCTTTCCATCCTGCCCACGATCATAAAATTGCAGTCATTTTAGACCTTTTAAACACATTATAACAAGGTGGAGAAAAAGACTGTGTATAAGAGTTGTGCTTTCATAGGGGATTATTTCTAGTAGTAGTACTTGAATTGTTCACAGACAATATTGTTAAATAAGAAGAAAAAATTAAATCATCATAATTCCATTAATCAGAAATAACCACTAGCAATATTTTGGTGGGAGGCTTTTCTTCTAGTACCTTTTCTTATATGTAAGTAATATACATATATATTATATTTATATTTATATTAGATTCACATACACAATTACTGATTTTATAGGTTAAAAATGGTCACATGAGGTGTGCCCTGGTGACCTAATGGACCATCTACTGCCTCCTGCTGTCACAAACCACATACAACCCCAAACCAGGGTTGTTTATCCTGGGACATGGAGTTGGGGGTGGGGGGTGCAGGTGGAATCAGCCAACATTGACAACTAAATAAAGTGCTTCTTCCTTCCTCCTCTTTCTTCCTGCCTGCCTGCCTACTCACCTTTATTCCTGCCTGCACCTTTTCTTAAAAAAAAAGAAAAATGGACATGTATTATCAATTGCACATGGTTCAAACCTAATTCACTTGAAAATTAGATCATATTGGTTTGGAACTGACTTTTCTCACCTAACAATATATTGTGACATTTACGCCACCAATTTAAACAATGCTCTCAAGGGATATACCAGAATTTAGTTAAACCTAAAAATGTTGGGCCTTTAAGTAATTTCCCAATTTTCTCTCTTATTTGAGTCTCAGCAAACATACTTTTATCTAAATTATACTCCCAATTATTTTTGTATCATGCATTGACTGCAGTGTATTTTATTTTAAATATAGTCTACAAGACTGCCTGTTCTAGACATTTTTTGAAACAAAGGCAAAAGAAATCAGTAAATTCACACCTTCTTATACAAAACCTTATCTTTCATATTTAAAAACAGTCTATTTTAACCTCTTGATGTGATGCACTTTGCTTACAAAAGTTGCATTAAGCTCTACCTTAGAATTTTCTATGCACAGTAAAAGCAAAAAAATAAATGTGATTAAAATCCATAAATTGTTCACAGAGACCTATGCACCCCCATGTCTACTGCAGCCCCAATTTGTAATAGCTAAGAACTAGAAACTACCTAAGTGCCCAACGTCAGATGAATGGATCAAGAAGATGTGGTGCATATACACAATACACAGCCCTTAGAAGAGATGAGACCCTGTCATTTCAATCCACATGGAGGGATCTAGAGGGGATGATGCTAAGTGAAACAAGTCAAAAGAAGAAAGATACCATATGACCTCACTCATAGCTGGAACTGAATAGACAAAACAAAGGAACAGATGAAATGAAACCAACCCTTGGACACTTGCAACAAAACTAAGGTTACCAACAGGGAATGGAAGGCGGGGCAAGTGGTGGCGGAGCCCACTGGACAATGGCGAAGAACACTTGGTGTGGTGGAGGGCCGAGTGTGTTCACAAATATCTGAGGAATGGGGAAACTGCACATATGGGGGACCTATGCATAAGAGTTTATCTTAATGTGTAGAATAAAAGTTACTGCAATAAAAAAAGTTGAAGTTAAAAAAAAAAAAAAAGGATGAAAAATTATATGTATGCATCGGAGTTATGTCCTCTCTGCAGTGGAGATACTCCAAGAAGCAAGAGGCAGAGCGAAGTTGAAGCTGTAAAAGAGCCTATAACTGGTGGTTGCTAAGACATTCGTTTAGCCTCTAAAGTCACAAAATGTTAGAACTGGATCAACCCTCAGAAAGTATCAAGCCCAAGCTGCTGATTTTTAAACAGTTTGGGAAATGGGCTCAGAAACTAAGAGGGACTTGCTCAAGGTCACACAACACAGGGATGACAGAGCCCAAATTTGAACCCAAGCCTTCCAACCCTTATTACAGGATTCTGTCCACTGTCTCCATCTAAACTTGGGTATACTTCTCTTCCAAAGCTAGAAGCCAAGCTAACTTCTACAGCCATAAGATTTAGGAATGTCTGAGCTTCAAGGAACTTTAGAGATCATTTGTTATTAAAAAAAATAATGAGAACTCTTAGGTATTTACCATCTGCTAGACAGGTGCTAAGTACACTACACTATTGCAGTTAGCCTCACAGTAGCCTCGCAAAGTATTATTACCTTCAATTACAGTTGAATAAACTACAGCCAATAACTGTTAAGTAATTTGCCCAACAAAACCCAGCTGAAACCAGCCTGTCTGATGCCACAGTCCTCTGCTCCACACTGCTTTCATGTCATCTCAGGAGAGCCGTTTTGAAACGATGTGAATGACCACCGCCCGCATCGATCCCCAGGTCTCAGGGAAAGACTACTGTGGCCACGTTTGCTGTTGCCCTGAGACTTTCAAGTAGGGACCCCAGGCTCTGCCCCCGTGACCCTCCCAACCCCATTCTCTCACCAGCTGGAGGGAGCCCAATGACCCTGATCCAGCAAAGCCGCCAGCTTACTCGAGCTTAACCCACTAATTCTCTCTGCCCGAAGCAGGGAACCCCCTGGGCCTAGAACACTGCCCCCAAGACACAGGCAGGCTCAGTGCCACCAGCTGAACCCCTTTTGAAACTGATCGTGTCAGTCTGGCCCAACCCTTAGGAGAGGGCAGAAGAGAAGATCTAGGGAAGCAAGGGGAACTGGGTACCCAGAAATGGCCGGGTTTGCCTCAGTCCACAATTCTCTCAAACTGCTGCAGCAGGCCTGTACTTGCGACTGCCTGTCTAGTTCAGCTGTCTCAAGCAAAGTCCCTCAGTGACAGGGCATGTGTCGGTGGCGAAGAAAGGAAAATAACAACAAATAAGTTTCGACCTCAGTTCTGATGCTACTTCACTGTGTGACTGAGCAAGTCACTTACTCTCTGTCTGAGTCAGGCTCCCATGACTAAATGCCATAGACTTGATAGCTTAAACAAGATTATTCTCCGGTAGTCTTGTCTCGCTCCCTTTCTTCTTCTTTTTTTTTTTTTAAGGAAAGGTGCAGGCAGGAAGAGAGAAGAGGAAGAAGCACTTTATTTCATTTTTGTATTTAGTTGTTCACACGGGTTGTCTGGCCCCTTCAGAGGGCATCACTCTTAAGTGCCGCTCCCCCGGGGACGCGCCGGCCCATGGGTTCCACAGCCTGTGCCTTACCCGCCTGAGCCGCCGGAGGCAGAGGAGGACATAAGTTTATTTTCTCGTGCTTCTGGAGGCTAGAAGTGTGAAGTCGGTACCACTGGGTCGGGCTGTGGAGCACACTCTTCTCCTGGCTTTAGACACCCATCTTCTCACTGTGCACTCACAGGGCAGAGAGAAAGCTCTCTGGTGTCTCTCATAAAGACACTAATCACCTTACCCTAATGCCCTCCCACGGTCCCCTCTCCAAATACCATCACATTAGAGGCGAAGGCTTCCCCATATGAAGTGGGGTAATGGCCCATATGAAGTGGGGTAATGGGGCCACAAACATGCAGTCCATCTCTCGCTCACTATCTCTGGGCTGCCACCCCCTCACCAGTCACGTGGAGGTGGCAGTGCCCACCTAGGGTGTCTCACAAGGTAGCGTGAAGCGTCAAATTACACAGGGGGCAAGAGAGTTCTGCAAAATCCAAAGCCATATCTGCTCTGAGTATGATTTTTATCCTTTTATGTTTATTCTGCTGCTGACCAAACAGAAAAAAAAAAATCCAACCACAGTCAAAAGCCTCCCTGGACAGGCGATTACACTGCCCCCAACCCCACCTTTCTTCAACAAATATTTATTGAGCACATCCTCTGTGTCGGCACCAGGGACCACAAAACTATTCAGATGAGTTCAGTAGCACTAAGGACAATCATCATCACATCACCCTATACATTGATGATGGCAAGAGGCCAAAAGAATGTGGGTTGGGCATGCCCTGGGTCTCAGATGTCAAGTCTGTGACTCTGGTGTAGTCCATGGAAAGCCCAAGGACCCAAGTTCACAACCCAGGGCTGGGGGAAATAACCAAAATGAACAAATAAAGAAAAAAAATGCTGCTTCTTCCTCTTTCGACCTTCCCACCTGCCTGTCTACCTGCCTTCGTTTCCTGCTTGCTTCCCTGCTCTTTAGAAAAACAACTGGGCTCTGGAGGCAAGCTGACCTGGGTTCAAAGCAAAGCTCCACCCCTAAGATGCTGTGACTTCAGACAGGTCACTTCTCCTCCCTTCCTGTCTATAAAATGGGGGTGATGTGTGCCAACCACAGTACCAAGTGTATCGAACTTCATATGCCACTGACCCTCCACAACAGCTCCTTGAGGATGGTATGACGATAATCCTACTTTACTGATGAGGCAGTAGAGCCTCAGAAAAGCAAAAAAAGGACCCAAGATCACCCAGCTAGTAAAGGTCAGAGTTAGGATTCAAACCCACATCTGCCTGGCTTCACTGCTAGTCCTTTTCTTATGGTTTACGGATTGTCTGCGTTTCCATAATTGTCATTATAATAATATCGCAAAGATGGACAGAGCACTCTCTATGAGCCTAGGTACGTGCAGTCTCTTATTTTATTCCCACAACCCTATAGAGTAGGTACTATTTGGACCACAACTGATGGCTTTGGGAAACAAAGTCAGAGAGGTGAAGCAATTTGTCCAGGGTCAATGTCACATAGCAAGGAAGGGATACAGTTGGGAAGCCAGGTGTGTCTGACACCACAACCCTATCCCTTGACCACTACGGTATCCTTCTTCTCTTTCCCAGTGGAGTCGAGCAGGCATATTTATCTCTGACTGACAGATGAGAAAGCTCAGGCAGTAAAACGTAGGGATGTACGTCAGGTGACACAAGAACTCAACAGCTAAACAGGGAATTGAGCCCAGGCTTCTGAGTCTTGAACCCAGGGTTATTTCCTCCAGCCATGATACCTGAATCTGATGTATCAGAAAATTACCCAGTCAACAGAACATTTGAAAACCCTATACCTAATTTCCCTAGGCGGGCAGAGAGCCCCCCTCTATACCAGATAAGACATGGAAAGCTGAGGATGTGGGGAAGAAATTCACAGGACACCGCCCTGCAGAGACAGCGGTTGAGCTGGCTATCCAGGTGCCTCTAACTTTGGGTACCTCCAACTTGGTCTCCCAAAGCCATGGACCCAAAGCTAGGAAAGGGGCGTTACAGAGGAAGCCACTCCAGGTCTGGGTCCCACTGATTAGCATAGCTCTTGGCTGGGGATTTCTGCTGAAAAACACAAAGCTCAATCTTCTGGGCCTAAGTGCTAATTACCAATAATGACATAATAACCATTGTGGGCCCAACAGCTAAACAGCCCTAACTAGAAATTCTGCATAGCTCAGGCTATGAAACAAAAGATTTGGGTACTCCAACTGAAACTGATGCCCAGGCAGAAAATGCCCGAAGTAAAAGATCGTCAGGGTTGGCCCCAGCCAAAGTATTACCTGGCAAATGGAGAGGATGATGACCACTCTTATAGCAATTTATAGAAACTCTACTATGGGTTCAGCATAGACCCAGAGAGAACAGGCTTCCCTGAATCATTCATTCACTCCAAAAATATTTATTGAGCACCTCTTATGTGTCACACACTCTTCTGAGTACAAAGGACACAACAATGAAAAAGACAGACAAAAGTCACTGTCACCACCAAGATTACATTCCGATGGGAGAGACAAACAATAAGTAAATATGTGTTAAAAATAGTATGTGGAAGAGAAATAAGTGCTATGGAAAAAAATAAGCTGAGAGGGAGGATAGGGAATTTTGGTGTTGCAAGGTACAGGGTGTTACAATTTTAAATAGGAGAGTCAGGAAAGGCCTTACTGAGGTGACATTTTAACAACAACAACAAAAATGAGGTGAGAGAACAAGTCATGAAAGTGTTTGGGGGTAGAATGTTCCAGGCCAAAAGACCAGCAGGCACAGAGACCCTGGGGTGAAAGTATGCCCAGTGCATTCAATGACTTGTCTGAGATCATAAATCCAGTCATTAACAATGTTGGGAGGGTGTGTCCTGGTGGCCTAGTGGTCTAGTACACATAGGAGCAGTCCCACATACATCCCAAGGTCCTGGGTTCAAGACCCAGGGTCAGAGGGGGAACAACAACCAATGTGAACAACTAAATAAAAATAAAGTGCTTCCTCCTCCTCTATCCTTTCTTTCCCTGCCTGCCTGTCTACTTGCCTTCATTCCTGCACCTTTCCTTTAAAAAACACAACAGAACAAAACTCCAGTGCTGGGAGAGGAAAGGAATCACACAAAGACTGCTCACCCACTGTGTACCTGAGCCCTCTTAAACCTTAGAGCAAACCTAGAAATAATGATTATGCTCAGTTATTGTATTCATACCATTTGGCAGATGAGGGGGTGAAACACAAAGAAGGGAAATAACTGACCCTACATCACATAGCTTGAATGGACAGGTCTGCTTGACTAACTTTCTGGTGTCCCTTAAATATTCATTAAACGAATGAATGAATGAGTGAGTGAGTGAGTGAGTGAGTGAGTGAATCCTACACATTTCTCAAGCCCTGCCTTTTCAATGAACTGTTTTCTGATTGACCTTATTGATTTCTTCTTGTCTCTACTAATCACAGAATAACAACAATAACCCCAATGTGCCAGCTATAGACTGAGGACTTGCCCTGAATTATCTAATTTAGTCTTGAAGTAATTCTATGAGAAGGTATTAATATTTTTCCCATTTTATAAATGAAAAAGCTAAAGCTCACCAAGGTAAAACAACTGGAGACCAGTCAGCTCCAAATTCATTCTTTTAATCCTATAATGTTATTAGAAACCTGACATCAATCCATCCCGTTTTTTCTGTAAATCAGAATACAGAGGCTGAGCAAGGACAGGTGATTCGCCCAGTTCCTCAGCCTTCCCTCTACTCTGCCACTGTGGGCTGTGGACCAGGTTTTCTCCCTCGTGGCAAAAGTCCCAGCATTATAGGCTGACCATATTTCCTTGAGACATTGGGATGGCAGAAATGGGCCAGGGTTATGCAATGACAACTTAAGAGAGGAGAGGAGGTCCAGCAGAGCAGCCAGGCCAGCAGTTAAGTACTATGGGAGGTCCATCAGCAATTGCACAGTAACAACACAGGGTCCAGTAGGACTTCACACAGGTGGCCAGGGCAGGTGCAAGGAATTTTGACACCTTAGTCAAAAACCAAATTTGGCTCCCCTATTAGCCCCACTCTAAATGTCCTGCCTAAAACAAATGCCACTTTAACCATCCTGTGCCCAAAATGCCCTATAACCACCACCGTGTCACAGATAACTCCCCTAGTACGTACCTGCAGCCAGACCACATGACAGGTGTTCTGCTCCCTTTGAAGAAACAGGAGTATATGCGCAGGTTAGGAGGGAATCCTCTTCCCTCTTCCCGAAGGGCTCCTGTTTCCTCATGGGGCAGGAACAGCAGTTGCTGGCCCAGGCCCACCACAGTGAGTGCCAGCAAGAGCTGTCTTTAATGTGCAGAGCACAAGGGACAACTGCTTTTGAGCCCCCTCAACAGACTGGGCCCAGGGCCACTGAGCCGCCCCTTTTGTCCCCCTTTAAAGACAAGCCTGATGGTGCACATGGTGGAGTAGGAGTTAGGTTAATCCCTGAGTCCTGAGAGGAAGCAGCTAGTATGAACACCTAAATAAAAAGTAAAATAAAAATGCTTCCTCCTCCTCTCTTCCTGCCTGCCTGCTTGATTTTATTCCTGCCGGCACCTTCGCTTAAAAAAAAAAAAAAAGACAGCCCTAGTTTATCAAAAACAGAACAAAATTGTATTTCTATTAAAACAGCGGACCCATCCATAAAAAAGAAAAAAAACAGGACTGTCCCACTTTAAACGGTGCATATAGTTAGCCTACAGCATAGCCCTAACTCCCTGAGGGCAGTTCTGGAGGGCTCACAGTCCACCCCTGTCCTGGGTGGCTCAGCTCCCTTCCTACTAGGCTTTTCCAGAGCGTATGCAGTGCAGGTGATCAGAAGAGGCTGCTGAAGAGAAACGCTGTCCTCTTGTGGCTCCTGGAAGAGACTCATGCAGGTTTGGCATCAGGAGGGCAGAGGTGGGCTGGGGCCCAAACCAGGCGGAGGGTAAAAGGCTAGCGTGTTCCAGCCACTCAGGACAGGGCGAGTGGGTGAGGGCAGAAGGTGCTAAATCTCTGACTTTAAAGCTGCTTTACTGGATGTCATTTGTTCAACAAGAAACTCTATCAAACCCTCCAGGTCTCCGGCCTGGGAAGGTCAGGGTTCTTGGGCAGCTATCACTATAGCAGTTATCTTCCTAGCACTGAGGACTCGGAGTGCTGAACACTGAACGAAGTACTACATTACTGCCAGTCCTCGCAGTAAAATCAGCCCCATTCTACAGCAGAGGAAAGTGACAGGCAAAGTCACCACATCACACCCAGTCATGGGACAGCACAGAAACGGTCCGAAGACCTGGGCTCCTGCTGTAATCTGGCATCATCGGCTGCCGGTTCCGTTTTGAGGTTCCCATATTTGAACCAAAAGGGACTTGGTCACCAATCTCTTGTCAAATCCAGGAGGCACCAGGATCCAGTTCTGCCTAGATGCTGGGGCCTCCCACAGATATAAGACATCCCACCTACTCTTCTACCAGCCACTCAGAAAAAAAAAGTGGGGCTGATTATTGGCTTCCAGGGGGAAAAAATAAAGCTACATATTTTGAAAATATTTGTCCCTATTTCAAGGCTGCTACTGGCATTGGCCTCAAGCCAGGGAGAGGCCTCTGCGGTGGGGAGTTGGTGGGAACCCAGGCCACAAGGCTGAGTGTCCTTGGGCTGAAGGCCAAAGGGGGCAAGGGGCAGGAGGGGAGTGAGCTGGCAGTGGCCCAGGACCCCTCTGGAGATCTGGGCTTGTTTCTTAATCTTTTCCTTCCTTTGTTGGTCAGAGTGGGCTGCCAGGAGAAGCAGGGGAAGCAGTGGGTGGGACCAAAGAGACTGAGAAGTCCAAAGAATGACTGAATTGGGCTCCTTTGCAATGGGTTCCATTACAGGAAGTCACTGTGCAAGGGGGCTTGTGGGGGTCATCTCATTTGCCCTTCTCTGTGAAGAAGGCCCGCTGTCCCCATTTCATGAGAGTGGAGACGAAGGTGGAAGAGGGCAAGTAAGTGACTGAAGGCCATAATGCCTGTGAGCAGCGGAGCTGGCAGGAAAGCCAGGGTATTGACTCCAGAGGGCTTGATGGGAGATGGGGACAGGGGTGGTGGAAGAGAGGGATGAACAGGAGGGAAGGGGCCCAGGCTGTCTCTATAAGAACAGGCCACTATCAGGGTGCAGGAAAGAGAGAGTAAACAAGAGATCACCTCCAAAGTGACCACCCCCAAAGCCTTCCATGATCCAAGCCCTGCTGCCCTTCCTTTATGCTTATGCTCCAGCCAAACCAAATGACAAACTGCAATACTTAAGCAGCCTGGGCATGTTTTATAGGCTCACATGTGCTGTTCCCTATACCTACAGAATTATTCTCTCTGCTGCCCACCTGGAGAGCTCTTCTTCCTCCAAATCCCAGCTTAACCGTTTCTTCCCCTGCTATTTAGAAAGATTTAACCATCTGTTGGGTTGAGTTCACTCTGAAGCACATCATGTAATCTGAGGAAAGGGAAACCCGTCTAAGCCATCATTGTGCGCCCCCAGAATCTAGTCCCCAGTCAGTGCTCGATAAATGCTTGTTATCTCTAATTATACTTTGTCACTGAATCTTTAAGGCAAGCACACAAGTTTTCTTATCTCGCTCTGTAGAGGAAAGAGGTCAAGAGAGAGAAGAGACATCCAGAGATCGCTCAGACATTCAGTGACCCGTATATCTAGAACCCAGGGCTGCAAAGAGTCTCCACCCTGCCAGACCTGCCAGGGTCCCTACAAGGGACCCCTCAAGGCAGAAGTGGGGGGCATGGGCCAGGAGGCCAGAAATCTTGCCTGAATTCTAGCACAGCTGCCACCTTGGGAGTGAGGCAGAAGGTGTCAAAGAGCAGACAAGTGGTTTCTGTCACCAACCCAGTTCTGACTCCTCCCAGATATGCCCCTCAATCAGAGACCCCAGCTGACCACATCACCCGAAGACCTCGTTACCTCTTCACTCCTGCCTGCCCACTACAGTCCATCATCACATCCTGTAGCTCTACCTCCTAAACAGACCACATATTCGCCACTGTCCCCATTCCGGTAGCTCAGCCTGGGCCCATGTCTGAGGTTTCTCGCTGGAGAGCTGCCCCTGCCCCTCCCCTCCCATTCATACTCGACTAAATGATCCTCCCTGACACAAACCTGACTGTGGCACTCCCCTGCTTTACCCCTTGCCCGTTGGTCAGGTGCCACTCACTCTCCTGAGCCAGCCTCTCCAGCGATCGTCCTTCAAGTGCAGCTCAGGGCTCTGCACCTTGGCACACACAGTTCCTCCTACTAGCACTGCCCTTTCTCCCAGTCTTTGCCTGAGAAGCTAGTCAAGTTCACACCTCCATGCATCAATCGAAGGTGAAGTTGGGGTTTTCTGTGTCCTCCTCTCCTCTCTGAGCTCCTGGGGTAGGGGGCGTTTGGGGGACACAGATTCATCTCTGTGCCCCTTACCCAGCACAGCACAGGGCCTGGCACAGAGTATGAGTGAAAGCAGATGACTAAGGAAGGGAGGTACAGTCTTAGTTCCAAGAAGCCTCTTCCTTCCCTTCACCCTACAGGTGCCTTTCAGAACCTGTCAGACTAGGTTGCTACCGGCCTGTCCCCTGCAGGCCCCTCCCAGAACTTGTCACCACTGCACAAGAGGGATATCTCTGTAATCCCAAAACAATACTCTTAATTATAACTATAATAATAACAATAATAACTACCACTGAGTACTCATCATGTGTTCGTATGCATTATCTAATCCTCACAAGAACTCTAGGAGGTAAGTAGTTTCTTTTATTATCCCATTTTACAGATAAGGGAACTAAGGCTCAAAGAGGTTGAACATCTTGCCCAAGGTCACATAGCTAGTAAGCAGTAGATACAGGGTTCAAAGCCAGATCTGTCTGGCTCTCAACCATGATGTAGTCTGGCCTTCTGTTTTCTGTTGTCCCATCTCTTCAAAACTCTTAGGGCACCAGGCCTGGTGGTGCTGGTGGTGGTGTGTGTATATTCAGCAACAATCTAGTAGCTCCCATCAGTCCTGTGCTGGGCATTGGAAATGGACTAAGAAGACTTGCCTGAATTCTAGCACAGCTGCCACCTTGGGAGTGAGGCAGAAGGTGTCAAAGAGCAGACAAGTGGTTTCTGTCCCCAACCCAGTTCTGGGAGCCGTTGCCTCCTCGGGGGAGGTAAGAGAGTCTCACAATAAGCATTTAGGCCTCAGTGAGCAGACTTGCATCTGTACCCCAGCCCTACCCCTAAATAACTATGTGACTCTGGATAAGCATTTGACTTACTCAGTACCAGTTCCCTCATCCATAAAATGGAAGCAGTAACATGTACCACAGAGGGTCACTGGGAGGCTTAGATGAGATAATGTCTCTAAAAGAACATATAACAACCGGCCCAGCATAGATGAAACACCCAATAAATGGCCATCACATTTATGAATAGAGAGTCGGGATCACTCGGCCAAGAGGGATATAATTCTCCAGGGCCCTCCCTGGGTTCAACTCAGCCAAAGTCAAATAGTAATAATGATAATTCCTAACCTACCCATTTGCTCATTAAAGAATTATTTAAGGGAAGTGTCCTCTATTAACCTGATTTTAAAGTAAACAACTTAGACCCAGAGAAAGGAAGTTACTGAACCAAATCACACAGCAAAAGAATGGCCAACCTGGGCCCTCCACTCAATTACTTCCACACTGGGTAAGCCAGCGCTTACCCCAGAGCCCAAGTCTGCCTGGGAAGTCCAGGGTGCCTGACTTCTGGGTGCTAATCCCAGCGGGGTGAGAAATTAAAAGTAGGAGAAAGGATGAAAGAGCAGGACATTTTATTTAGTTCTCTCTCAGAATGAGCTGGGGACTCATCTGGAGGAAACCAGCAATAGCCACGTGGGACCCTAACTACTCATTGGTTCCTTCTCACACCCACCTATTCGGGGACATATGCATGTCACAGAGGAGGTCTCCAAGACTCAGAGAAATGGATGACTTGGCCAAGGTCACATAGCTAGGAAAGTGACAGAACTGGGAGGCAGGATCCCTCTTCACCCTCCCACCTGAGCTGCTCCACTCTTCAAAGGATCCCTAGAGGCTCTGCCACTCCCTCCCCAAACCCAAGCAGGGGCCCCAAGTCTAGGCCCTTAGCCCCTCTCTGCTGATAGATACCTGCTTGGTAGTTGGCCCCACGCTCAGTTCAGAAAACTCAGAGGTCATATTAACAGAGTCCTACCCCCAAGGAAAGAGGGAACACATCTTCACTGAGCCTGTGATGCTGGGCATTTTATATCTATTAACCATTCAATCCAATACAAAGCACATTAATGGATGCAGAGTAACACTGAAATAAAAATACATTCATTCAACCAGAAATATTCATTAAGCACCTACTACAAGCCACTAGATCCTAGGCTGGAGATACAGTAGTGAACAGATGAGCAAATATCTCTGCCCTGTGGGGCTACATGAATAAAAGAACACACCTGTGTCAGGTAGGTGCAAATATTCCCATTTTACAGGTGAGAAACTGAGATGCAAAGAGCCACTGAATGCAAGTGGTAGAATAAGGATTCTATTCCAGAGCAGTCTGTCCCCAAAGACCTTTGCATTGTATCATAGGACCCCAACTCATCACCCAGTGTGGGGTGTTAAGCCTCTGAAGAGAAGTCAGCTGATTGTATTAGAATCCTTAGTTCACAGAGCGTCCTCCTTCGGTTCTTGCAACCCTGCCACAGGGCCCCACAGTCACAGGACATAGACTTGTGCCCACATGGCAGTCATTTAGGCAAAACAATGTACTCACCAGAAGCCGCGTCGGGGTCACACAGCCAGTCAAGGAGAAGCAGGACAGCCATCGCCACAGTGGCACATAGAAGCAAAGAACAATAGTGAGATATGATCACAACCAATAAACAGCTCTTTGGGACCTCTCTTCTGCCTGGGCCCCAGGGGGAACCTACTTCTGGGGCTCACTGGGGACATGCCCTCTTAGTCAACAATCTGATAATCCACCCTGTGCTCATCAGGCCTCCCAGGGCCCAGCCCACTGGAAGCAGTGGGATCCCTGGAGACAAACATTAACTGAGCACCTACCATGTGCCAAGCACTGGGGATACAGTATGCCTGGGTCTCTGCCCTCCTGGGGCACACAGTGCTATAGGGAGGTGATCATATAACTAATAACTGAACTACAACTGGGGTGAGTACCTCAGGAGGAGACAATGTGGGGTCAGAGCCTGGCTCTATCACTCATTACTTGTGTAACTTCTCTGCACCTCAATTATTCATCTGTAAAATGGGGATAGTGCTAGTATCCACTTCCAGGGCTCTTGTGAGGGTGTAATGAGTTCATCTATGGAAAACATTTTTAACAATGCTTGACAAGCAAGAAACTGTTTATAAATATTAGTTATGACTTGGCAGGGAGCTTAGGCTTTGTTTCAGAGACCTAGTGCAGATCAGGCCACCGTTACCTAACAAGGTGGAGATTAAAGGACACAAAGGTAATGAATCTCTGAGCTCTGTGCCTGGTGTATGCAATGACTCAAGAGGTGATGGGGGATTTGGGGAGCTGTTCTCAGTACAGACTCAGGCTAAAGCATCTCGGTAGAGGGGCTGTCAGAAGTGCCCTCCCCAGAACTGCGGCCTTGGACTGGGAAATAACCAGCAACTTTTTCTCACCTGATTCTACAAATGCCTCATCTCCTTTGACTTTCTCCATAACCCAGGAAGTGGACCAAGGAGAAATTATTACGGTTCCCATTTTGCAGATGAGGACAGTGAAGTAAAGGGACTCCTCTCTGTGCTCTTGGGTGTGGCACTTCACATCTCCAAGTAGTCAATACAGGTTCCAACTCCCCTCTGCCTGGATTTTATTCTCCAGATTTTCCCCTGGCTCTTCCCACTTCAATCCCTGCAATACTAACTGCACCAATGAAATCATTGTCAAATGGCCAGCCCAGGATCCAAGCTATTCCTGACCAAACTCCTCCTACACAGAACCCTCTTCTACCCTTTATCCCATTGCTGACCATAGTCACTGACCCATGGGCCAAGAAAATGCCTGCACACAACTGCACAGAATCCATGTTACACATGGAGAAACTGAGGTCCACACTGGCCACATACCCAAGGTCAGTTTTCAGGGCCCAGCTCTTGCCTTGGGTAGTAGTCAGGTGGGTCTGGATTTCTGGGGAAACACCCAGTGGGCCCTGACCTACAGGGTTCCTCCTCCTTCCTACCCCTGACCCCATCTCCAGTGGGCAACTGCACAGCCTGTCCCCAGCTTTCCAGACATATTTATTCCAAAGCTCTGAGCTCTCCCAGCAGGGTCAGGCAGGTTCTGCAGGTCAGTGTTAGGCAAAGTGAGGGCCTCAGTACCTACAGGGTGGAGGTCCCCCTATTAGTCTGCACTTTGGAGTCAGACAGACCCAGATTTTAATCCCAGCCCAGCCACTTCCTAGCTATGTGACTTTGATCGAGTTGATTCACCTCCCAGAACTCCTGTGAAATAGGATTAATACCTATTCCCTCAGGAGGCTGTAAGGATGTCACTGGTTAGCACTATATATTAAAGGCTTAGCAGAAGGGACCACACACACTAAGTGCTCAAGAGGCAGTGGCTCTAATTATATTTAGAGAACACAGACCAAGAAAAGGATTTGGAGACCTTCACACTCCCCATTATCTCCCCTCCTCCTCAAGTGGGGTGAAGGTGGTCATGGGTTAAGTTTCAAACCTGATCCGAGAAGCTATAGTAATGAGTGCTGGAAGAGCCTTAGACGCTCTAATCTCAGCTCCCCTTCTTATCTTCTCATTTCACAAAAAGAGAAACTGAGACCGAGGGAGAAAATGACGAGCCCAACAGACTATAAGGGAGTAGACTCATGCCCCCTTTATTATGTGCAGGAGAAACTCCGGGTGCTCCCCCTACACACACTAGGGGGACTATCATACAGATCCATTCTGCAACCCTCAGAAGCAGGTCACTGTGACCTCTGTGTATGGTAAGTTCTTCATGAGCGAGCTGTTCAGCTCTTGTGGCTGCAGACCAGTCTGTGGTACATAGTTGCTGGTCAAGACTGGCTTAAGGAATAACCACATGAAGCTCCTGTCCAGTCCCACAGCTCTGCTCATATTCCCCTCCAGGAGGCCTCTCTCACCCCACAGCCCAGGTCCCATCAGCAGGGCCCAAGCAGCCAGCAGAGCTTTAGACCTGAGGTCTCTACAGCGTCAGCATCTTCCCAGCCAGGCTGGGATATTCCTGCCTAGCACAACCAGCCAGGCTCCTGGCCAGGGTACACTCTGTGGAGGGGGTGCTGGCCCAGCCCTGCCAGGAGCCCCACCCCCAGTGGCCGAGGGGGTGAGGCAATCTGGGATCCCTGGGAGCTTCTGTTGGCACCTAGGGCCTTACAGGAGGGAGGCCAGTCTGGTGTCACTATGCAAGGATGAGCTGAAACAGTGGGGGTGTGGAGCTCCCCTCCGTCACCCACACACCCAAGCACAAGCTCTCCACCCGAATCCCACGTTGCTGGGACCTAGCAGGTCCTGCCTGCCTCTCCTATACACACAGATGAAACCGCAGGGCTCCCAGTTACATTCACTTCTTAAAACACCCCCACTGGCCTGCTCCCAGACCAGCTACCATTCTGTCACTGTACACATGTTACCTCATTTGATTCTGCTCATGTCTGTAAGGTCTGGTTTATTGATTGAGGAGGGACATGGAGCTCAGAGAGGTGAAGTAACTCACGCAAGGTCAAACAGCAGGGAGTGGCCAGGCCAGCATTCAAACCCAGTTCTGCTGCACGGACAGCCTGTCATCCCTGGATGCCCCTTCCCTCTCTCCTCTCCACCCACTGCGGGTTCTGGATCCCCTTCTTCCCAAGCCTTCCATCTCCCTCTGCAAAATCTCCCCTCCCCCATTGCTAGTCAGAATGAGGAATCCCCACCTCATAGCTGCTATAACACCTTGTTTACATTCACACGTTTACAGCAGCAGGTACAGGAGTTATTTATGAGGTGTCTGACACTCAGAAGGGCCTTGAAGGCAGGAGATGACCCCCAGTAAATGCATCTGAGACCTGACAGCCTGCCACTTCCATCTCCACTACCCCGCCCCCACATGTAAAAGTCCTCTGGACTTCTCCAGCGGATCCCCTCCCCACCCCGAGCCTCATCCAAGACAGGCCCCCAAGCCGGTACCAGGGGAGCTGGCTGAAGACTCCCGGCCTCTGTGCCAGTGCTCCGGCCCCTCCCTCTCCGGTAGCTGAGGCTTCGACCCTCTGACCCCGACCCGACACAGGCAGTTTTCACAGGGCCTCCCAGCTGCCCTAAGCACTAACCCCAGGCGGGCTCTCCCCAAGCCTTTCCCTTCTGGAGAAATGGGTTCTTAAGAGGTCACATTTCGGCCACTCCCTCCCAGGGGAAGCTCTGCGCGCTGGAAAGCCCTCCCCCCACTGGGGCAAGCGTGAGCAAGGGTCTGTCTGGACAAGTCTCCATCTCGTTGGAAGGTAGAAGTCGCGTTCTACCCCCAAAGAGTGTAGGTGAAGGTGAGAAAACTTGGAGAAGAAACGGAGGACAGAGAGAGACTGAGACACCTTGAGACCAGCGCTGAGAGGCTCGGGGGAATAAAGGGATGAGAGCAAGCAGGAACCTGAGCCGATGGAGACCCGGGAGGCCAGAGACAACGGGAAGTCCCCTAGACCAAACCAGCCAGGAGCGTGTGGGGACAGGGCGGCGACAGGAGGGGCACCTTGGCAGGCAGAGCCGGCGCCCCAGCTCTCGGGTCCCTCAGTCCGGAAACTCAAAGTCAGTTACGTAAGCGCCGGAGCGGGGCGCGGGGCTGCAGGCCCCGGGGCCCCCTCCCGCCGCGCGCCCTCCGCCCGCCGGCTGTGCCCGGTGCTGCGGCGGGCGGGCTGGAGCATGCGGCCGGACAGGGCGGGGTTGGGGGGCGTGGGCTGCACCAGTCCGCCGAAACCGGTCGGCCGAACCCAATCCCGGACCCCCGCCCCAGGCTGGGACCGCCAGTGGCAAGTGTCCAGCTCGGAACGCGAGCTCGCGGATCCCTCTCCTGACGCCCATGCCTCTCCACACCCCGAACTTTCGAAACGCCCAGGCCCTTCTACCACCCCAGTTTGGACCTTGGAGCCCGGGACCCTTCAGAACCCGCTCCCTGGACCCTATATCCCGGTCTCCCCGCACCCGCAGCGGTCCGAGACCTTGGGAACGAGTCCGTCTGTCCCTCACCCCGTCGCTCCCAGGAACCCGGGGTCGCCCCCTAGGCAGTCCTGGCTCACCTGGGCTGGACCGGGCAGGGACCCGGCCCGGCCGCGTTGCGCTCTCGGTCGCTCTCGCCCTTTAAGAGGTTCCTGCCACTTTGCCCCGCCGGGGGCCTCCACCTGCACTGACAGGGCAACTCTGGCGTGAGGCCCCACCCCCGAGCCGGGAGACCTTCTGATTGGTGCAGGCAACTGCCAATCGGCGGGCGGCGGGGAGGACCGGGCCGGGGAGTGGGAGCGTCGCACCGGAAAGAGGCGGGGGCAGCAGGTGCGTCCTGACTGGGACGCTTAGCTCTGGGCAGCCGGGTGTTGACCCGAGAGCCACCGGAGGGTTAAGCAGCGAGTTCCTGAATTGGCTAGTGTGGTCTCTGACGTCATGTGGCAAAAGTATGATGCAATTTGGCACGTGGTGCTGCCTCTAAAAGTATGAAGGGAGGTAGGAAAGGAGTTGGTCTTAGGGGACCTAGGTAAGAGACCCTGGCAGGACTTCCCTGGATCACTAGCCCCACGGCCTTGACCTGTGTGACCTTGAGCAAATTATTTCTCTGAATCTGAGTTTACTCAACTATACATCTTAAAATGTTACCCTGAGAATTAGCGACTTTTGAGCACAGGACTGGCACACATTAGGTGGTGGTAAACGCGGCTGCTGGTTCCTCTCATCTCCATCTTGACATTCTTCTCCACGACTTCCCCTCTCTTCATGGCCCTTTCCCTCAGAGCTAGAAGGGACTTACATGGTCATTGGTTCAAGTCCTCTCCCCTCATTTCAGCTTGTGCTCACATATCTCCAGATGCTGACTCTGAGACTGGCCTCTTTCATCAAAAACTATCCTGGGATTTCAAAAGCTCTTAAGATACGGCCAAAATGCCCTCTGCAAGCCTAGACCCACAGAGAACAAACCTAGTCCCTCTTCCATGGAAAGGAATCAGAAAATCATAGGTTCATAAGATATTTCAAGTTGAAGAGCCATAATGAGTTAATCCCTCTTTTGGACACATTAAGATACCTGAAAGCAAGCAACTTCCTATGCATTCAGGCCTCCTCCTGTTAGATGGACTCTGGAATCAGATACTGGGTCTCAATCCCTAACACTGCGGCTAGTAAGTTACTAACTACATCTTGCTTTGAGTGAGCCACTAACCCTCTCCAAGTCAGTTTCCTCTTCTGGAACAAAGGGTCAATAAAAGCCTTTTCCTCTGGGTTGTTGTGAGAGGTAAATGAAATCATCTATGTAAAGTACCAAAAACAGTGATAGTCTCAGGGTGGGCATCTAATGTCTCAGCATGTATTAAGCTGACTGATGTTAGTGTTATACTAGGTCATAAATTCAGGTATTGCCCCCCAAATCACTGAAACCTCCTGTAAGTAAGGTCGTGTTTTAGGTTTCAAGACCCTGGTCCCTGCCTTCCAGAAACTGTCTAGCAGATGAGGATCTGACTGGATCCCTAGATCTGAAGGGGTGCTCTCTGATCTAGATGAGAAATCTCCAAAGCACCCGAGAAACTTTTTATCAGAAGTCAGGACGTTTGCGACCCTCTCCGTCCCGTTGGGAAACTTGACATACCCACCCGGGCTCCCAAACATATCAGTACCCCGTTTCATTTACACACATCCTCATCTAGCCACTGCTGGTATTATCCAGTGGTTCAGAGCTTGGGATTTGGTGGCCGTTGAGCTTTGTACCTTTGAGCAAGTTCCTATCCCTATGGAGTAAGATAGGATTAATAATAGTCTCGACTTTATATAGTGCTGTTGTGAAAATTAAAAGAGTATGTGAAAATACATATGCAAATACCCAGTAACAGAGCTGGTATTATTTTTTAATTGCTCCCACGTGTATTCATGCACCCAGAAGAGGATGGGTTACGAACGCCTTTATTAGCCGCTGCAGCGATATTCCACTCCCCCTCGCCTCATTCCTGGCTCTCCATCTCAATCTGAGCGGCCCGGCGAGGAGAACCCCAGCGTGGGCGCTGCCAGGGCTGTTCCCAGCAGAGCCGCAGGCTCCGCCCCTCCCTGCTGGGGGCGGGCTCGTGGCTCCCTCTGCCCGGAGCCGCCTTGGGGTGACTCAGCAGCGCCTGCTCCTGCCCTGGCCTGATAAGTGTGTGTGCCTGTGAGTGTGTGTATGTTGGGGGTGGCTAGGGAGGACTCTGAGTTTCTGTTTGTGCGTGGGGAGGACATGCGGGAGTGTGTTTGAGATCTTTATCCTGTGCGCCTCTGTGTGTTTGTGCAGATGGGGCTTGGCTGAGTTGGTGAGTTTGCACAGACTGTGTCTGTTTTTTTCTCTGCCCTATAAACAGGTTACCCCCATAACCCCAGGCCCCAGGGATCTATGAGGGGGATCCCCCATCCTAGAGTCCTCTCTGCCCAAGCAGCCAGCGGCCTCTGTTTCTTCTTGAGGTGTCTTCTGCACATGTGGCCTGTGGGTCACTGTGGCGGGGAGAAGGGATGCTGTCCTTGCCTGGATTTCAGGCCCCCTGGCCCTCTGCCTCTGCCTGTGAAGTTTCCACCTCCCCTCCAGTCCTTGGGGGAGCAATTTGCTCCCTGAGGGGAGACCTCCAGTGGCAGCAGCTCCCCTTAATGATCACTGCTATTTGACACGTATTCTTTCACTTTTGTTAAATCCTTGCAGCCAAAAATACCTTCTGAAGAGGTTCTGAGACTCAGAGAACTGGAGTTACAGCCCAAGGTCACACAGTAATGAAGCATGAAGGTGACTGGCAAGGGGCAGATCTCCTCCCTAGGCTAAGCACCCAGTTTGGCAGGAGCCTGTGGAGGACTGATAAGCTTGGGGGTTGGGGGAGCAGGGAAAGGAACCTGTTTGTGTTTCCCCACCTCTGATCTGCCTGGGCCTCCAGCCAACTGCTTATCCTGCCAGTCTGAGCAGTGCCACCGGCTTCCCTTGGGTCTTGAGTGGAGTGATAAAGAGATGAAAGTGAGGGTGGGAACTGGAGGTCGAACCCCTGTGGGAGCATCCATTTCTTCTACAAAATATTATGAAGCATGTTATTTAGCTGACCAATATTCTACTCAGTCTAAGGAATAGTCACAAGACCAGGCCCCAAGAAAGGGAGACTGAGGAGGAAGCTCAGCCCTGAGACTGGGGGTGTGTCTGGAATCTGCTCTAATTTTGAATCCTGACTCTACCATTTTTTGGGTGTGTGGCTTGGCTAGTCACATTCTCTCCTAACCTGTCTCCTTATCAGTCAAATGAGGTAAAAGCACTCTCCCTGACTGCCTTTCCTGGACTCCAGGGTATTCGAAAGGAAAGTCATTTTTAAAACACAGGCTCTTCTCTATACATAGGTCCCTGTCAAAAGTCATGTCCTCCTCAAAGAAGACCCTAAAGCTACTGTAAACCCAGAGCCCAAAGGAGGGAAAGGACCCATCTGAAAGATTAGGAAAGACTGGGGAAGGTGACCTTGCAGTTAGACTTTAAAGAATGAGTTCACTATATGAAAATAGAAGAGGGCATTCATGACGGAAGAACAGTTTGCAGTGAAGCCTGGACCTAGAATACAGAAAATTGTTTTCTGGGAACAGAAAATGGTTTCATATATTTGGAGCACAGAGTGAATTATCAGACCAAATTATGGGAGACCTTCAATGCCAGGTTAAGACTGAGGCATCTGGGATACAGACGTTTGGGGATAGTGAGAGTGTCTTTGAGACAGAAACAGCCACATTCTACCTGGAGGTTGCAATCATTTCACAGGGGCAGAGAGGAGAGGGAGAATTGATTGGCAGTGGGTCCAGAACCCCTGCCCAGGAGGACCCATTTGAAGTTTGGGGCAAATTCCCCAGATGACAGTGAGCTGGACAAGAGGCTGCAGAACCCCCTCCAGGGGAGAGATGAAGGGATGGAGAGGAGGCCAAGTCAGATGCTGCAGTTCAGGGATGCTGGGCACAGAGGATGCCCACGATGAATAGTTAAGGCTTTGAAAGGCCCCGCTGTCCAGAGGTTCCTCTGGGTTTGCAGTGTAGGGAGGGGGCCCATCTGGCCAGGATAACTTCTTCCAGGGAAGGTGCCATCTCCAGAAGCCCTGTCTTGAAACAGCAAGACTTGTCAATGATTGACAGCTTACTATGTATGTATGAGACGGGTTCTTCACCAGATGCCCCTATTTTGTGCATGAATAAGATGAGGCTGAGGGAGGTGCAGTGATCTAGCCATGGTCACACAGCCAGTGAACGGCGGGGCCAGGACTCAAGGCAGCGCTCCTGCTTGCTGAGGACAGGGAAGAGATGGAGGTGTCCCCGGAAGGCTGAGACTGTGGCTCTGTGGGTGGGGCCAGGGAACCTGGGAGGCGCAGGCTCCAGCAGAAGGAAAGATGGTGTCTGCCGCCACCTTGTGGTCATAGAGCCTAGGGGCGGACTTTCTGGAGCTGAACTGCCCAGGCTGACGGAGGGGAAATGGCTCAGCGCGACAGAACTTTCTTGGAGGCGTGAGTGTCAGCTCCGAGGCAGGGTGTTGTGAAAATAGGCTGACCATACTTCCTTGAGACAAAAACAGGACACTGGAATGGCAAAAAACAGAATGGAGCTATGTGCTGGTGACTAACGGGAGGGAGGAGGTGGAGCAGTCCTGGCAGGAGCAGAGCAGCCAAGCTAACAGCAAGTGTTAGGTTCCAAATCCCATAGCAACAACGTGTGGTCCAGCGGATCTTGATACAACTTGCCAGGCCTGGTGCAGGGAATTTGGGCACCCCAGGCAGAAAACAAATGTGGTGCCCCTATAGGCCCGGCTCTAAATGTCCTGCTAAAACACATGCCTCTTTAACCATCCTAGAGCCAGAAATGCCCAATAACTCCCACAGTGCCAGAGATAATGCTCATAATGCCAGAAATAACCCCCATAGTACTGACCTGTAGCTCGACCCCCCCACTTACACTCTCTTGTCTTCCAGGATTTCCCCAGAGGGCAGCCCTAGGACCACCAGCCTCAGAATTGCCAGGAGCCCCAGAAACAGGCCTGTGGTCATGGCGGTGGGGATCCTCTTCCCACATGGCTCCTGTTTCCTCACGGAAACAGTCGAGTCAGTGCAGTCAAGGGCCATCCTGAGTGTGGGACACACTTGTTCATGGGCCCCCTTAACAGACTGGGACCAGGGCAGCTTTTTGCCCCATGTTAAAGACAGTCCTGGTTTATTAAAAATGGGACAAAATTGACACTTATGTTAAAATAACAGGACTGTCTGGAAATATGGGGAAAAAAAACACAAAAATGGTACTGTCCCTTTTAAAACGGTACTTGTCATCAACCTTCATGAAAGAAGCTGCTCCCTGCAGGGGCTTCCTACAGAGCACCCCAGCCCACCAGGACACAGGAGACCCCAGGCAAGTCTCAAATCCTGGATCCTTATCTCTTCCCTCAGTGCCTTTGTGAGGATTCCAGATCCTGGTAAGGCCTGTGAAGACCCTCCACAGCCTGGATGTTGCTTTGCAGTTGGGAAAACTAAGGACTCAGTGAACAGGTGCAGGATTATGGGACCTGAAGCTTATTAGAGGGTCTCTTTAAGAAAAGGAATGCGAAACTAAGAAGACAAAATCAGGGCATGCCTGGGGCCCTAGTCGAGGTCCATTACATCACAGGGACCAGGAACCAGAGCTGGAGATCCAGGGGGTAGGGGTTGGGGGAGCAACCAAGATGAACAACTAAACAAAATTAATAAAATACTCCTTTCTCTCTCTCTCTTCCTGCCTGCCTGCCTACTCGCCTTCATTCCTGCCTGCACTTTTCCTTAACAAAAATTTAATTTAAAAATAAAATACAGACCATGCCCTTGTGACTCAGGCAACAGAGATGCTGGAGTGCAGACCTTGTAAAGTCCAAGGTCCTGGGTTGGTGACCCAGGGGCTGGGTGAAAAACTGAAAGAAGGGGGGGAGGGGCGCTGAGAGAGAGAGAGAGAGAGAGAGAGAGAGAGAGAGAGAGAGAGAGAGAAACTTCTTCCTTTCCTTCCTAAGTAAATAAATGATGCAAAATGCCTGTAGCCACTTAAGGCCCCAAGTGGTAAGGAAGGAAGTCAGAATGGAAAGAGATAGTGGTTTTAAGCTACTAATGTATTTTGCCTTTTCAAATTTTACGGAACCACCTGACCTTGTGAACACAAGACCAGAGTCCCCTCAGGGTCTCCTCAGTGTGGGGCCTTGACTGACACACAAGCCTGGTGGCGTCCAATATGGAAGACCCTCACAGGAATCCTGGGAGTGCTGAAGACAGAAGAGAATCTGGGTTCGTGGGGTCTGTCCCCATCCCTCCCCCAGGTGGGGGCTTTCACCCAGTTTCCAGACCTTCCCACCTGAACCTGAGACCATACTCAACAGCACCTCTGTGTGGCAACACCATGAGAGCTGGGGTGCTCCAGCCAGGACAGCTCAGCGCTCTTCTGTTCCATCTTGTTGCATCCTCCTTTTATTTCCAGCTTGAGAGTCAACCCCAAGAACCCTGAGAAATCTCCTCAGCTTGCCCTTGCTGCCCCAGCACTATGCTTGGCCCCAGAGGTCAACAGAATTGTTGTGAGTCCCTGCAAGCTGATGTTGCCCTCTCCTGGTCAGTCCAGATAGACATGTCCTGAACCCTTGCTCCTGTAGCCAGGCCTGCGGGGAGCGGGGCTGGAGACAGAGAGGACGCAGATCCAGTCCCAGCAACCCTCTGCCTCTGGTGGTGGGTAGGCTACAGAATTAGTCTTAAAACTTTATTTTTAGGAAGTAGGATTTATTGGTGGGTGTGATTAAGGAGAGAGGGAGGCAGCTCCCAGGCTCTCCTGAATGTAGGACCAGCCATTTGTCCAGGAGGCCTCCATTAGGGAGGTATTTGACTCCCCAGTCATCTGAGATGAGCCACTTTTCAGCCACCGTGTCTTCCAATTCATCTGCATTAATCTTGGTGAAACCCCACTTCCTGGACACGTGGATCTTCTGGCAACAGGAAACTTGAACTTGGCGTCGGGCCTGTTTCGTGCTCTGAGTTCTGAGCTTGGTGTAGATGGACATGATGACCTGGCCAATGTGGACCCTGGCCTCTGGGCTCTGGGGCTTTCTGACACCTGCGTACCTGTCGAGGCTAGACTGGGGGCAGTAGGAGGTCCGACATGCATGTCCTCCAACAAGGACCGTCTTCCAGGTCTTTAGGGAAACCCAGACAAACAACAGGCTGTACACATTACCGAGGAGCCACTGTACGCCGGCCCTCATGGGCAAAGAGCACAGGTCAGCTTAGTTGATTGCGGATGAGTCTTAAAATATTTAGGGCTTAAAATAACTTATAGATCAACCAGTTCAAGGGATTGTTAAACTCCTTTAGCCACAAAAGCCTAGTATGGGAAACTGGGAAGCAGGGCTGTTCTGAATGAAGCAGTGGATATGGGAGGGCATGGAGGGCGGTGTCCATTTGCTTGGCATCGCCCTGTCCTACCTCGCTGCTTGGCCCTTCCCAGCCCTTCTAAGGAACTCTGAGTTAAAAACCACTGTTAGAGTAAAAGCCTTTTACTCTAACATCTAACAGAGGCCCAGCAAGAGAAAGAGACATGACCAAAGTCACAGATCAAGTTAGTGGTCAAGGCTGAATTCAAGCCTAGGTCTGCTCAACTCCAGGTTTGAGGTTGGACAGATGGGGCTGAACCACCCCAAGACCACATCTCTCTACCATCAGTTAGGATCTGCCATCCTCTTGGCATGTCCAGGATGGTGAAGAGAAGCTCAAGGAGGTCCCAGGGCCCAGAGGAAGTGAACAGTAAGGGAAGGAACTTTTGGAGCCCCCATAACTGAATAATGGCAGAGACTGGACTTTAGTCCTATTCACTAGCTATTCTCAGTCTGAGCACTGAGCCTGCCACACTGTCAACAATAAACATCAGTTGAAGGAATAAATTAGAAACAGCTGCTCAGGGTAGGGGGCACTTCCTGGGTCCCTACCAGGTTGAGCTCATCCATCACAGGTGCTCCTCCTGATCCCTGGGTGGGGATCCAGGCTGGGCTTCCTGCAGGTCTTAGTAAAGATTGTCATTTCACTGCACCTTCCTTCTCTTTCTCTGCAGAGCGCTGCGCTGCCCACGAGAGGAAGCTGTTATGCGACTCTGAGCAAGTCACTTCCCCTCTCTGAGCCTCCATCTCTTCAGTTGTTGAAAACGCTCACTTAAAAGTGTCTTTAGGGTGTGTACCCTGGTGGCTCAGGCGGCTGAGACACTGGTGTGCAGACCATGTAAAGCCCAAGGACCCAGTTCCCAACCTGGGGTCACCAGGGCAAAAACCGATATAAACAGCAACAAACAAATAAATAAACATGATTATTGCTTCTCGCCTTTCCTTCCTTCCTCTCAATAAAATATGAATAAAGTGATGCACTCTGGTGTTCTAGTGGATAAGTCTGCTGCCTCTGGCCAGTGCAGTTCACATACATCCCCAAGGACCTGGTTTCACGTCCAAGGGCGTGTGAAAAACCAAGATGAACAACCAAATCACAAATAAAATGCTTCTTCCTCCTCTCTCTTCCTGCCTGTCTACCTCTGCTCACCTTCATTCCTGCCTGCCTGCACTTTTCCTTGAAAAAATAAAAGAGTAAACAATATATAGATGTTGATTTACAATGATGGACACATTAACCATAATAATGTTTAGATGCAATGTTCCTCCAGTAAATTAAACTACTAACAAAGTGTCTTTAACTACTTAATTGAAACAGTTATTAAGACTTTTCATGTGTCAGGCACTGCTTAAGGCAGGTGGAATTGAGAACACAAATGTGATAACAGCGTATAGAACTGCAAAGCCTGACGGCGAATGGGTGGTCAGTCAGTGATAGGTCCCCGCCCCGCCCAGTCCACGTGCACCTAGTGTGCCCCATCAGGATGCCTCCTACCTTGAAGGCCTTCCTTTAGGAACCAATTCTAGTCCACCGTCTCCTGGGAGGTGCAGTTACCACAAACAGCTGGTGCCAAAGCCAGATGTGACCAGTAGGTGGCAGCAGTTCCCACGAAAAGGGCTGTCCTCTGGCAGCCGCTCCTAATTTCTCCTGGGTCAAGTTGTGTCCTCGTGGGAACACAGATGTATATGGATGAGTGTGCGCTCCCGTGGGAAGAGAGTGTGCAAAGAAGTACATGCCTGTGGTGAGAACACACGTGTGCATGTGTATGGACAAAGTGTATACAGGTGCTAGGAGTAAGTCTGTGTGAGAAAACAGAACATACCCCAGCACTGGGGAGGATGTGTGTGCACAGTCAGGGGTGTGTGCATGTGGCCTCTTAGTTGGTGTGGGCCTGTTTGCACATGTGATGCATGTGGACCCCCCCACTCACCTCCATGCAGTGCTTCTCAACCTTCTGGGTCCTGGACCCCTGGAGCATCCAGCGAATCCTGCAGCAAGGCACACAGTGACACGGTTGGGACCCCATTTCAGAGGGCTCTGGAATAGACCCCTGGGGCTTCCCCTGGGTAAGGAAGTGCATTCAGAGGTGAATAGAATGGGGGACAATAGTTTGATGGGTCTCCCCTTTCTTGCCAAGCTTATCAGGTTTCTCACATTTCTATGATGTGCATTCTGTCACAACCGTAAGCATGATTGAGAAGAAACCTGGGTCCTTCCCACAGATCTTTCCTTTTCTCCCTCACAGGGAAGCACCACAGGTTCCCCTGTGTTTGGCAAGGTGATGGGGGAGCAGCAGCCTGCTGAGAAACACAGGTCTTGCCCTGCGCAGGGGCCGAGGGCAGCTGTGGCCGGTCCAAGCAGGCGAAGGAGATGACTTGAGCAACCAGAGGCTTCCTGGAGGCAAAGGGAGTGGAGCTGTCTGGGAAGGTGATGATGCTGGCACATGGCAGGAGTCCAACCTGGCGGCTTCATGTCTCTGCCTTGGCAGTCCTCTTCCTGAGGTGTCCCCTTCCCCCTCCAAGACGCTGAGGTTGCAGGCAAGTGAGATGGACCTTAGAATCCTCGAATCCCCCCTGGGAAGGGGCATAGAGGTTGTCTGGCCTCTGCCTGCCTAGTCAGCAGCTGAAAGGGGCAGAGACCCCAGCCTGGGTCAGGGCAGCCCAGCTTGGTGCTCATCACCTTGGGTCTTGGTCTCTGAAGATAAGATGGCCCAGAGGAGGAAGAGGGGCTCTGCGCCCTGGTGTCCCCTGAAGGACCTGGTCACACATGGTGGGAAGGCAGATCCTGGGTCAGGGAGCCTTCCTTCCAGAGTTATTTACTGACCACAGGAAAGCTATTTTTTTTCTTTTCTTTTTTTTTAAAGGAAAGGTGCAGACTGGAATGCAGGTGAGTAGGCAGACAGGAAGAGAGAGAACTTTTTTTTTTTTTTTTTTTTTTAAGAGAAAGGAGGAAGAAGGATTTACTTAGTTATTCATCTTGGCTTTCACCCCGGTCCCAGGTCTTGAACACAGGTCCCTGGGATGTGTGTGGCCTGCACTCTCAACTGAAGGCAGCTGACCAAACTGCTCTTCCACCAGGGCACACCAGAAGAAATATTTGATTTTGCTGTTCATCTTGGCTGTTTCCCCCAGTCTGTCTCAAATTCGGGTCCTTGGGACATGTATGGACCACATCCAGTGGCCTTATCTGCTAGGCTACCAGGGTACAATGAAAGCTGCCATATAAGAACATCGAGGAGGTGGAGAAGTCTCTCAGGGCATCAGGGTTCTAACTCCCACCTCTAGGGTCCTTTGAAGCTTTATGACCAAAGGCAGGAACATGGCACGGTCCCTGGGGATGGGGGGGGGGTGACTGGAAGGGAGTAAGAGCAGGGTAGAAGGGATGGGGGAGTTAGCAGGATCCTCACGAGGCTTGTGAGGTGGAGGTGAGCTGGGTGGTGGAGGACAAGAGATGTAGATTGTGGGGGGCACAGAGAAGAAGGGGAGCCCATTTGTAGAGGGGGTATTTAGTCGGGCATGCTCTAGGAAGGGCTACAGCTGCTTGTCTGTCTCTCCCATCAGACCGGGCTTTTAAGGACAGTGCTGTTTCCCTCCAAGCCATGTCCAGAGGGCAGGGCAGTACCTCCCACTTAAGAGTGAGCAGATAGGTCTATGTCACCCCCAGACTGGGTGCCCCTTATGAGGGGACACAGAATGTGAGCAAATGAAGCAGAGAGAGAGAGTCAGACACTGAGAACAGGGTGCACTTTATTGGGAAAATAGGAGGTTGCTAAGATGAAACCTGGGATAGGCAAGAAATCAGGCATTTGAGTCAAGCCGTATCTTTGGCTGGCCTGCTTCCTTTCCCCGGCCAATGGCACCAATTACAAACAGCAGCCCCCACCGGCATACTTTAACCTGCTTCTGAGCAAATGCCCCGTGGATTTCACCAGCAGATGTCTGTTCTGGGATCCAGGAACATGAGAGAACTATCTCTGTTCTTTTCCAAAATGGGGGAGTCCTTGGAACCCATCTACTCCTGCTTTCTCCTGACAATGTGCAGAGGCCCAGAGAGACTCAGACTTTCTCAAAGTCACACAGCAAAGACATGGAAAATGGAGAGTCACACTCACATTTCTTGTCTCCCGGCTTGAGACTCAACCCAAGAGGAGATTCTAGAAGATGAGCCCCAGCAGATTGATGTAGCCTGACTGACACCCAGGAGTCATTCCCATGACTCAAACCTTCAGACCAGAAGACAGGCCCAATGCCATTCAGGAAACTTTATCCCCTGCCAGGCTGTGCTGGGTGGGAGGGCAGTCTTGGTGAGGACCAAAGGGGACAGCTGTGTGTTAGGTATTCAGGGAGAAGACAGCCTCTGGAAAATTGCTTCTCCAATGCATGCTGTCTCCTCTTCTGAAACTCAAGGAGGAGGTCCCAAAGTCCTTTGTTGGACCCACCTACAGCAGTGAGAGCATCAGAGGAGGTATCGCTGGTAATAGTCGATGCTAGAAAGCTCCTTCTGTTCAACACTGACCAGGGACCAGCCCCTCAATCATCTACTTGATAGAACAACTCACAACTGTGTGCCAGATGTAGTCTCATTTGCAAGGAAGCTTTTGTGACCCAGATAAAGTCCTTCATTCACAGCCTCTTTCTAAATCTTCACAATTTCTTATCAGATAAGCATTGGCCTCCAGGATCGAGGAAACAGGCTCCAAATTTAGTGACTTGCCCAAGTCATACAGCAAAGACATGGCCAGCAGAATGAGCAGGCTTCCAGGACAGGGAGTGGGTAGGGAGAGGGGCCTGCCATGGTCACAGCAGTTTCTGGGACTTCTGGCCTGTGCTTTTGCTGCTGTGGTGAGGCGGCACAGAACATGGTTCCAGAAACACTCAGTCCCTGGCTCTGTCTCCAAGTGTCTTCTATGTAATCACAGAGTTTCCTCTTAGGAGGTAGAAAAAGGAAAGCAAAAGAGGTCTTCACAGACCTAGGATGAGGTCCTAGATAGCCTAGCCATTGACGGGCAGTGTGACTTGGGCAAATCATTGCCTGCTCTGCACCTCAGTTTCATCTATAAAACAGGAGCGGTGATAGAAAGGCCTACACTGGAGTCATGCTGTGAAGATTAAATAAGTTAGTTACTCCATGTGAAGTCCTCTGCACTGGGCCAGGTGGGGATCCTAGCCAGGGGTGGTGACAAGGCTAAACCTGAGTGACCTCCCAGCCTAGCACTCCTCTACGTCAGTGTCTGCCTTTAAGGCCCTCCCAGACCGTCTCTGGGCGCCATCTTGAATTCCCAAGACATCTGCCACCTGCTGTTCTAGTCCCTAGTCTTCCAACATCTGCAAGGTCACAAGTGGGGGCACCAGGCCCTGACTCTCTCTACTTACTCCCCACAACTTCCAGCACTCTCTGCTCAGTGCCCAGAAAGGAAATTAAAAGAATAAACAATAACAAATAAATAAATAACAAAAGAAAGGTGTGTTTGGTGTGAGAGCTGGGCCATAACCAAAGAATTCATTTCCTAGGGGCTTTGGAGGCCCCCGCTGCTTCCCAGCCAGCATGCAGTAGATGTCAGGCAGGAAAGGCAGCCAGAGGTTAAAGGACTGGCCTCTGAAAACAGAGAGGGGCTGGTCTTGGGTGGGAACCCAGCGGATACCTGGCACTTCTAGGTTCTCTCAAGTTGTTGGCATTCCCTCTCCACCATGAGAGACCTTTCAAATTCCAAGCCCAACAAATTCCCAAATTAGACCGCTGCCTGACACACCATAACTATACCAGAGTGGCCCTGCCACGCACATCAGCAGTGCCTCATCACAACATCTCTAGCCTTCAAAGGGGGCTCTTGGAAGTGAAGTGACTTGCCTAGGATCACACTGTGAGCAAGCAGCCAAGGATCAGGATAATAAAATCAGGACTCCTATTAGAAATGGAGCCTCCTATTAGAGACTGACCTGTTCCCTCAGCATAAACAGAAGCTCAGAGAGGGCAAATCTCTTGCCTTGGTCACCCCGTCAGTTTCAGAATTGAAATCTGAGTCCTGATTTAGAGCTTCCCAGGCCAGGCAGGAGACTGCACTGAAGGTTCTGGTTTCTTCCCATCACCCTCCTGCCCTCCACACCCCCAGCCTCTTTTCTATGACACTTGACATCATATTATCCATCACTCCCTCCTCCTGGGAACGCCCTCCTCCTCCAGTTTCCATGGCAGCACATTCTCCCCCATCCTCCTCCTGCTTCTCCAGCAACTTCGCTCTCCACAGTGGCTCCTGAGCCTGGGTCCCCAGTCTTCTCATTGCTACCCCTGAAATCTCATCCACTTTCCCTCTGGATCTCTACCTCTGACCTCGCACCAGGCTGTACTTCAATAACAGCTATTAGCTGTGTGCTCAGAGCTGACTTCCGTGCTGTGCCCTCCACATACCAAACTCACTGCACTTTCACAACAGCCCATGAACAAGGTCCACTCTACAGATGAAGAAACTGAGGCACAGATGGGGAAAGCCAAGCTCTGGCTCCAACCTTAGCTATTTCATGCTAACAAGAAGACATAGGAAATTGTAGGACATTTTGAAACCAAAGGTAAAAACTTCTCTTGCAGCTCTTGAAGAGAGAGAAATGGAAATTTCGGGGTGGCGAGGAGAACCAGACTTATTCCAGAGTTTTGAGGGGCCTCTGTTATGATCTAGAATTACTGTCCATCTGAAGCTTGAAAATGCATCATGCACAGTCCATTTTGAAATGTGAAGATTCAAAGAGCTTCAGAAGGAACGAAAGTTCATGGAAAATTGCCCTTTGCTTCAGGTTTTTCCACATGGTGCTAGGACTACAAAAACTCCATCCCAGGGCTCCAGCTACAAACCTCTTCCACTCAGTGATGTCTAGAAGCCACTGGAAACTTGGACCCACTGACCTGAGTTCTGCCACCTCTCACAGGCTCCGTGACTTCGAGGTGAGTGGCTTGAACCTCTCTGAGCCTCTGACTTCTTGTCTAAAGAAATGCACAGCCCCTTGCCCCGGTGGGTTGTCACGGGGATCAGAGGGGGTGATGTGCAAGAAGCGCGGGGTCTGGAGCCTGGCACACCAAGTGCTGGGTTGGGTGCAGTTCCAGGTGCATACAACTCCTCGGGCTGGCCAAACGTGTGAACATGCCTATGCTTCGGGACACCACTTTCAGAATTGCTACAAACGCGTTTCAGTAAAAAGCTAGAAAAGGTGCTCTTTGACACTTTGAGTCTTTCAGTGTAATGTCACACTGGAGACCACATCCCAGCCTCCTGGCCCCCTTTGGACCTTCGGAGGGACATATGCTTAACTTTAGTCTGAACCCAGCCCCTGCTGACCCCAACACACATTTACAAATGAGAAGTGGTCAACGCAGCCAGATCTGTTAGAGCCACCAGGCAATGTCTGCGAAGCACCTGTGCATCCTGGAAACAGACCTGTCCGGGGCAGAGGTTGAAGGGGACACAATCCTTACAAGGAGAATAAACAGCCATGGAGGTCACCGCCTTCAATTTTCCCTGGCTCCTAAATTGTCCCCTTTGTTTGATACCTGCCAAGGCATTAGCAGGAGGGGTCCCAAGTGATAAGGAGTATCAGGGAGTGCTGATCACCCCCATCCCCAGAGGCAGAGGTCTCTATGGTCACGGGCTGCATTTAGATGGTGAAAGTGGGCTGAGATGCCAGGTCTAGGCAGCTCAGCAGGCTGGCTCTGAGTGCTGGGTCTGCCCCACAGCTTCCAGGGTCTTCGTGGAGCCATTTCCCAGAGAAGGAAAATTCCCAGGTACGAAGCTTCTGGAGCTCTCACCCGGAAAACGGGCTGTGCGTTGCCCACAAAGGGCATCCCCAAAAGTCCATCTTGGTACCAAAGTTCAACCCCCAAATGCCAGTTCAGCCCCTGTGGAGTGACAGCCTCCCAGCCAGGGGAAAGGCCTTTGTTCTAAGAAAACGACTGTCAAAAGGAAAAGAGGTATATTGTTTCTTTTTTTGAGACAAAGATGTCAATTTCTTTCTACCTGTCCCAAAAAGGGAAGAAAATTAAATTTGTTTTTACAAGGATGTCAGCACACTGCTTCCACAGGGATTCAGGGGTGTGTGACTGAGCAGTTTCAGAGAGCGGGGAGGGGAAATGAGCATGGGGAGGCACAGGGAACAAGGACAGACCCAGATCTGTGTGGAAGCAAAGATCTAGAAATGCCTGAATAAAACATCAAAAAAATGAAAACTTCTCTGCCTGGCTCTGGATGGACACGCCCTCCGCAGCTTGAAGCAGGGACAGTGGAACAGGTGAAAGACTGGGGAGCCCAAAGGAGAATGAGAGAGGGAGACACACACTGGTGTTAGCATTGCTGTTATTAAAAACTTCTACCCCCAGGTCCCTCAGAGTCAGGTCCCCATGTGGGCACTTCCAGGTCATTGGACACACCAGGTGCTGTCAGGTGTGGAGAGAAGGGAGAGAGGATTTCTTGGAGGTTCTTTCCAGGAGCCCAAGACCCAGGAACTGGGAGGAGGGAAAGTCCACACTGGTGCTTGGAGCCCTCCATCCAGTACTAGTGCCACTATTCACCCATGGAGTCCTAACTAGCAGTCTTCTGTCCTTCCAACGCCAGTAAGGACCTGGCGTCTGCCCTCTGGCTTAAGCATCTAACCTTTAAGCAAAGGCCCCCCCACCTCTTCCCCACACCCCTTACAGAGGCTGATGTGCAGCTCTGGTTCAGGCACTTGGGACTTCCTTTATCCTTCCCTCCCGTTAGAGTCGGTGCTGGGGACCCTACCTCAGTTGAGGATCTGTCCCGCTGCACTTCCTGGAGCCACGGCCCTGCTCCACTCTCCAGTCCCAAGCGCCACTGGAACACAGCGCCGGGGACACTGATGCGGAGGCATCTGCCCATTCCACAGAAATGACTATCAAGGAGAGAAAACGTCTATAGTTTCTCTCTCCCTCTTTTATGTTTATTTATAACGACCTCGCATTGGACCTGGAGCTCAGTAAGCCCCCTCTTGCTAGAAGCAAGGCTGAGATTCTATCCCAAAGTTGGCCCTCTCTCCGGCACACAGGCTCTAAGGCCAAATCTTGAGCTGCAGCCCCGCCTCCCTGGCCGGGCCTTCCCTCTCGCCCCAGAAGCAGCCTCTCCCCACCACACAGAGGTCCAACCGTGCAGCCCAATCCTCAAACCACCGACCCCATTGCGACCCCTCCTGGGTGGGGGCCCGGGATCTTCAGTCTCCGGCGGGGTCCCCACCCAGGATTAGACCTCAAGGCCGTCCCAAGGTCAAAGCCCCGCCCACCACAGTCCGCAGTCTTAGGTCCCACTGCCCGGGAGTCGCGGGCTCCTCCCGCCCAACCCGAAACGGTAGACCCCGCCCTCCGCCTGGAGGCCCCGCCGCCGTCGTACCCGCACCCCCGCAGCAGACCAGAGCCCACCCCACTCAGGGGCCCCGCCCCCGCCCCCGCCGGGCTCAGGCTCGGCCCCTCCTCCAAAACCGAGGCCCGCTTCGGCCGCGGCCCGCGTCGCTGCCCCCACCCCGGTCGGACGCGGCGGGGCATCGGCGCGATCAGGCAGCGGCGCCTCCGCCGGGGCCGTCGGGCGAGGTGCAGGCGGTGACCCGCTCGCGGGCCGTGGCCTCGCGGGCGCGGCTGAAGCTGCCGGCTGGCGGGCGGCCGCAGGGCGAGCGGCAGAGCTGGCGGAAGCAGCGCTTGAAGTTCTCGTCGAGGAAGGCGTAGAGCACGGGGTTGAGGCTGCTGTTGGCGTAGCCCAGCGCGATGCACAGGTGCAGCGCGGCCACCACCAGCGGGTCGCGGCGGTCGATGTCCACCAGCGTCCAGACGATGACGAAGATGTGGATGGGCGCCCAGCACACCACGAAGGCGCCCACCACCACCAGCACCATGCGCGTGATGCGCCGCAGGCTGCGGTCCTTCTCCTTGGAGCCCGACAGCAGGCGCACGCTCCGCAGGCGCAGCAGCATGAGGCCGTAGCACACCGTGATGATGAGGATGGGCACGACGAAGGCGAAGAGGAACACGCAGATCTTGGTCACTGTGTCCCAGTACCAGCTGGGGCTGGGGAACTGGAGCATGCACACCACTGCCCCATCTGGGCCAGGAAAACGAAGACAGAGTCAGCAGGTAAGGGGCCTGTGGGCCTAAGGGACCCTGCTTGCTCCCCACCCCTCCCGGCTGGGCCAGTTCCCACGCACTCTTCCTGGGGTTGGTGCAAGGTGGTTTGTCTGGCTGGAACGTCCTCCTTTGCCTCTGCACTTGATGAACTCCTACTCATCCTTAAAGATCCCAGCGGGATTGGCCCTACGCTAGAAAGTCTCCTTTCTGGATTCGCTCCCAGTCCCTTTATAGACCTCTACATGCAGGGATGGCGGTAATGTCATACTCTAGCCCAAGCCCACGAATTGCCAGTCGCTGTGATAAAACACCCCACGCATTTCCAAACTAGCTCCAGTGAGGACAGTACCGCTGAGACTGACTTTAAAAGCTTGAGTGAGGAGAAGGATTCAGGCCCTACTGTGTTCTGTGACTTTGGGCAGAGTACTCACCTTCATGACAGCTTCTATAAAGTGGGACAGATAACAGTGCTTAAACCTCGGGGGTTGTTGTGAAGAGTAAATGGATGAAGGCATGTAAAGCATTATGCACAGTGGGTTCCAGCTTAGTGCACTCACAGGACAGAGGGGCCAGTACATGGGCCAGTTCAGAGGTCGGGGCTATGCCAGGGAGGCAGAACTCCGAAATGGCAAGAGCTTTCTTGGCTTTCCTGGCAAGAGCCAGGCTTGTCTAGAGATAAGAGCGCCCCCCAGGATGGTCTGAGCGCCCATTCTGAAGCATGGATTTAGGCTACATTAGCATGTTAGGGTATGCCTCGGGATTCAGATACCAGGATGAAGCTGGCCAGGGAGTCCCTAGATCTCTTGGAATTCTGGAATTTAAGGAGACACACAGTGGATTTGGAGCCTGAGAGTTGTCAGAAAGGAGTTGGGGATCCACAGACAGAATGGGTTCACAAAACAGAAGTCTGGCAAGACCCCCCTGGGATTACTGCATTCGAAGACTTCATTATATAGATGGCAGAACCAGGTCCAGAGAAGAACAGCACTTCTCCAAGGTCACAAGCGAGTGGCGTATAGAACCATAAGTGCTGATGGCACACACTGCGGGGTATGTGTGTGTAGGATGAGGAGGCCCATCTGGTCCACCCCAAGCAGGGTTGCAGTTAATAACCCGTAAATTGAAGGTTGACAATGAAGCATGGAGCCCAACTGCAAAATCAAGACCAAGCACTGAGAAATTGTACAAGGGCACCGGGGTCTCCCTGCTTGTGAAGGTCAAGGAGTCAAAAAGTCTCCCACCGAGATGTTCCCCTAGCCCATCCAAGGCACCAGCCCTCTGTAAACTTCCACGCCAGCAGCCAAAAGGAGCAAAGGATATGCAAGTATGAGCTGTGGGTTCTAGGCCAAGTTCCACCGAATGCCTGGCTGTGTAACCCTGAGTAAGCATGGAAGCTCTGTGATTCTTGCTTGTCTTAGTCAAACAGAGGTAGGCATCTCTGTCTTGTCTATCACACAGCCTTAATCATTCTAACAGCTGCTATTTATTGGGCCTTGGCAATGAGTCAGGACTTATTCTGAGTAATTTGCACCTATCACCTCGTCTCAACACCCCCATGATAAAGTCTGGCTCAAGTAGGTTAATTAGTGATTGGCATCTCTGGCACCCTCCTAAACCACTTTTTCCACTTCCTTACATCAAGTTGGAGCCACACAACCATGTGAAAGTGGTTGAGCTTTCTTAACACTCCCCTCTCCAAAGTCCATCTGCGGGCCAGAGGCTAGCCATGGAGGATTTGGAAATCATCATTCAGAGCCTGGGTCCCAGAATGACTGTGGTCTTGAGCCCCACCTTCTCTTACTCAGTTGGACTCCGATGCTGGTAAAAAATAAACTTCTGTATAAAGCCACTGAGCTTTGGAGAGCGTTACAGCTGCTACCCTGGCTAATGCAGGTTGTTACTATAATAATTACCATTTTACTTTGAGGAACTACGTTTGTATCTCATTCTCTGAAGACTATTCTCTCAACTTTGCTTTGGTCATGGGGTCCAGTGATTTTCATGGGTGGAGAGAGTTGGGGATGGCTAAAATCTATGGCATCTGCTGCTCACTGGTCAATGATACCCTTACCCCATTGGCCATACATTCAACTCCCTATACACCATCCACATACTCATGATCAACAGCTGCTTGCACATAGATCATTCATAATCCCATTCACAATTTTTCTGGCCAGCAACCCCTATGATCATGACCAGTCATTCACCTGGCCCCATCAGCCAGTCATTCCCCATCTCATTGGTTGACTCAATGGTCATCCACAGTTTCATTGATCAGCAAGCCACACATGCACTGGAGAATCATCTACACCCACCCCAGTACATGGCCAGTAAACCCACTAGAAGCCCAGCGGCTGCCCCCTGTAATCAGTGGCCTGTGCCACAGCTCCCTCACTCACCCCGAGGGCGGGTCACAGCCATGATCATGATGGGAACACCAACGCCCGAGGCCAGGACCCAGATGCAGATGTTGATCAGCTTGGCCTTGGCGGGCGTGCGGAAGTCCAGAGCCTTGACAGGGTGGCAGACGGCAATGTAGCGGTCCACACTCATCATGGTGAGTGTGAAGATGCTGGTGAACATGTTGTAGTAATCAATGGAGAGCACGGCCTTGCAGAGCAGTTCCCCAAAGGGCCACGTCTCCATCAGGTACTTGGCGCTCTGGAAGGGCAGCGTGCTGGTGGCCAGTGCATCTGCCAAGGCCAGGTTGAAGATGTAGATGTTGGTGGCCGTCTTCATCTTAGTGTACCTTAAAAGGAAGTGCATGTGTCATTGTTTCATTTCACAGACTCAGTTTGACATGAGATTCAAGGAGGTGAAATGGCTTGCCCAAGGTCACTCAGAAGGTCAGAAGGGAGGTGGAACTAGAACCTTGACCTATCTGATTCCACATCTCCTTTCTGCTATAACAGATGCAAAAGAATTTCTTTGGCTCTGGGTGACTTTGGCAGAAGGTATTTTAGGAAAAACCCTTATTTTCTGAGAAATACTAAACAATATAGTTAAAAACTGGGCTCCAGAGTACTCCTCCTGCTTCTCCTGTTTATTAGCGTGGTGACTCTGGGCTTATAACTTGTACTCTCTAAGCCTCCGTGTAACTGTAAAATTAGGGGTGATCCTTTTACCAACTTCACGGAGTGGTCATGAAATGTAATGAAGTGATAGAGCATTTAACTCTGAGGCAACACATGGCAAGTGCTTCGTATATGACAACTATCATTAGTCTTCGTCTATGAAGAGTGGAGTTGGGGCTAGACCAGAGTGACCTGGCTGTCTGGCCTCTGCTCCTGACCTGGCTTATGGGAATATGATTGACTGGCTCTGAGGAAAAGACGCTGCTGCCTAGCTGACCAGGTGGGATCCTTAGAGCCCCCTGATTGTCCTCTGTGTTAGACCAGTCCTTCCTGTGTTCCCAGCCAGACTGTTTCCTCTCCATGCAGCCTGAAGGGGAGCAGGTGGCAGGGTCACATATCCAACCCAGGGCCTGAGCTCAAGTGTCCAAGCCAGATGTCTACAAGCAAGGCCTACACCCCAAATTCCAACACCCCTGTATCGTTCTACACTGCCACGCAGCTGCCTGCACTGCAGCCGGCATTTACAGACATGGGCCCTTCTGTCCCAGAGCTGGGGCTGGGCACCAGATAGCCTGGAGGAGGCCACATGCACTGAAACAGACTGCCCAGTGCAGGGCGATCACAGCAGCGGCACACAGGCGCACTGAGGCAGGGCTCAGGCCTGCCTTCATGTCCCTCCACTGAGACCTGAGATTGAAAAACCTAGAGAAGGGCTGTATGAGAGACTCCTCAAATTTCGGAGAAGAAACCCCTGAGAGGTCGAGGGAGACTATACGAAAGCATGGCCTCAGGACATCCTTCAGAATAGGCAGAAGAGCCTATGAGAAATGCAGATTCTTGGACCCCACCCCAGGCCTGCGAAATCGTACTCTCTGGAAATGGAGCTGGCGACGCTCATCTTTAACGACTATCTCCTTGTGGTCCTATGGGCTCTAAAGCTTCAGAAACATTCTGGAGCTGAAAACCCACACCGGGAAGAGACACGGATACTGAAGTCCAGGGAGGCCGCGGTGGGAGGTCACCCAGGGTCACACGGCAGCAGTGGCAGAGCCACTGCAAGAACTTAAGACCGCCAGGCTCCCAGATGGGTGCGCTCTCTCCTCTGTCCTCCCTCAAAGGTGCCTCTACTCTGCACCCAGCCCGGGCGCCCAGGATGAGTGCACTGGCTGTATTTTGAAGGAATGAACTGTCAGCTGAGGCTGTTCCTTCATGAAGTGACTGGTTTTCTTGATTAAGAAAAACATAAAACTCATTCACTCATTGTCCTCCAGGGCCAAGCATCTGTCTCCCTCCCTCCCCAAGTAGCTGTCATCTGCCCTGGGACTGGGGAAAGAAAAAGTTTTGCTTAGAGACAGCAGAATTGCAAATCTCAGGAAGTCTCTCTGCAGCGGGCTGTGGGATCACAGCTGTGTGGGAGGCGGTCTCAACCCCACAGCTGACTCGTCTAATTTCGCTTCTTTTACGCAGAACAATTAGAGGCTGTTCTTTGCCTGCTATTTTGATTTGTGCAGGTTCCTCCAATTCCCAGTGGGGGCTGGGGCGCTGGGAAGTCGGTGATGGAGCTGCTGTAGCTGATCCACACAGGGCTGAGAGGCACACAGGCCTCTCCCACCCCGCAGCCTAGCTCTGTCTTATGGGGCCTCCTCAGCCATCGCAGGCCCCCCCTACTCCTCTCAGCTGCCAGAAGGCTTCATATTCCAGACTGGCCCTAACCTCCTCTCTGGGCCTCTCAGGCCTCAGTTTCCAGAACCTTCCCCTTGACTGATATGCACCCTCCCGCTCAGGACTCTCTCCCCACTGGCCTCTGCTTTTGCTGGGACACAGCAAGCCTGTTCCCACCTCAGGGCGTCCTGAATGCTACTTCCTGTGCCGGAACCCTCACCCCCACATTTCCCATGGCCTGCTCCTTCGCTTCATTCAGGAGTCTGTTCAAATGTCACCTCCTCAGAAAGGCGGCTGCTCCCCTCTATCTCAAGTTCCCCTCTGCCCACCACCATTCCTAACTCCTTACACGGCTTCATTTTTCCTATGTTTACCTTCTCTTGTGTCCAGGGAGCTCGGTCCAGCTCGTTTCCTGCTGTGCTGTCAGGCCTAAGCATATGGTGCCTGGCAAACAGCAGGCTCTCAGTAGACACCAGCCTCGTCAGCTGTCACAGGGACCCACTGCAGCAACCTCCCCCGCATCCATCATCCACATAAGTCGGGGTGCTCACTATAAAAGGCAGCTTTGTTCAGGACCTGCTATCGCTCGCAACCCTTCCTGGGCTCCCCGTTGCCATCTGGCTAAACGCCACACTCCTCAGACTGCCATTCCAGCTGGTGGCCTCCTTCCTACCGAGCCTTCCCATGTCCAGCCACCTCTGCAGTTCTCAGACATTTGGTCTAGGCCACACGCCCTCCTAAGAGAGCCAGTGTAACGGTTTGGTGGGAAGCCTTCCAAGCCTTCCACATAGATGTATACAGATTTTGATAAAATTTTATTTCTGCCCCTGTAATACAATTACAGAGTATAAGAAGTCACCTAGCACTATAATGAAAACAGTTGTCCCTCCATCCTTGCGCATCTGGCCCGCTCCCCAGAGGCAGCCGCTTTGCATGTTTTCAGTTCATCTTCTAGTGATCATCTCCGTAGTGCTCAATAACATGCTTAAAAAGAAAGTGAGTTTGAAAGTGAGTCTGAAAGTAAATAACATGCTTAAAAGGCTATTTCTTGATTCATTCATTTGAGACAGAATCTGTCCAAGTCTGTATTTGCTTAAGCCAGGCTACGCAGTAGTGACAAACCATCCTCCAAGCTCAGTGGCTCAGCACAATAAAATAGTTCTCATCTTTTCAGAGTCCACTCCAGTCTAGGACAGCTTGTTCCACGAGGCACTTCCAGCCTGCTTCAGTCTGGGGCTCGGCCGTCATAACCTAAGGCCTTCTTGATCATCACAGAGGGAGAAGAGACAGCTACAGCGTCATCTGGACTTCGGTCTGGCTGTCACAGCACTTCTGCCTGAACCTGACTGATGAGCACTAGTCATGGGTCCCACCCAGCTGCACAGGGCTGAGTAGTGTCCCGAGAGAACCAGATACCAGTGAGCAATAGTGATGTCCCCTACAACTCCCTGTTGTCGAAGCTGACTCTCCTACACTACCCAACTCCACGTCCTTTCTCCAGCCTTCGATATGTATGTATACACTAGTATTTTATGACAGTAACATTATAAACTTATATGTGTAGGCTCCCATATGTGCACGCTCCCCATTCCTCAGACAGATGTCAACACACTCTGCCCTCCACCACGTCACCAAGTGTTCTTCACCCTTGTCCAGTTGGCTCCACCCCCACTTACTCCCCACATGCCATCTTCTTTTTTCAATATATTTATGTCACAATTAAAAATTTTTTTAGCTAAACTGCTTTTCAGGATTTAAATTCTCTTCCTTTATTTAGCATTTAGTCTTAGGATTTTATAGATACTGTCCACTGCTGAGCCACATGGCATCCTATAACTACATTTATTTTCAAGTACAGATTTTTGTTTTTCTTGGACTTAATAATTGTCTCTTTTTCCCTCCAATAGCTAAAAACTGCTAAAGTTCTTCAAACACGGCCGCCGGTCTGTAAAATGCTTTTCCATGCGGTCATGTAATCTGTCAGTTCCTTTTGTTTTCATAGTGAGCCATGTCCTGCACCTCCCTATCCCCTTTCAACGTGGGACTAGGTGCTTTCCAGACCAGGTACACACCTGTCCTCTGTGTTAGAGCACCTGTGTCCTGGACTGAGAGTCTTTTCTACCTGTTTATGCCCTCTTTTTGATGGCACACATCCTCCAGTGACTTCCTAAGAAAGAAAGTAAAATTTTTACACCCTTGCAAGTCTGAAAATTCTTCTATCCTCACTTCTGATTTCTTTCATTGTAGATGGACTAGTTGGAGGATATTTTTCATTGTAATTTGGATGGTTTCCTCATCTTCCAGTTTCCAGTGTTGCCACGAGTATGGAACCATTCTGATTCCTAATGGTTTGTATGTGATCTGTCCTCCTTCCCCTGTAACCTTTAGGAACTTCTCTTTATCCCTAGTACTCTGAATTTGCGATGATGTGCCTTAGAATAGCTCTCTCACTTCTTATTTTTTGTTACTGATTTTTTGAGAGGCAAAAGAAGCACTCCATTTTTTAGTTAGTTGTTTACATTGATTTTTCCCTCTGGCCCTGAGTCTTGAACCTGGGACCTTGATGTACGTGGGACTATTCCCAGGGGGTACTAGACCACTAGGCCACCAGGGCGCACTCCGTTTCACTTTTATTGGACCCTCTCTGACTGAAGATTCATACCTTCAGTATGAAATCCTCACGTCATTTTGGATTTTTTTAAGTATTTATTTTTTGTTGCAGTAGTTATTCTACAAATCAAAATAATTTCCTACGTATAGGTTCCCAATTTCTTACAAACATGTCAACACACCCTGCCCTCCACCAAATCACCAAGTGCTCTTCCTCATTGTCCAGTGGGCTCCACCACCATTCGCCCGCGCCTGTCCCATTCCCTGTTGGTCACCTCAGTTCTCTTGAACATGTTTCAGAGTTGGTTATGTTTCATCTGTTCTTTGTTTTCTCTACTCACATTCCACCTATGAGTGACGTCATCTGGTCGCTGTCTTTCTTCTTTTGACTTGTTTCACTCAGCATCATCCCCTCTAGTTCCATCCATATTGATGCAAATGACAGGGTTTCATCTCTTCTAAGGGCTGAGTAGTATTCCACTGTGTGTCTGTACCACCTCTTCTTGATCCATCCATCTGATGTTGGGCACTTAGGTAATTGCCAGTTCTTAGCTATAGTGAACAGGGCCGCAATAAACATGGGGATACATACATCTCTGCGGATGGGTGTTTTTGTATCGGTTGGGTAGATGCCCAGAAGTGCAATGACAGGATCATATGGGATTTCCATCTTCAGGTTTTTGAGGAATTTCCAAATTGTTCTCCATAGGAGTTGCACCAATTTGCACTCCCACCAAGAGTGCAAAAGTGTTCCCTTTTCTCCACATCCTCGCCAGGATCTATTGTTTCCAGACTTTTGGATAATAGCCAGTCTTTCAGGTGTAAGGTGATATCTTATTGTTGTTTTAATTTGCATTTCCCCGATGGCCAGCGAGTAGGAACAAAATTTCATGTGCCTGTTGGCCATCTGTATATCCTCTTCAGAAAAGTGTCTCTCCAATTCCTCCTCCCATTTTTTGTTCTTCTGTTGTTGAGTTTTATGAGTTCTTTGTATATTTTAGATATTAATAAGCCTTTGTCGGAAATATTGAATGCAAATATCGTCTTCCAGTTAGTAGGTTTCCTTTTGGTTTTGGTGATGTTTTCTTTTTATTTATTTTTTATTTTTTTAAGGAAAGGTGCAAGTAGAAATGAAAGTGAGCAGCAGGAGGAGAGAAAGAGAGAGAATTTTTATTTTATTTAGTTGCTCATCTTGGTTGGTCACCCCCACCCCCCGCCCTGGGTCACAAACCCAAGTCTTTGGGACGTATGTGGACTGCACCAACCAGAGGTGATGGACTTATCCACTAGGCCACCAGGGAACGCCATCACATCATTCTTTAAATCATTCCCTCCCCAGCTTTCTCTGGGATCCTTGAAAAATCCATTTGTCAGATATTTGATGTCCTGGATTAGTTTTTTTATTTTCTTACTTTTTCTAGTTTTCATCTGTCTTTTTGATACATCCTCTGGGAAATTTCATTTTCATTATCTCTCAACATTTCTTTTGACTTTTTATTTTTATTTTGGCTTTTGTATTTTATTTTCCCCATGCCCTTCCTTTTTTCATTCCTTCTTACTGGAACATTTATAGCATCTTATGTCATAGATACAGTATCTTCTGTTAGCTCTCTGAGGATACTAATACGTTATGTTTTGTTTTGTTTTTTTCTTCTGCTTTCTGCATTGTCTATCAGTTTCAACTATTTTTATTTGTGTGCCTTGGCCTTCTTTATGCTGGACGCTTCCTTCAAATACCTGGTAGTAATGTGACCAACAGTGATGTAAAGGTGACGGTCAGGGACATGGGAACTCTGGAGGTAGTGTGGTGTGAAATACGGACTGAGGTGCAATTTCAGTATCCTAAAATGAACACAGCATTGTGAACAAAAGAAATAAGAAATATTACTATTAAAAAAAGTTAATCTCTGAGCGAAGCATTACGTGGCCCCAGTGTGTGTCAGTGCAGGGTCCCGGGGGCGCATGGAGGGCACTGCGGGAGACTCTGCCTTTACACTGGGGGCATCTCAACATCAGTATCTGTCAGTCTCTTCTCCAGGGACTTCAGAAACAGTCCTCTCATCTCCGCCGGGAGAGCGTACTTCTTGGTAGCAGAGCTGGAAAAGGGGTAAGGAAATGCCCCATTTTCCTTTCCTTTTTTAAGGAAAGGTGCAGGCAGGAATGAAGGCGAGTAGGTAGGCAGGAAGAGAGAGGAGGAAGCATTTTTTAATTCTTATTTGGTTGTTTCTCTGGTCCTGGGTCTTGAACCGAGGTCCTAGGCATGTATATGGACTACAACCAGTGACCTTATCCACTAGGCCACCAGGGCATGACCCGATTTTCCTTTCAGTAACTTGTTCTGATCCCTTCCGTGTCTGCTGGCCCTGAGTTCAGAGTTCCTCCAGGTTGACTTCTCTAGGGAAATAACTTTGGTCTTATGCAGAGTGGAAAGGTAGTCAGCCCACACGTTACAGAGTATAAAGGTCTGTGTTAGGGGATGGGGGCAGAGTTCTCATAGGTAATCAATCCCTTGCTCTGTCTTCAGTCCACACCTCACCCCTGCTATTATTCGTCTTCCAGTTGCTTTTCATAATCCAAATATGTGTTAACATCTTTCTCTTTTTTTTTTTTTTTTTTTTCAAGAAAAGGTGCAGGCAGGAATGAAGGTGAGTAGGCAGCCAGGAAGAGAGAGGAGGAAGAAGCACTCCACAAACATGGGTATTTGGTATATGTATGGACTGCACTTGGCTGGAGGTGGTGGATCTAACTACAACTCCACCGGCGCATGCTAAGCCCCCCACCCCAGCTTTTTTTAAGAGAAAGAGGAAAAGGAAGAAGAAGTACTTTTAGGAAGAAAGGGAGAACTGTGACCTATTTGTTTTGGTCCTGTTGCTCCCCGCATGCCTCATTTCATGAACCGGGTGCTGGGTCTCTGCATGGTCCACAGCGCAGCCGCTGGCTTAGCGCCTCAGCCACTAGTTAGTGAATTTATCGATACAGGAGAAAAACAAGCTGTAGTCTCTGTTGCTTCTACCTCCAGTGGAGGGAGAGCATAAGTGAAGGAGAAACTGAACTTTCTAGAAAGAGAATTGTTTTTTGCTCCACTCTCCCAAACCCTATGTCAGTCTCTAATTCTTTTTCTTTTTAAGAAAAAGTGCAGGGAGGAATGAAGGCGAGTAGAGGCAGGCACACAGGAAAAGAGAGGAGGAAGAAGCACTTAATTTTTTGTAGTTGTTCATCTTGGTTTTTCCCTCTGGCCCCAGGATGCGAACCAGATCCCTGGGATGCCTGTGGAGTGTGCCGGCGATGGCAGCTGACCAAACTGCTGCTCCACCAGGGTGCGTGCGCCCTTTTCTTTTTCCTATTTCAAAAAAGTTTTGGGTCTGATGTTGGGCCCTTACACCATATTCAAAAATTAACTCAAATATATGAAAGAATTATAAGAGAACTCCTACAACTCAGAAATAAAAATACAAAAGCCCATTGAGACATGAGCAAGGGACTGGAAAAGACATTTCTCTAATTGTATACAAATGGCTGATAAAGCACATGAAAATATGCGCAGCGTCATTAATCATTAGGGAAGTGTAAATCAGAACTGCAGGGAGTAGTTCTCAGTGAGACACGCCCCAGTGGGTTGGCCAGCTGCTGTCAGCCGGCTCAGTCCACATACAGCCCACATGTCCTGGAGTCAGAGGTAACAAAATGAACAACTAAATAAATAAAATAAATGCTTTTTCTTCCTCTGTCTTCCTACCTGCCTACCTCTGTTCACCTTTATGACTAGGCAGTCATAAAACAAACAAAAACAACAAACCTACAATGAGATCCCACCTCACACCCATCAGGATGGCTACTATCAAAAAACCAGAAAACAAGTATTGGCAAGACTATGAAGAAATTGAGACCCTTGTGCACTCTTGGTGGAGTGCATAATTGTACAAGGACAGTGGAAAACAGTATGACAGTATGGAAGTTCCTAAAAAAATTAAAAAATAATTGCCACATGTTCCAGCAATTCTACTTCCTGTTATAGACCCAAAGCAGGATCTTTTTTTAAATTTAATGAAAACATGGAAAGTTTGCATAGAATTGTGAATTACATTGGGGTACTAACTCTAAAGGGGTTGAGCACTAAAATGTACTCTGGGAATGAAAGCTCAGTATCGAAGGAAGGAATATGTTGAAAAGATGGAAACTTTCTCTAAGGCTGGGATTCTTGTCATCTGGAGAAGGTGTAGTTGTTGTCCGCTGGTGGTGAAGAAAGTCACTGTGTTGTCTGGGGTCAGGACTAGTTCATGGAAAGTCCACAGAAGCTGGCGGGCAAGAAAGGAACGCTTCCACCAGGTTGTTGATGAGTTGTACTGGGATTCTTGTCATCTGGAGAAGGTGTAGTTGTTGTCCGCTGGTGGTGAAGAAAGTCACTGTGTTGTCTGGGGTCAGGACTAGTTCATGGAAAGTCCACAGAAGCTGGCGGGCAAGAAAGGAACGCTTCCACCAGGTTGTTGATGAGTTGTACTGGTGAACAAGGACTGGAAGCAAGAAACTCTGCTGGATTTTCATTTGATCAAGGCTGGCAGATGACACCCACTCTGGTGTATTTGCTGTCTTACCATTTTTTCTGTGTAGTTTCTTTATGCTTTAGAGAGCATCCTTTACTATTTTTCACAAAGCTGGTTCTGTGGTGATGTACTCCTTTAACTTTTGCTTGTCAGAAAAGTTTTTTATCATTCCTTCAGGTCTGAATGATAATCTTACTGGATATAGTATCCTAGGTTGAAACTCCTTTTCTTTCAGCACTTTGAATATATTATGCCATTCCCTTCTGGCCTGTAGAGTTTCATTTGAGAAGTCTGCTTACAGTCTTATGGGAGCGCCTCTCTATGTGACACGTTTTTCTCTGGCTGCTTTTAATAGTCTTTCTTCATCTTGTATTTTTGAGATTTTTATGACAATGTGTCTAGGTATGTTTCTGTTTGAGTTCCTTTTATTAGGAACTCTTTGAGCTTCCTGGATCTGGAGGCTTATTTCATTTTTCAAATTGGAGAAGTTCTCATTATTTCTTCAGATAGGGTTTCTGCCCCCTTTTCTCTCTGTCCCTCTGGGACCCCTATGATGCAAATGTTGTTCCTTTTGATATTATCCCAGAGGTCTCGAATGCTGTCTTCAATTCTTTGAATTTTCTTTTATCTCTTTGCTGGTTTGCTTGATTGAGTTCCTCTGTCCTACCTTCCAGATCACTGATTCTATTGGAAGCTTCATCCATCTTATCGTTAAGCCCCTCTATTGAGTTCTTTAATTCAGCCATCATGTCTCTTCCCTGTTTAATATCTTGTTTTAATTCTCCTCTTTGCTTCCTGACATTCTCATTTACTGCCTCTACTGATTTCTGGATTCCCATGAGTATTTTCATCACCATTACCCTAAATTCTTCTTCAGGTAATTTACATACATCCACTGTATTCAGATTTTCCCCTGGATTTTTTATTGGATCCATCATTTCATGTATATTTCTCTGTGCCTTTGCTCTATTCAGCATTCTGTTTATACTTCTAAGGGTTCGGTTTCCCCGGCGTTGCACAGGTTTGACTTGACCAGGATTGACAATCAGGCTGCAGTTTTGTCTCTACCCACAGGTGGCACTAGTGGGTAGCACTGAGGTTTGGGATAGCCTTCTCACTAATTCAGGGGGGTGGGGCATCCAATGGGCAGGATTTCTGGTGGGCGGATATGTGGTGGGCAAGATTTCTGGTCAGTGGATCCCCCAGGCTCTGGCATGAAATGGCTATAGGAGGGGTTTGATTTGGCTGATTTCTGGTTATGGCTGCGCTCAATGCAATTTCACCATGTGGACTCCAGCTCAGCTCCTGGTGCACTGGCCCCCTTTAATCCCCTCCCAAGTCGGCCTTCCATGTTTCCGCGTCTCAGCCCCACTGGGCCCACCTCTCCCTGCCTCTGCAGCTGGTCCCAAAATCCATAGCCTCTGTCCCACCGCTTGTCCAGAGATCCCCAAGCTCCATCCCAAATCCAAGTCTGCAGCTTAGCTGAGAACCACGCTGGGTGCCCTCACCCACTGTTAGTTGTCAGCTATTCTCTCTCCAGCTGAAGTACTGGTTGTTTTTTGGTGTTTGTCACAGGGAAATAGGTGATTTTTTTTTTGTTGTTTTTGGTGTCTGTAGGGAGCAACTGAAAGTGTGTCCTATCCAGTCACCATCTGGAAGTTGATCCTTTTTTCTTTCTTTCTTTTTTTCTTTTTCTTTCTTTCTTTTTTTTTTTTTTAAGAAAGGTACAGGGATGAAGGCAAACAGGCAGGCAGGCCGGAAGAGAGAGGAGGAAGAAGCACCTTATTTATTTTACCTAGATGTTCACCTTGGTTGTTTCACCAGCCCCGAGACACACACCTGTCTCCTTGGGATGTGCGTGGACTACGCTCAGCCAGAGGCAGCAGACTGGTCCACTAGGCCACCAGGGCTAAAGCAGGGTCTTGAAGACATATTTGCACATCCATGTTCATAGCGACATCATTCACAGTAGCTAAAACATGGAAACAGCCTAAATATCCATCAATAGACTAATGGATAAGCAAAATGTTATATGTACATATAGTGGAATAGTATCTCATCTCAAAAAGGAAGGAAATTCTTACATATGCTCCAACATGGATACACACCGAGGACATTGTGTGAAGTAAAATAAACCAGTCATAAAAAGATAAATACTCTATGATCCCACTTGTATGAGGTACCCAGAGTAATCAGTCTCACAAAGACAGAAAGTAGAACAGTGGTGGGATTGGGGAGAAAGGAGAATGGGGAATTAGTGCTTAATGACATCAATTTTTCAAGGTGAAAAGCAGTTCAGGGTTAGAAGAGGTAATAACTACACAACAATGCGAGTGTACATCATATCAATGAACACTTAAAATGGTTAATATGGTAAATTTTATGTTGTGTGTATTTTATCATAATTTTTAAAAGACATGAGTAAAGAGACAGTGGGGAAGAACACTTAGTGATGTGATGGAGGGCAGGGTGTGTTGACATCTATCTAAGGAACGGGGTACCTATACATAGGAAGCTATTTTAATGTGTAGAGTAGAATAAATTATTACAATAAGAAAAGTTTTAAAGACATGAATAAAGAGAAGCTGCTACAGTGTCAGTTTTCTAAGATTGAAAGTCAGTGAGAGAATTCTTTCAAGCATTCAGCTCCTAGCTCCTCAGTACACTTAGATGTGGGATCTCAGGTAAATGACTTTACCTCTCGGAACCTGTTCTTCTTGAGTCATTTCCATGCAATCATGCTTTTCAGGAGCCCATGGACCAAAAGTATCTAGCTTGTAGACAAGGACTGGCAGTCCTTCAAGGTGTTTTCCCCGGGTTTTTTTTCTGCTTTTTTAATCATAAGGTTGAATCCTCACACACTGACTGGAGCCCTGGGCCTGACGATGATAAACTCTGGCTGCACCTCTGTTCACTCTGCAACACCGTGAGAAGCCCTTTGGGTTTTTCTAAATCAAAATCCCCGTTAACCCCTCTTGCATTACATGGCTGCTGGGGAATTTGCTCCCGTCATTCTCAGTCCTCCGTGAGGCCTCCTTTAAAAGGAGCGCCAAGTGGCCACAAGCTTCATTTCAGAGCCCTACACCCACTCCAAACGCTGTCAAACTTAAGTGTCTCACCAGCAGGGAAGCTCTTCACTGCTCTCCATTCATTTTCTTTCCATGGGATTGAGACTGGGCGTGTTCTCTGATTCACACGCAGCCTGGGCCACTTAAATCCACATGCGCTCCTGCGTCTCTGGAGAGCTGGATTTCTCAGCTGACAAGCGAAGGCAAGCCCAGGACATTTGGTTAGACTAGCTGGCATCTTACTGCCCAGAACCTAGAGGAAGCTGCCCCCTTGGTCCAAGGCCTTGCTGGGACTGAGCTTTGGGTAGGTGGTTTGCTTTAAGCAATATTCCGAGTGTCTTCTTTCCTGTGCCAGGCACTAGGCCAAAAGCAGTGGATGCATGAGTTCATTTCATCCTCACTGCGACCCTGAGCGTTTATCTCATCCCAATTCTACAGATGACTAAGGTCGATGGCTCACCCAAAGACACACTAGGAAGTGACCATGACAGGGTTCAAACTTAGCTCTGGGTTGCCAGAGCCCACACACATAACCACTTAGGTCTAGGCTTTGCCGTTCACTGGCCCCAAACCTCCTTGCCACTTGCGCTGGTTTATCAAACATCTGCCAGGGTGAGGGGTCAGCAGAGCCAGAACTGAGGGATGTGAACCGGCCCACAGGTGGCTGGTTCCATTGCACTCCTGTCTTTCACACATCCCTCAACCCTGCTAGGACCCCAAGGTCTGGAGACAATCTGTCCACACACCAAGTGAAGACTTAGAGACATCAGAACAATGTCACAGGCACCATGACAAAGTCCAGTGGGGCAAGGAGGGGAGGTGAATTCAGAATGAGAGCTACACCTCTGGTTGCAAAGGGGCTGCAACCCATGTTTATGGACAAACAGCTGGAGGCCAGCTCTTTCTCGGGAATGATTTTACGGACTCCATACGCTTGTTTGGTTTGGTGGTTTAATCGATAACCAATTTTGTGAGACACTGACTACGTGGCAGGTCCTGGGAGAGCATTTTGCATCATTACATCCTCCCAGCACCCCTTGGAGTAGACAGTATTACCTATTCCCAGTTTACGGAGAGCAGTGGAGGAATCTGCCCAAGGTTGCTGAGTCAGAAGGAGGCGAGGCAGAGATTCAAACCCAGCATTCCTCCCTGACCCCAGTGTCTTCCCCTTGACTGGTTTCAGCTTCTCTCCTGTGGCCCCAAATTTTCTGTGAGTCCTCAACATACTCTCCTGATAATTAAAATATAAGCTCCCCAAAGGCAGAGATGACATGTCTTGGTCACCACTGTGTACCGAGCAGTGTGTGGCAAGTAGGCATCTAACACACTTCTTGAATGAATGAATGAATGTTGGCACGTCTGTCTTCCACCAGATTGGGACATGCCTCAGGCAGGAATGTGTCCCTTCATGCTGTAGCTGAGGACTTGGCACAGGGCCAAGTGCAGAGGGAACACGGCTTCTTGAAGGACTCCCTGTGGGACAGAGGCATGGAGGTGCCCTTATCCTTGGACGTAACCAGCACAGACCAAAGGCTCAACTTGGAACATCTCTCCCTCCGCCTCTCTCTCCCTCAACCTGGACCAGCCAGGTCCCCAAAGGACACCTGGGCCTGACCTCGTTTGCCCTGAGTCTGAAGTGATTCAACTTTGCAGTGGTGAAGACAAGTGTTGTCAGATCACTTATCCAGTGGCTCATTTGTTTTTACTGACCTGAGAGGCATATTTTCTTCCCCACTTATGCACCACAGTCCATGGCAGTCAAAGAGGAGCAGTAGCCCTCAGTCTCATCGACCTCGTGACACCTTCAGAAACAAATCGAACAATCGGGCTTCAGCCTAGACAAAAGTTGGCCCCACACAGCCTGGTTTGTGGGAGTATTTAAAATTTATTTTATTTCCAAATGCTTTGTGGAGCTCTCAGAAATAACAGCTGGTCACTATAAAATGTGCAAACAATACAGAATCATTTAATAACGAATTTTGAAAAAACACTATCAATATTATAGACCACAGCTGCAGATACTGTGCAAACACACATGTCCTCTTTTATATGAATGGGATCTTGTTCAAATGCTGTTACATAACATGTTTCTTTCACTCAAAAATATGCTGGGACCATCTTTCTATATCCATAGGTACAAACTCATGTAATTTTGGTGACTGATGGCTCTTCCTTTTTGAAAGGAAAGGCGCAGGCAGGAATGAAGGTACGTAGGCAGGCAGGAAGAGAGAGGAGGCAGAAGTACTTCATGATTTTATTTATTGTTTGTCTTGGTTATTGCCCCAACCCCAGTTCACCTCCTGCTACTTTTTAAACCACTCCGGAAATCCCTGCCCGCTGTGCCTCCACAGTGTGGGCCAGGGACTCAGCAGGTACTGTCCCAACGAAGGCTTTACTTACCACAGTGGGTTAAATAGTGGCGTCTAGAAAGACAGGTCCAGGTTCCAGCCCTGGAACCTGCGAATGTAGGTTCCAGCCCTGGAACCAACTTTATGTGAAAAAAGTGTCTTTGCGGATGTAATAAAGTTAAGGAAATTTTTTCAATTTTTTGTTTGAGGAAGAAGCACTTTTATTTTTCATTTAGTTGTTCACACTTACTGTTCCACCCCGCACCCCTCTCCTGGCCAGCGACTTGAACCCAGGCGTGTATGGCCGGCATCCTCAGGTGACTGACCTAACCCCTACTCCACCAGGGCGCGCCAAATTGAGGATCTTAAATTAAGCCCATCCTGAATTATCTAGATGGGCCCTAACTCCAGCGACAAGCGTCCTTCTAAGGGACACACAGGGAGAACAGGAGACCATGTGAAGATGGAAGCCAGGATTAGAGAGATGATACAGGCACAAATCAGGAGGACCCAGAGCCACCAGAAGCTAGAAAGGGCAAGAAAGGATTTTCCCCCAGAGCCTTCAGTGGGAGCACAACCCTGCAGACATATTCTTTTTGGACTTTTGGTCTCCGGAACTGTAAGAGAATTTCTGTTGTTTTAGGTCATCGAGTTTGTGGTAGTTTGTTAGGAAGTGCTAGGAAGCTAAAACAGTAAAGGTGTAACCCAGGAAGATACACAGATGCAGAGGTTTAAGCCCCAGCTCGGCCTCTACAAACTGTGTAAACTTAGGTGAGTTCTAACTTCCCTTTTTTTTTCTTTTTAAGGGAAGGTACAGGCAGAAATGAAGGCAAGTAGGCAAACAGGCAGGCAAGAAAAGAGAGGAAGAAGCAGCATTTATTTTATTTAGTTGTTCATCTTGGTTGTTCCCCACCCCAGTTCCAGGTCTCAACCCTGGGGCCTCGGGAGGTATGTTGGGGGATGCCAGCCACAGGCTGCAGACTTAACTGCTTAGCCACCAGAGCACACCAATTCCTACTTTCTCTGTGCCTCGGTTTGCTCCTCTGTGAACTGGGTACAATGATTTTATCTACCTCATGAGGGTGTGGTGAGTGTCAAATGAGGTAACCCTAGGATGTCCCTCACACACTACCTGGCCACTCATATCCTAGTAGCATCTCTTCTTATCCAGATGAGAAAAACAAGGGCCCAGAATGACACCTGTGTGCTACCCAAGGAGTCCCGGTCTCTGACTTCTTTGATGAACCTTGGTAATCTGCCACAAAAGGGATATGACACAGAGCCCTGTGCTGGAAGAGGCTCTGATCTGGGAGACTGAAATCAAATCTCCTGTCCCATTTTACAGATAAGGAAACTGAGGCTTGGAGAGGGCAAGATGTAAGGCACAAGGTTATACAGTGTCAGTTTCCCTGACGTCTGAGAACCCAAGTTCTTTCCTCTTCTTCAAGCTGGTCACCTGCTGCACACCCGGGGCTGTCTCGGGTGAGAGTTCAAGGGGGCTGAGGACAAAGAGAAAGCGGGGCTACCATCCAAGGCTTCTGAATTCCTGACAATTCCGGGGCCCTTGGCAGATGCCTACGTCCTTGGCCCCCGTGTCAGTGACTGACCAGTATAGCATTGGTCCGTGGATAGGCAGACCCCAACGCTGCAGCAGTTACACCGCTGGGTGCTTAACCAGGCTTGACACATTCTGTTCAATTCCATGGTGACATTTACATAGACTGTCTCATTTACTCACTCCAGCAACTCTATTAAATTGCTACTATTAGATACGGAGGACGAAAGCGAGCCTTGCAGAGTATACTGAGGTGACCAGGTGCTACCTTCCACAAAGTCATGTCTACTTGGAACCTCAGAAGTGACCTTTGGAAAGAGGGCTGATGGGCCCTGGTGGCTCAGGTGCTAAGCCCTGTGATGGGCGTAAACCATGGAAAGCCCAAGGACCTGGGTTCAGGACCCAGGGCTGGGAAGAACAAAATAAATAAATGAATAAATCATGCTTCCTTCTCCTCTTCCTTCTGTCCTTCCTTAAAAGGCTTCATCCTCCTCTCTTCTTAAAAAAGAATTAAAAGCCCTTTGGAAAAAGAAGAAATAGAGTCTTTGCAGATGCAATTCTTTAAGATGTGGTCATACAAGATTCGAGTGGGCCTTAAATTCAAACTGACTGGTGTCCTCTAAGAGAAGACACGTGGAGGGGACACGGCCATGTGGAAAGGCCAGGAAGGAGGGGCCTTCTCTGGAGCCTCCAAGAAAGTATAGCCCTGCTGACACCCGAGCTTCAGAACTATATGGAGTCCTGAGTATGAGAGAACACATTTCTGTTGTTTCAAACCCTCTAGTTTGTGGTAATTTGTAACCACAACCCCAGGAAAAGAATACAGAGGGGTCAGCCATCTTGCTAGCTGTGGTCTAAAACACACAAAAACATTGCTGAAATTGCTCAACATCCCACTTCTCCAAACAGGACTTTTTTCATTAGGAATACAGGATGTTAGGAAAGGTGGCTGGTGAATCCTTACTAGGTGCCAGAAGTTATGCTAAATAAGTGCCACATACGTGTTTGTTTTCTCATTGATCTGTACAACCACCCCAGGATGTGGGCATTATTATCCCCGTTTTACAGATGCGGAGTGTTGAGGCTCCAAAAAGGTGAAGTAACAAAAGTCCCGCAGCTGGGAGTGACAGAGCCTATGGGAATTGCAGGACCTTGGTTAGACCTCGGGTCCCTCTGACTATAGAATCCACACTCCTAAGCTTCACCCCATTTTTTTCCAGGATGACAAATGTAATCCCTTTATTTTACAAGGTACAGTTACGGCCATGATCACAAAGGCTCTGTCACCGGGGAGCAAACAGCTTTAAGAAAGCAGTTGCTGGCCAGCCGGGGTCCAGCTGGGCTTCCCTCCATTTGCAGACAAAGGGCAGTCGCTCTTCCGACGGGCAAAACAAGCCCAGCTGGGCAGCGGGATGGCAAGCTGCGTACGTCCCTGCCCACCGTTTAATGGGAGTGGCGAGTGGCCAGAAATTAATTAGCTGTCTCAGTTTTGGCAAAGCCTGAGGAAGAAAGTGGTTAATTATAATGAGGCCCAGTGAGCATGTCACCAGAGAAGATGAAGGGCTCCTGAGCTGAACATGAGGGAGGCTGGCCAGGTGGCGCTCGCAGTTGATGGAGCAGACGCCTGTTCAACTCAAGAACCTCAACACACTCGTGGCGGCCAGGGGAGACACAGCTCTTTTCCACCTCCCGGCCTGTTTCTGACTCGAAAACGGCTGGACCAGAGGAGGAGCAGCGGGACACAACGGGCCCAGGAAAGCAGAGTCCGCCCACGGGTCTCTGTGTCCCTCTCACACATTGTCGAGTGCCTGAGTGTCGGACGCGGGGTTGCGGGGGTCCAGCTGTGAACAAAGGATACTCCCCCCAAACACACCTGCTCAGCTGGGGCGGGGAGAGAGAGATGAACAATTGGGTGTTTGAAAAAGTGTGATTCCCGCTCAGATGGGAGTCACCGCGGGTACGGAGGAGGGTACCTGTCGACCCAGGGCCATCAGAGGAGGCCCCTGGAGGAACGGTTTTCTAAGCTGAGAAGTCGGGTTCCTCTAGAGAGGACACAGTTCTGAGCTCCCTGCACATAATACTTCCCGCCTGTCGGCAGTTGGGGGATATAGATCCCACCAACTCCACAGAAGGAATCTCATTGGCAAAAGATATTTGAAAAACGGTGATGCCTCCTTAGAGTCAGGGAATAAGTTGGGAAACAGGGTGGAAAATAAATGAGACCCAGTTCCTGTCCTCCAGAAGCATCCAGTGTACAAGGGAAAGCAAACACAGATGCAAGCCATCGGACTCCCATCAGAAGACACCGTGACCATCTATTTTCGTGAGCTTCTCCCCTCTGTCCAGTGACTGGCCCTGGACAAAGGTCACTGAATGACATCACATAATGCATCTATCCTCACAACAAATGACAGGTAAGTAAGCACAATCACTAGCCCTGTGTGGCTGCGACAGTTTCCTACCTTGCCCACCTCTCCCCTGCCTGAGACACTGAAGGTGATGGGCTTGCCCGCCTCACCCCTGCCCGAGACACTGAGGGTGACAGCAGGCCCTGTGCACAGCACCTCACACATATCTCTCCTTTGACTCACCCCAACCATGTGTGAGCCACACGCTGAGTGTATGTGCTGTGGGTATCAACATATCCCCGAGGTTCTCAGAAGGAAACTGGAGCTGGCAGAACACAGGAGCTTCCAGAAATGGAGGCAGAACAAGGGTCCAAAATCAGGTGTCCTGAAAACCAAGCCTTCCCCGGCCTTTGGCCGTGCTCTGTTAGCTCCTTCTGCCTGAAGCACAAGAGTTTCACTTTTTGTTTTTCTAAAGGAAAGGTAGGAGAGAAGGTGAGTAAGCAGGCAGGCAGGAGGAGAGAAGAGGAAGAAGCACCTTACTCATTTTTATTTAGTTGCACATCTTGGTTTTTCTCCCCCACCCGGGACAGGAACCCAGGTCCTTGGGATGTACGTGGCCTGCACGTCAGTGGGAGGCAGTGGACCCAACCACGACTGCCAGGGCGCACCCATTTATCTTTACTTTAGTCGTTCATCTTGTTGCTTCCCAGCAGCCCCGGGAAGCAAAGCTGGGTCCTTGGGATGTACGTGGCCTGCACTTGGCAGGACATGTAAACCTAACTGCCACACCACCAGGGTGTGCCAGGTTTCACCTGTGTTTTATTTATTAACAATTTATTATTTTAATAACTTTGAAAATAACTCTACCCTGCTCCGTGGCCCATAGCCTCTCCCAACACCTAGCTGTAAAAAAAAAAAGAAAAGTCATTTCTCACCGTTGGAATTGAGGAGTAACATGAGTCCAACCCTCACAGACATTGCTGGCTTCAGAACAATTTGCAGACTGGACTCTGGAAGTCAAGGGAGCCTCAGTTCCCTCAGCTCACTGCCACTGACCAACCATGACCCTGCACAAGTGGGTTATCATCCCTGAGACTCAGTGTCCCCATCTGTGAAATGGAGAGAAATGTGGTGCAACCTCATAGGGAATCAGTACACATGAAGGACTTGGCACAGAGCTTGGAGGCCGTTCTATTTTTGGTGTTAAGTCCTGTGAGTGAGTCAACATGCCATGCTTTGGCTGAACCCTCTCTTATCTGAGATGACAGGGCCTGAGTAGGTGGAGGACATATCTGGCCTCTCCCAGGAGGTCAGCCCTCCTGGTCAAGTGTGAGGCTCTGCTCCCTCCTCCCAGGAAGGAGTGGAAAATCACTTGATGTGGGCATTTCCTAGCACTTCAGGAGGATGAGTTTCTGTAACCAAGGGAAACATGATTTCCATCTGTCCTACAGGAGCATGTGGCCTGGCCAGGAGAAGCAGTTTCTCTCCTTGGACTTCATCCTTGCCCCTGATTACCAAGTGCTGCGCCAGCAGCCAAAGGCATCATTATCACCAACAGCTTCCTACTTATGGGCCAGGCCCTGAGTTGAGACCATACATTATTGCCCTTAATCGTTGCCCTCATTGCCATCTCTGCCTAAAGCATTTCTCCTAGCAACAGGGCATTGCTCAATTGTCTCTTCCATGACTCCCCAAATACATCTATAGCCCCGCAACTCTCTCCCCAGGTACGCTTCGTTGATGCCATTGCCTATAGTCTTGGCCTTACCTCACTGTCTCTCTTCCGATAGAATGTCAGCTCCATGAGGGCAGGGGCTGCATCTTGATCATGGTACAGGCCTAGCTCGTAACTAGAACTGTGCGTGGTACTTAGGAGGGGCTGCTGAACGTGCTGCCATACCCTGTATGCACGTAGGCGTTTTTCCAACATCCCTGTTCACAGATGAGAAAACAGGCCCAGTGAGGTGAGCTCGAGGGTAGACAGCCAGCAAGAAGCAGACCTGGATTTGAATCCCACTGTCTCTGCCGCTGAAGAATGTGGCTGGTTCCAGGTTCTGGGCAACCAGCCAGAAGGCATCATTATCACCAGCTTCCTACCCTGGGCCAGGTCCTGAGCTGAGGCCATGCTCTAGGGAATTTGGAGCTCCTTGGGCCTGTTAGGTGTCGTCAGTGGCCCCCAGTGGCCCTACACAGGCTACCCTGTGCAGGAACCTATTTCTCAAGCTCCCAGCCACCACCCTATCCATCCACCCGCGGGCTCTCCCTTAGCTCAGATAGCCCCAAGCATGCAAAGAAATGCAAGAATCGAGGCACGGGGTCAGGAAAGGTAAGTTCTGTCCCTGCCTTGATCATTCACTCAAAAAACACAGAGTTGTACTGGTAGAGTAGCAGTTATGTCAGCTGCCTCCAGAGGGGCACAGTCCATGTACCTCCCAAGGACCCAGGATCAGGTCCAAGGTCCAGGGAGAACAAACAATGTGAACAACTAAATAAAAATAAAGCACTTTTTCCTCCTCTCTCTTCCTAGTTGCCTGCCTACTTGCCTTCATTCCTACCTGCACCTTTAATTTAAAAAAACCAAACCAAAACAAAACAAAACAAAAAAAACAGTGGTCTGTGAGCTCCTAATGAGCTGACTTCAGTTTGGCTGCAGAACTTTGCACATATCCTATCACTCCTCTGAGCCTCCAGTTTCCTCCTCTACAAAACGGAAGCATCAGCACTCACCTCTGGTTCTGTGAAGATCAAAGAGGATAATATGTAGATGTGTCTAAGCAGAGTGCCTGGCACACAGTATGTGTCCAGTAAAGAAAACCATCATTCTCATGCCTCTCCCTCTGCCATGTTTATTGAATGGGGCCTCCTCACCTCAGAGCTTTAACGTTGAGCTTTCTACTTATCAAGTAAGACTCAGCGACAGAAGACAAGAGTCTTTGCACACACACCCACTCTGGCCAGAGACAAAGCTGCCGATTCCTGCAGCTGCACGGGGAGCCATAAATCACCAGAACACAACCCAGACACCCCATCCCACCGCAGACCCCCCAGCTGGTACTGGGGCCGCGTGACAGTAAATTGCTCGTTGAAGCCAGGCTTTCTGCTCTACCCAGCGATTATCCCGCTTCCTGTGCATGTTATGATGCCGTGGGTAGCCAATTGGATTTAGAGGTCCCAGGACTCAGGTTAATGAAATCATGCCTTGCCCTTGCTCAGCCCCCTTCCTCTCAGTCTGCCAGGAAGAGGAGAAGGCAACTCTGAGATGACAGCATCTGGAAGCAGGCTTCCTTGGATCTCAGCTGTGGCAAGAGGAACCAGAAATTATGTCTGTTTCCTCTCGCCTCCACCCTGTGTTTTTCCCGAGGCCTCTTACATCCCTGCAGTTGGTAGGAAGCACCCTGCATTGTATAGCAGTCCACACTTGCTTGCAGAGCTCTGACTGTTAGAAATTCCTTAGAGAAGTAATAGGAAGGCGTGCCCTGGTGGGGCTGGGTTAGTCATTTGCCTCCGAAGGAACACTGGCCACATACCCCTGGATTCAAGTCTCAGGTCCGGGGAGAGGGGAGGAAACAAACTGTGTGAACATCTAAATAAAAACAAAATACTGCTTCCTCCTCTGCCTGCAGGCCTCGCCTTCATTCCTGCCTGCACCTTTCCTTTAAAAAAAAGGAAGTAGCATGAGATGCACAGAAACATGTTCAAGAATGTTCACAGATGCGTTATTTGGATTATTTGGAATAATAACGGAAACAACCAGTCCCCCCTAAGAGAACACATTCGTACAGTGCAGTCATGAAAAATCATATTTGCTATGACGAGACAATCGATAATATTCAATCAAGAATATCAATAGTTATAGGACAAGATGTCTTACAGAATAAGACATAGAAAGTGATCATTTCAATGAAGTGTGACCCTGATGCCATTAAGAGAGAGGGAGACGGGGAGCAAATATGCCAACATGACAGCACTTCTTTTTGTGGGAAGATTCGGAGTAATGTTTTTCTGTTTAAATGTCTCTGTATTTTTTGAAATAACTATTGTACTGGAAAATGTTGTAAAAGAAAATTTGTTGTAAAAGAACATTGTTATAAAAGAAAATTTCTAATACTGGGCTGACAAAGTTTTCCTATAGCACCCACCCAATAATTCTAGTTCCTCTGGGGCTCAATACATGCCGATCGAATGAATGAGGAGTCTCAATCCTTTTCTAAATAGTCATGATAATAGAAAACATTTACTGAATATTTACCAAATGCCTGTTTCTGACTGTAATCCGTTAGGGCTAATGAAATTCTCACAACTACCTAAGACTGGGTGGTGTTTCTACTCCCATTTTCACAGATGAGAAAACTGAGGTGGTGTGTACTATTTGTTCAGAATCACTCGTAGTAAACGGAACATCTGGGATGTGCTCCCAGGTCAGTCTGGCTCCGACATCCAGGATCTCAACTACTGCTAACCCATGCAGAGACAGTTACCCTCAGAGGTTTGCAGACAGCAATGTGCCCTCCTCCCCAGCTCTGTTTCTCCCTTCCCTAACTGGACATACCCAGCTCTTGCCTCCATGACTCAAGGACAACAGTGATAGAGCAGACAGGGAGGGGTGATGGAGGCAAGAGACCTGGGCGTGCACCTTTCTGGTTGTGAGAGGCACCAACTCCCTCCAAACCTTCCCATCCTCATCTATGAAAGAGAATGTAGGGTGCACCCTGGTGGTTCAGGTGGCTGAGATGGTTGGGGTGTGGACAATGTAAAGGCCAAGGACCCAGGTTCACAATGTGGGGATAGGGGTTGGGGAATCAAAATAAAATAACTAAATAAAAATGCTGCTTCCTCCTCACCCTTCTTTCCTTCCTTCCGCTCTAAAAGAAAAGATAGATAAATAAAGAAGAGCCCACAGCCTCTGTTGCAGGACTGAAATACGCCTTGGAGAAGCTTCTGGCACATGGCAGAGACTCATTAATACCCTAGGTGACTCCTCTGGACTCACCCTGGTATGCCTGTGAGAAACACACTCCTGGGACGAGCCCAGGACCGGGGAGGGTGTAGGCTCTGGGGCAAGGCCGGAGACATACCGGGGACACTAGCCAGAGCTGCTGCCGGCTCTGCTCTCCCTGCTCAGCCTCGCCAGAGGCCATCTGTTCCAGCCTCCCACCTTCCTGCAGGTTGACAGCGCTCCATTTTAGAAAGGGGACAGTCGAGGTCAGGGTTTCAGTGACCTGTCCAAATCACTCAGCTACTTCCATTGTCCTGAATCAGCCTCTGATTTGCCCACACTGATGCCCTCCCCATTCAATCCATCGCACATCCACCTGCGCCAAATTAATCCTTTTTTTTTTTTAAGGCCGCCACAGGCAGGAAGAGAGTAACGGAAGAAGGACCCCGCTCCATTTATTTAGTTGTTCATTTTAGTTGCTCCCCTGTTCCAAGGCCTCAAACCTGGCTCCCTGGTCTTGTGGACTGCTCCCCAGGCATGGGCTTAACCCCTGAGTCACCAGGGTGCACCTAAATTCATCCTCTTGAACACCATTCTGCAGAGATTACTGCAAAATCCTCTTCTCCTTGGCCTGCACCCAAAGTACCCTCATTTCCCCGCATGGCTGCGTTAAACGTGGGGTCCCAAGAACCTGTCCAGCTTCAGCTGCTACTGTCCAGACTAGCAACTGGAGCCTCAGCACAGCCACTGGCCCCAAGTACAGCCATGCCAGCTTGTCTCCAGGCCTCTCCTCAGTGCCCCAGCCTCCCTCCCCACAGAATGACTCCCTCCGATCACCCAGTGTTAGTCCATGGAGCTCCTCTAACCTTGGTGACTCACCAGGAATTTTGAGAGGCAGAGACCTCACGTGGATTCACCACTGCTCTGGGCCTGGCCAAAGCCTGCACATGACAGGCACCTGGAAACCATGGTGAAGAGAAGACCTGCTTGCAGGCCTTTCCTGCTTTTGTCCCTGCAGCCTCTCCATCCTCACAGCCACCCCAGGCTGTGGCAAGTCTCAGTTCTGCCACAGTGAACTTCCCTGTCCTCTGTGGCTCTTGTCATCATCCGCTGAGTCTTTGTTCATGCTGTTTCCTCTATTGGGAATGCTCTGCCGCCTGCCTCTCCCTATCACTCCCCTTTCACCGTTCAGCATAGGCGTCCCCTTGGGCTGGGCCAGGTGCCTCCCTGGGACACTGAGGCTGTCCCCAGAGCTCTAATTGACCAGGGTCCTAGGACACACCACCAGCCGCCACGCTGGAGGCCAAGCTCACATCGCCGGAGCAGGGAGACCCGCTCTGCCTGGAGCCCAGATGTCTGGAGAAATCCCACTCACACTTCACGGAAGCCTCAGGAACCATAGGCGGTTTGCTAAAAGCTCAATTCCCAGAGGCCCCTTCTGTGTGTGCAGCAGGATGACTGGGCTTCTCAGGAGGGTCCTTGGAGGGGGAAAGAGCCAGAGTAAGTAGAGAGGAGAATGCGGAGTGCTTTATGATCGTGATTCTGAGACTCCTGTATTCCGTTCAGCCCCTCATCCAGTCGTGTCCCACTGCCCATCACAGGCTCGTCCCTCAACTGTTCACTTAGCCACCCCTCTTCCTTCAGCTGCTCAGAGGCTCGACCAGAAGGCCTCCCATCCTGGGCTCCCAAAGCCCCACGAACCCCTCCATAGCTCTAGCACAGCTTGCAAATGTAAGTGTGCTGGATGATGAGCTGATATCTGCCTCCCCGCCAGAGCTAAGTCCAGGAGGGCAGGGTGGCGGGGTTTGTTTTCTCTCTGCTGTGGCATAGCATCTAACATGGTGCATCCATAGAATCTTCTCGAATGAGCTCACTCTGTTCATTCCTTCATGTAGAGACCCTCCCTATTCTCATAAGGGTTTAGCATCTAAAGGGCTCTGATTTAACATGTTCTTTTTTTCAAAAGGAAAGGTGCAGGCAGAAACGAAGGTGCATAAGCAGGTAGGCAGGGAGAAGAGAAAGAAACATTTTATTTTTATTTCTTAGTGGCTCATCTTGGTTGTACACACACATACACACACACCCCTTCAGGAAGCAAACAAACTGGGTCCTTGGGATGTATGTGGACCACACTCAGCAGGAGGTGGTGGACCTAACCACTACTCCAACAGGGTGTGACCACATTATGTTTTTTAACCCTCACCATAACTCTGGAGGTATTGTTGTTCCCATTTTACAGGTGAAGATGTACCCCAAATACACAGCAAGAGGCTTTGAACTTAGACATGCACCAGAGCCCCAGCTCTGCCATGACATCGCCCTGCTTCCCGGCTCCAGGGTCTTCTCTTGTAAATCTTCTCCTGCCCTCCAGATGGCCAAAGATCAAGACCGATGGGTAGAACTCATTCATTCAACCACTCATTCACTCAACTAATGACTAGCCCCTTGGTCGTGCCAGGGAACTGGACAGCCAAGGGCTTTTCTCCACCCAGGCTCCTTACTCTCCACTGTTGTGGAGAATTTGCCAGTGGTAGCTGAACCCAGATAGCTGCCCAGTCCTTTCTCCCACCAGGGAAGGACTAAGCATCAGTCTCCACGCTCCTCGTCCCCCAGGGACAGCAGCCTAAAATACATGAGCCCAATAAAATATAGGATCACAGAATGTTATCCCCATCATTCTCTGAAGACAAGAGGAGAAACAAGTTTCCGCCCCCTCCTTTTATACGATTCTTTGATGAAATCCTAACCCCAGGCAGGTCTGGAAAAAAGTTCTGGACCTGAGTCACAGACCTATTCTAGCTCCAGGTCTAGGACTAGCTGTGGGACCTTGGAGAGCAAGTCACCCCGCTTCACCTGTAACATGGGAGTACTAATGCTGGGGATCCTAAATGCCTGTCGCTCAGGAGTAAGCCATTCAGACCTAAGGATACAGTTGTCACATAGATGGTTGGCCAGGGAAATGCCTTAGCAACGTGATGACCTATTGGAGTCAGCTATGCTGCTTGCAAGATGCATTTGACAATGTGATTTCGGGAAGGAGCATCCCCAGCTGGCTGAGCCCAGAGCCTGCCTGGGTGAGCCTCAGGAGTTAGAGGCCATGCCCAACTGAATGGTATTGGGGGAGCTGTGCTCATCAGCCCACCAGAGGCCCTGGGAAGAGGCTGGAAGCAGGACGGAACACACTGCTGCTCAGCTCTCCCCACATTGAATGCTGCCCCCGGGAGCGCGTGTTCCGGGAACCTGGGGCTCTCCGAATCGGAGCTATTCCAGGCTGTCTCAGGGTCAGCGCCTCCCTGACTCTCCCTTCTTTCATAGGCACAGGATTCTGAAAGATCTGGAAAATTCCTCCTCTTTATCATACAGACAGTTTCCATTTATTGGGTTTATTCCATTTATTTTAGGCACCAGGCCAATTGCACTATATATGCTGTCTCACTGACACCTCATGAAAACCCTGTCCTAGAGGGACCTATACCACTATGCCACAGAGGAAGAAACAGAGGCTAAGTGGGTGCTCCCCTGTGGCTCAGCTGCTAAGGTGCATGTAAAAGCCCAAGGGCTCAAGATCAAGACTCAGGTGTAGGGAAGGGAAAGGAAAAGAAAAGAAAAAAAAGGCTAAGTGATTGACCCCAAACCTCAGAACTGAGATTAATATTCAGGTTGAGCCACTTTAGATGCCTCCAATACCTCCAATGGCAAAAAGGGGAGAATCACTGGCAAAAATGCAAAGCAAAAATCAAATCCCTGTCTGAGCTTGGGGGAATTTTCCTACTGTAGCTGGTGATGAGTCATTGAGGCACAGGAAATTCTTGTGCCCTCCACTCTTCCTGGGGGAGCAATGATTCCCAGAGATCATCCATGCCAAAGTTCTTTCAACACCCCACACTCTACCCAAAGCTCCACGCACGAGGCTTGGCCCTGGAGAGACCTACACTGTGGGACTCGTGCCTCCCTGCTGACTGGGTCTCTGTTCTGTAGACTGGTAAGTGGGGGCACATGGGGCAGAGAGGGAGGCGGAGGGCCCCACTGTGATGGATCAGTGATTGGGCAGAGACCACAGTTCACATCTCCAACCTGAGCTCACAACCTGCTCTCCACCCGGCCCCATGGCACCACGGCTAGAGAGGCTTAGAGCTGTGCCTTCAGTCAACCAGCACAAGGGTCCATTTCCAACAACAGTAGATATTAGGGCATCTTTGTTGTTATAAGGATACCTTTCTTTCAGACCTTTTTGCCTGTGTCTGGGCTGGTGGCACTAAGTCAGAAGGGCAGCTTCTGGGGCAAGATGGGGATGTTTTAGCCACTGAGCAGGTCCCAGCACTGTACATAGATACCAAGAAGAGAACCGAGTATCCTGAGATGAAAGCACAAAGTCCATTCCTGTCCAAACAAACTCTGCTGCCTTTGGCAGCAACGAAGATGGGTAAGAAGAAGAGAATATGAGAGGGGACATGTATTGAGGATCTGAGGCGTCTCTGAATCGCATCCAGAGCTCCTGCTCTCATGAGGGTCACTGGAGAAAGGAGCCGAGAGCCGACTGGCAGAGCCACAGCCCCTGCCCACTGTACCACTGTACTGGCTCTCCATTCACCAACGCACACGCAGGCACACAAACACAAGTGTGTAAAATCCCCCTGGATGCTTGCCTTCCCCTCGGGTTTCAGGAGTTTGACATGAAACAACACTGTCACCTTCTCATACAGAATCGGAAATGACGGTATGGGACAAGTACATGCCAGCACAGGATCCCAACAGACGATCACCAAATGTGCCCTCGCATTAGGGTGCAGACACACACACTCTCCGGCCCCTCCATCTGCGCAGACAGCCCACCGCAGCTGTGACCCCAGAGGACCTGGCCACCTCAGGCATCTCAGTCCTACGAGGTTTCAGGGGTCCATGAGTACGTTTGTACTGGCACAAACAATCACCAACTGTGACAGGCAAGCAACCTGGCGCCAAACCTGTCCCACATAGCCTAATGCAGAAGCAAAGGGATGTCAACAGATAATCAGATGTTATTTACACGCACCTTCTCATTCACACACACACACACTCTCTTACCTCTCTCTCTAGTGCCCCCTGGAGGAAGTGCGGAGGCCCCGGGGAGTCCCGGGTCCGAGATCAGGGCTCCAGCCCGGGGCCCCCTCCCTCTCCCAGGGGTCTGGCCTGGAGGCGCCAGCCCGCGGCGGACTCACCGAACGATGCCGAACATGACGAGCACGTTGCCCAGCAGCCCCACGGCGCATACAGCCGAGTAGAGCGCGGTGATGGCGACAGCCAGGGCTAGGGACGAGGCGCTCCGTGCGCCCGGAGGCCCCGACGCATTGGGGAAGGTGCTGGGAAAGGCGTCCGACGCGTTGGCGAGGAGCGCGGGCTGCAGCTCAGCCTCGGCGGAGGGGGCCGGCTCCATGGCGGCCCGGCGGCCAGCGCCGCGGTCCTCCGCACTGTGCGCCCTGGGCGCAGAGACTGGCGCGAGGGGCGCGCGCGCCTAGGGCAGAGGCTGCTGCCCCGACGCCGCCGGCTGCAGCGCCCCGGCCGGCCCGCCTCCGCTCCCCGCCTTCTCCACCTGCCTCGCCGCCCGCTCCGGCCAGACCCCCGGCGCCCGCCCGCTCTCCTCGCGGGGAGCGCTCTGAGCCTGGAGCCGCTGCGGGCTTCTCGGACGCACCCGCCGCGCGCACCACGTGGCCCGGAGGCGGCCGCCAGTCTGCGCCCGCGACCGGGGGCGGGCCCTGCACCACCGGTGGAGCTGGGCCGGGAGGCTTTCCGCTCCTTCCCTAGGGAAGCTCGAGGACTCGGGTGACCTCCACCCCAGCCAGGAACCACTCCCCCCGCCACTTTGCCGCTTTGGAGTCAGAAGGACTGGATGTGCATCCCGCCTCTCGCCCCTGCACTAACGGTGCAGTGACCTTGATTAAGTCACTTCTCCCAACCTCTTTTCCCTCGTGTGTAAAATGAGGATAGTCACACCGTTCTCTGAGAGGGTTATTGGGAAGATAAAATAAGATGGTGCGAGTCAAGAACTTAGCTCAGTGCCGATCACGAAGTTAAGTGCTCCATAAATAACCACTTGCTCATAGATATATATGGGGTACAAGAACCTAACAGCCAGGTACTGATGGGCATCCATGACTGCACAAAACCCCAGGCAGCCCCTGTCTCCTGGGGCTTCCAGCACAGTGGAGAAGAGAAACATCAGTCTGAAGACCACAGCTATGAGGAAAAGACAGCAAGGCAGTCCTGGGGCCAGGCCCACAAAAGCTAGAGGTCAGGACTCTTAAGGTGAAATGTGAAGTTTGGGGAGGAACTAACAGGGAAGAACATTCAAGAAAAATGAACCACACAGGCAAAGACCCGTGATCTGGACTAAAAGGAGGCCCAGAAGAGGGAACCAGCGGGAGGAGGGGAGGAGATCTCCAAGGCAGGCTCTCTAAGACCATCTGAAGGATCTGAGGGATGGCCAGCACCTCTGGCTGCAGTAGGAGCAGATAGAATGAGGGCACTTCCCACACCTTACCCCTAACCTGGCCAGCCCAAACCCAGAGCCATCCTCCTCCCCAGGGCTCCTATCTTCTCCAGAGCATTCTTCCTATTCGGAGAAGATTCTCTTCATGTCCCCATTTTACTGATAAGATTAGGATAGGTACTAAATTATCCCATATGGTAATTATTTCACTAGGAGCTTGTTTGCACCTTGGGGAGATCAGGCCCGATTTGATACTCACACAGGTAGAGCTGGGATCGAAGTGGGTGTCAGGGAATGCTGGTTGGATAAAGGTCCCAAGAGGGAACAGAATAGGACAACTTTGCAGTTCCCCAGTTCTGGGCCCCAGGGTGATGCTGTTGCTTTGTGGTTGGGCAGGGACCCCTCACTTACATCGCCCTCTGGCTTGAGTCATTCATGTGCAAGGATTTCCCAGAAAGCACAAAGTCAGAATTCCCAAGTTCACCCTCCTCTCCATTCTCTTTGCCCAAGACTCACCACCCCAAGGCTGTCCCATCATCCATCCAAAGACTCATCAGACAGGTGACTTTTGCTCTGTAGTCACAAAACTCTGTCCCCTGACTCAAAGGACCTGGTAGTCAGAAACTGGGACAGGACACAAGAGAACTACCTCTTAGATTTCTGACCCTTCCTCATCCCTCCAAAAAGTCAATTTTTTTTCTACCTCAGGACATTTGCACACTTAATTTCTTCCACTTGGAAGGTTCAACCACTTTCCCAGGTTAAATGCTATTGAATCTTCAAATTTCAGCTTAAATATCATTTAGTCCATGAAAACTTAACTGTCTGCCCCCCTCAGATAACTGAATTTGTTTTCATAGTACCATGTACCTCTTCCTTCTCCTCCTCCTCCCCCTCCCCCTCTTCCATAAAGGTGCAGGCAGGAGGAGAGACGAGGAAGAAGCACTTTCTTCTAATTTAGTTGTACATCTGGATTTTCCTCCCTGACCTAGCGGGCAAACACTATCCTGGGGATGTATGTGGCCTGCGCTTTGGCCAGAGGCAATTGACCAAACCACTCCTCTACCAGGGCGCACATATCTACCTCTTCTTTACAGAATTCTCCTCATATTTATTTCTGTAGTTGCTGAATTTTTGTGCATCACCTTTATATTAGGTCCTGTGCACTTCTGTACCCCCCACCTTAGTACAGTCCCCGGCACTCAATGGATGATAGAATAGGAAGCTTGATCCCAACCTTGGAGAGCTCCTGTTTCAGTAAGGGAGACAGAAAAGATGGAGAAGCAGAAACAAATACAGAAGCAGGAATTCTAAGCAACCAAAACACTTTGCATAAACTCTGTAATCATATCTTATTTGGAACTGAAATACTAGCTCACAGCTCTACCCCGCCCTTGACTTTTGGGCTATCACGTAGCAAGTTTACCCTCGTTCTTCAATATTGCCTTTGGGACCCTCCCCAATTTAGTTCCAACCAACATTTATTGTTGCCCTTTGTGATTCCATCCCCTGTCCTCACCCCAAATGTAAGCTCCTGCCACAATGGGCTGAAGAGTTTTTTGTTTGTTTGTTTTTTGTTTTTAAGGAAAGGTGCAGGCAGGAATGAAAATGAGCAGGCAGGCAGGAAGGATGAGAGGAAGGAGAAGCATTTTATTTATTTTATGTAGTTGTTCATCTTGGTTGCTCTCCCTGACCCCGGGACATGAACCCGGGTCCTTGGAATGTGTGGTTTGTGCTGGCTGGAGGTAGCGGACTTATCTGCTAGACCACCTGGGGCTGCCTAAAGGGAATTTTTAAAAATTCATTCCACCATGTTTTGGGGCCCTCAGAGTACCGAGGTGCTATGGAGGAAAGCCGTAGCTGTGGTGCAGGCAAAAGGACAGAGAAAGAGCTCCCTTAACTTCTGGGAGATGCTCTACCAACTGAAAAAGGTATGAGGGTGAATAGGACCATTGCTTCTTAAAGGAGTTCACAATCAAGAAGCTATGGGGGTCTGTAAATGACCAAAGTAATTGCCAAGACAACCTTCCTGCTGCCGTGGACTGCCCCTTTAAGAGTTTGCTTCCTGTCTGGCTCTCCTTGTGGTCAGCACACAAGAAATCAGCAGTCAGAACCCAGAAGAGGGTTCTCACCATGTGGGAACCCTCACCTTGGACTTCCAGCCTCCTGAACTGTGATAAATACCTTTCTGTTATGTAGAAGCCACTTGGTCAGCAGTGCTGTGTTACAGCCGCCTGGAATGCACATGAAATGCCCCCACTGAGGACACTGGAAGAGCACGTGCAAACTTGGAAGGCAGCCAAAGTGCTTTCCACAATGGCCTCTCCACATGAACCCTTTGAAGAGTTCAGCCCTGACTTGGATGTGAGCAGTCTCGTCTATTTACCTTTAAAAGGGCAGTCTCGTTTCTGCAGTCACCATTCAGAAAGAGTCCTGCTGGCTCCATGTATAGGGGGCTAGCTGTGTGCCAGTCACTGGGCCCAGTGCCCCATGGATTATCTCATTTGATCCTTCAGCAGTCCTGTGGGCATGAGGTCCTACTCTTACTGCATTTTGTGGAGTTTAGGGGACCTGGCCAAGCCAGAGCTGGGGTGGCAAGTCAGGTCTGTGGACCTCGGCCAGCCAATCTCCTGACAACCACAAAGACTGCGAACTCACCTTCCATAAACACTCAAACACCTGACCATGCGCATCTCTGCTCAGAGCACTTTCTCCACAGTGAAAAGAGGTATGTCACCTGGAGTTGCAGAGATTCTTGAGTTCGCCCCTGCACTTGGACAAGCACAGAGTCGACAGAGCCCATAACGCCTGGGTTACTGAGCAGTTTGGCTCTGCTTAGAGCTTGTCTACATCCTCCACTTCAGAGACAACAAAAACAAAAATAAAACACTGGGCCAGCCCAGGGGATCAGAAAGCAGTGGAGAAAGATAAATCATTGAAGGAGTCAGAGCAGAAAGGAACTCCCTTAGGAAGCTATTAACAATTTAGTCCATGGGAATGTGACTCCCACCTGCCAAAGAGACAGATCCACAGGATGGAAAATAGTGGGCCTGCCTGTGAGCGAGCAGGCAGATCCCCTGGGTTGCCTTTCAGCCTGGCTCCATCTTTAAATCCCAGGAGGGGAAGGACCTTAACAATAAATATAAAATAATAACTACTTGCATTTGCAAAGCACTTCCCTTTGACTGTCTGAAGCACTTCCAGATTGATGACTTCATCTCATCTTGACACCATCCGGATACATGGGGAGGTCAGGTTTATGGTCTTCATTTTATTGCTAGGAAAACAGACATCTAGAGAAGCTGGGTGAGCGCCCCAAGGGAAAAAAAGAAAATCAGTGAAAGAAATAGGGTTGGTGTCATTTATCTAGCTGTGCAAGGCACAGACCTGTCATTCTTGACTCCTCTCTCCTTCCCCCTCATCTCTCATCTCTAAGCAATCGCCACGTCCTGTCCATTCCCCCTAACTAACCCGTGAATCCTGCATGGTTCTTTTTTGCCAAATATCATCTTCCTAATCTGAGACTCCAGCATTTCTGGCTGAAACTACAGAAACAGGCTCTAACGTGGTCTCCCTGCATCCAGACCAGCAGCCTTCACATGGTGACATGGCTGCAGATGCTCCTGACCTTCACATCTCTACTTCACTAGCCTCTTGGTGTACCGCCTTTCCCTTCACACACTGTGTCCCAGTGTGGTTCTCAAAAAATCTGCTTTTCTCACCTCCAGATCAGTTGAAGTGGTTAAGAGGAGGGCTTTGGCCTCAGACTGGTTGGATCTGAAATTCCAGTTCAGCCATTTACCAGTTACATGACCTCTAACCAACGACTTCACTTCTGTAAGTTTCACAAAATGGAGACAACAGGTCCTGCAGTGTGGCGCCTGGCATATAGGCAGTGCTCTGTATGTTAGTGCCGTTGTCAGTTCTCCTGTCTTGGAACATGGCTCCCCAGCTCCTTCATCACCTAACCTCTCCACACCCGCATCTTGTCTCAGCTGAGATGTCACTTCCTTCCCTGCTCCCCCAGATTAGTTTATCTCACACATCATCTCTTCCCTCGGGGCACATTTTCCTCCTTCAGGTCCTGAGTCCCTAGAAGACCAGCCCATCCTGACAAAGCTGGGGAAGCCTTCTGTCCAGAAGAGGAGAGAATGGAGTGTGGGAGGAAGGATAGCTGCAGCAGGAAAAAAGTGGAGTCCCTGAGAAGGGGAGGAACAGGGAAGACTGTGGATTACTCAAGGGAAGACTGTGATGGGTAGTAAGAGCCTGGAACATTTCTGAAACAAGTTCAGGGTCAGGAGAGCAGAGCTAGAGTCTCCTGATTTTGAATAGACCTTGGGACTTGAACAAAAGAACCTCAGAAGTAACCTTGATAGAGCAAATGCCAAATGCCAAAGATCTTTGTCCCAAGCATCCTGGATCTTGAAAACCTCAAAGGAGAAGGACTAGTGACGCTCCCCCTTGCCCCAACCTCCACCCTCCACCCTCCAATGACTGAGACTGGATTTCCCCAAAATTCTGGTGGAGGGAGGCAGGGGCAAGGGTTTTGTTTGTTTTTTATTTTGGTTGCAGCTGAATGCCACGAAGGCAGTATTTATACCTATTAGAGGAAATACCATAAGGATCAGACCAGGCAACAAAAAAAGACAGATGAAAATCATCTTTTTCAGAAGAAAGATTGTGACTTGGAGAAACTAAAGCTGTAAAAATCTCTTTCCCTCCTTGTGCCTGGGGTTTGCCCCAGTCCAGACACTCTCAGTTGCCCAATAACCATGTCCTCCCCTTATTCCCTGCAACTCTCCTCGGATCAGGGGTAAGGGTATTTCCCTGATTTGGGGGATGGGAGCCTCTTTCCTGACTCAGGGGATGAATTGGTCTAAATAAATCTGTGGTAGATTGCAAAATGGTCACTATTCTTTCTGCATCCATGACCTTTGCAAGGTGACTTTGCAACTCCTCCCATCAATGGTGGAATCTATTCCTCACCCCTCATACCTGGGCTGGGCTTGTGACATGCCTTGCCCAAAAGAATGGAGTGAAATGACAATATGACAAGTTAGAATCTAGACCTCAAGAGACCTTCCATTCTTCCACAGTTTCGTGGACTCCTGCTGCATGGGAACAAGCTTAGGTTAGCCTGCTGGATGTCACCCCAGTTGACAGGCAACTAACATTAGGTATGTGAGTAAGGCCATCGTAGACCAGGCAACCCCAGCTGGTTCAACAGCTGGCCATAGGGACAGAGGAAAGTTCAGGCAAGATCAGCCAGGCCTAGATCAGATCAGTAGAACTACTCAGTTATCTACAGACTTATGGTTATAATAAATGGTGGTCATTTTGTACCACTAGGTTTGGGAGTGACCTGTTAAGCAGAAGCCATCATAATATATACTTTTCTCCATCAGACAGTGATCTAGGGATGGATATGTAACAATGAGATATAAAGAGAAATCTGCTGATATTTTTGTTTACCAGAATAAAAAGCAAAGCCCCATTAAAAAAAACTACCTAGAGTGTAACTTGTGGCTCAGGCGACTGAGATGACTGGGGTGTGGACCATGCAAAGCCCAAGGACCTGAATTCATGACCTAGGGCTGGTGCGGGGGACCAGAATAATAAAGCACTAAATAAATATTAAAAATACTTCTTCCTCTTCTCCCTTCCTCCTTCCTTCCTTCCTTCCTTTTTTCCTTCTTTCCTTCCTTCCTTCCTTCTTCTCTAAAAGAAAGAAAGAAGAAAACTACCCTAACACCCTTGGGATGCTGGTGTGATGTCTGGAGCTATAGCAGCTATCCTGCAACCACAAGGCAATAGACGTGAGGATGAAAAGTCACTATGAGAGGTTATCAGTGGGAAACAGAACAAGCCCAGGTCTTTGATGATGTTGTTGAGCTCTAAATATCCAGCTCTGGACACTTGCTTCAAGATCTCTTGGGCAAGCCATCTGGTCATTTTTTTTGTTACTTGTAATTGAAAGCATTCCTAAAGTTTGCACCAGTGTGAATGAAAAGCCAAGAAGATAACCAGGAATAAGCAGGCAGGGTTTGCTGACACAAAGACATCTTTGATTTGAGACCAGAAGGTGGAATTCCATGAGTAAGAGTAAGGACTCTGGGTTTGAACACTGGATCAGCCACGTGCTAGTTTTGTGACTGGATAAGTTTCTCAACTTCACCAAGTCTCAATTTCCTTATGAGGAAATAATCATTATACATATTTTATAGGATTATGAAGAAAATAAAGGAGGGAATATAAATACAGAATTTTAAACAGTGACTCATAATAAACATTCGCTAAGCTCTTATCTTTGCTGGTGCTATTGTTACAATAACCACGTCTAATAACAATAGTTGTATTTATATTAACCGTCCTTTCTTGACCTTGTAGGACAAATGATCCCAGACTCGGCTTAAGTCATTCCTCCGATTTGTGCGATGTTAGATTCATATGCTGATGATGAGTGTGTGGATCCTGCCTAGTGTCCATCCTATGGGTCAGATTTCAGGATGCCTTTGTTTAGAGAGCAGAGGGAAGGATTCAAAGGGACTTGAAAAATGAGGGAATAGTAGCAGGAAAGGGACAGGACAGGTTTGGGGAGGAGAATGTAGGTCAGGCTCATCATTTCCCATCCCAGTGCCAACTGGAACTGCCTAAATGGAGGCCCAGGTGTTACAAGGGCCTCTGAGGCATGGGGACCAGCAGCCAAGGTGATCAAGTGTGGCCCAGAGGGAAGAAGGGCCTTCTCCAGATTTCTGCTCTGAGAACGGCACACAGTGCCTCCGCCTGCCCCTGGAGACACTGATGTGGAAGTGGACACACTCTCTGTTTCCTGTTTTTTCTATCAGCTGTCATTTTCCTTAGACAAAGGGCAGTTCATTTCATCCCTTTCTCTGCTTTTATTCCCCTTGCATTCTTATCTGTGTCCCACCCCCTTTCTTCCCGCCCCCCACTTGGATTTCCCCTGCTTCCACTGGAATTCCTGAAGCCACCCACTCCCTACTCCTACTCCCTACTCCTCGATCATCAGTAATTACTCTCTGGAGCACAGAGCTGCCCATCTCTCATCTCCACACTGTGATGCCGAGGGCTTTTAAAATCCCTTTCAGTTGAACTATCAGATGGATACTTCCCACTGGCAAGTCCCCAGTCTCCTTCCAAGGTATCCTTCTCCTCCCCTCCTTTTGGTCCTCCCCATGGGCAGAACCCCCAACACTGCAGAACCAGCGCTGACAGCCCAGCCCTTATGGAAAGTTCCTGCTCTCAGAAGCATCTGTCCCTCTCAGGATCAGGGAGCTGACCTCCAGGCTGGGCTTCAGTGCCTCTCTGTTGTGAGTCAGGGTCACAGAGGGGAACAAACACCGCTTTAGGACCCTGTGACTAGCATTCTGTCACTAGAAGCACAGAATTGGAAACTGGGGGGAAAAAAGCTCAGGCATCCATTCCAAACTTGGTTTCCAGAAAAAGGCGCTGGGGTCCAGAGTGGCGAAGGGACTGACACACAGCGAGTTAGCTGCAGAGTCCAGACTAGAACCCATCACACCCGAATCCTATAACATTTTGCCTCTGTGGCCTGGGCGGTCTGACCTGGGATTACTGTATCTCCTCACAGAGCGGGCACTGAGCAAAGCAGTTTTTCTTTTCCATTTTATTTATTTTTATTTAGTTATTCATCCTGATTGTTCCCCTGGCCCCAGGACACAAACCCGGATCCTTGGGATGTATGTGGACTACACTCTGCTGGAGGCTGCGGACTTAACTGCCACTTCACCAGGGTGTACCACAAAGCCCTTTTCATGTCTGTGATTTCGTCTCCTCCTTCACACGGCTCTTCCAGGGACAGAGGGTCATCATCCCCAGTTTACAGAGCCACGCGTGAGCTTGCCAGTGTCACGCAGTGTGTGCTGGGACTGTGCTGAAACCCCGTTCTCTCGGACTCCAGAGATCTGCCTGGACAAGGCATGGGTGTCTGTACGAAATGGTAAGTTTCCTTATCTGTGCAGCGGGGGAATTGGACTCCTTGGTCCTAAGAGCCGCATGTGAGGCGCTGGAAGGAATTTCGGGGAAAGGCAAGCAATTTGCTAGTTGCCAGCATTAGTGGGAGAATTTGTCTGTTTTCCCCATTTGCTTCCAAACAGCTCGCCCCGGGGTTTACACCAGAGAAGCCTAGAGATGCTGCCATGGCAACCAGTGTGGCTCCAGGGAGCCCAGCTCACTGACTCCCAGACTTGTGAATGGAGTGACCCTCCACTGTGAATGGCCTGCCTTCCCTTAGCAGGTCAGGGCAGAGTCAGCCCCCACCCCCACCCCCAAATAGTAATCAGAGCCCCAGAGGTCAGGGGAGGGGCTCAGCAGGCAGCATTCTGCCCCTGAGAGCCAGCCCAGGTCGGGTTTGCAGCCTGAAAATAGGGCTTTGTGGTCAGACCTGTGACAAAGAGATTTGGAGATCTTGGGCAAGTCATTTACTCTCTCTGAGCTTCAAGATTTGGTTTCTTTTCCTCAACTAGCACAGAGAATATTCATGAAATAAAGAGCAGCTACTAATCAACTCACATCTAAATTCGGAAGAAAAAGCACTTGAAAGTGCTTTACATGATGCAGCACCACACAAGTCTAAGAGATTGATTATTACTCAGTGAGAATATCCAGGCACATCCTAGTGGAGCAGTCACCTCTGAAGGAGCACAGGCCACATATCCCTGCATTCAAGTCCTGGGTCAAGAGGGGATCAACCAGTGTGAACAACTAAATGAAAAATATATAAAGTGCTCCCTCCTCCTCTCTCTTCCTACCTGCTTGCCTACCACTGCCTTCATTCCTTCTGGTGCCTTTCCTTAAAAAAAAAAAAAAAAAAAAAAAAAGGAATTAAAGAATATACACACTCTTCCTGGGTGTGCAGAACCCTTTACTGCATATAATAATTGAATTGAACCCTTTCTATACAAAAGAAACATTAGGCAGTGTTTGGAAAGAAAAGCAAAGGTGGATCATACAAGACTTTGATAGTCTAGAAAGTGACATTAAGGTAAAAGGGAGGGCTCACCCTGCTGGAGTAGCAGTTAAGACCCCACCTCCAGCTGGTGGCAGCTTATACACACCACGGGGACTGAGGCTTGTATCCTGGAGCTGGAACAGCCAAGATGAACCGCTACATAAAATAAATGAAAGTGCTTCTTCCTCCTCTCCCTGCCTGCTCGCCTTCATTCTTACCTGCACCTTTCCTGGAAATAAATAAGACAAAAGGGAAGAGGCAGGAATGAAGCGTGTCCGATGAAGTTATGGAGAGTTGAGAGACAGAGGCCATCGCCAGACAGGCGGAGGCTCTCCTGGGAAACTGTACCCCCAGTGTGTAAGACTAGCACACCGCTGTGAACACATCCACATGATCGCTATCAGTTAGGACTCTGTGGTTGCAAGGAACAGAAACCCATCGGCTAACTGAAGCAGAGAAGGAGACTTACTGTCAGGGACAAGGACGCCTGGGAACCCACCCTCAGGGAGGGAGCCTGGCTCTGGGGAGTTCCTGGGACAAGGAAAGGCCTCTGAGGGATTCGCTGTTTCTCCCCGCTTCTCTCTCTGCAAGTGGCCTCCTCTGCAGCTCCAACAGTGATGGGTCTGACCACCCTGCAGCTCCCAGATGCCCGGGTTTAGCAAGTGGGCAAGCAGGCAGAAAAAGCATTTTTCGTTCGTTTTGGTTGTGTTTCTGCACTCTCCAGTCCCCACCCCTGTAGTGAACCCCGGTCCTTGGGCTCTACATGAACTAGCCCAGATGCTGGCTAATCCATCAGCGCGCCCAAATGATGAATCCAAGGAGACAGCATCATGCCCTATTTATGTTTGTGCCCCCAGAGCCCTGCACAAAGTATAGAGCACACATTTTCCTTTCTGTTCTGAAGTTGGTTCTGCCCTCCGGGCTGTCAAGTGCTGTTTGCTCCACGTGGACTGTTCGCCCCTCACTCCCAGTGAGCCTGGCTCCTCGACCTACCACCGAGGTCTCTCTGGAGCGCCCCTCTAGCTCAAGGGCCTCCCTCGCACCTGCACGTCCTTCACGCCTGTGTGCAAGCTGTCATTTCCTCCTGGTTTTCTTCCCCGCGCTCACCACCTGAAATGACCTTGCTCATTTACTGGCTTGAGCTTTGTCTGTTTTCCCAGTACTAGAATGAGCGCTCCGGAAGGGCAGGCACCTTGTTTCTCTTGCTCTTCGCCGTCCCGAGTGCAAAGAGAGTTCCTGCCCCCGCGGAGGTGCCTAGGAAGAATGAATAAAGGAGATGAACTGTCCGGGGAGGGAGAGGCACAGTCCAGGTGCAGGAGCAGCACCAGGTGAAACAGGAGAGAGAATTAATTGCAGGATCTGGTCAGGAGCAGAGGTAGCTTCGTTTGGCTGGGAGAGAGCTCGGAAAGCGGGCAGTGATGCGATGAGCTCTCCGCAAGGGAGTTTTAGGTGAGGGTCTCCATTTTGTAAAGGAACAAATTCTTCAGGTCACACATGCAGTGAAATTTTCTATCCAAAGACCTACTTGGCGCTCCACTGTGGCTCCGGTGGCTAAAGTACAAGCCCTGTAAAGCCCACAGACCCAGGTTCAAGACCTGAGGCTAAAAAAACCTAAAGACTGACTTGTAACAATGCAGAACAGGAGGGAGGGGGGTTTGGTTTGTTTTTTGTTTTTTTGTTTTTTAATAAAAGGTGCAGGCAGGAATGAAGGCAAGTTGGCAGGCAGGCGGGAAGAGGGAGGAGAAAGAAGCAACTTTATTTTTCACTTTTTGTTTAGTTGTTCACACGGGTTGTTTCCCCCCTGGGCCCAGAACACAAATGCTGGGCTGCGTGGCCTCTGCTCCTCCCGCGGCGAAGGACCCCACCGCCGGTGGTGCACCAGGCACGCACGTGACCATAGACCTTTGTGGGATGGAAAGTGTTGGCAGGAGTCCCCTGTGCTCTGACGACAGTCCTGGAACCACGGGAGGCTGAGTCCACTGTTGTGAGAAGTCTAGTGGGGGGACCGAAACCACCGCTCCCGCCCTCCTGAAGTTCATTCATTCATTCACTCAGCTACTTGTTCAACAACTGATTATCGCGTGCCTGTTTGACAGCGAACTCTGTGTCAACTTGACTGGGCCCCAGAGCAGAGGAATCCGTGTGGTCAAACGCTCGTCTTACTCATGTATGGAGCATAAAGAAGCAAAGCAAATGAACAGACAAAACAAGACAATCGCTAACCCTTGGACACTGACAGCAGAACGGAAGTTACCAGAGGGGCAGGGGGTGGTGGTGGGAACAAAGGGTGCTGAGACCCGTAGACCGTGGTGGAGGACTGTTAGAAATTTGATGGTGGGTGTGGTATTATCACATATTTGATGAAGCGTGGACCCGAACATCTAAACTTATATGATTTAGTAAATAGAAGTTACCTCAATAAATTAATAGATAGTCGATAGATTAGATAAATCCTTCTCTCCATATATGCACATCTTATTGACTCTTGGGGGAGTGCTGACTCATACAAGCCCCTGTGTGATTCATTCTGAAGACAGAGCAGTGGACAAACTGGACACAGTCTGGGAGTTTGCATTCTGTTAGGAGGAGGAAACAAACAGCATTAGACACACTAATTAGAGATGCCTGCCAGTGGGCAGACCCCCGGGCATACTCTGCCTCAGCTGAGGCCTGGCCGGTGGAGGACTGGGCAGGGCAGCTCTCAGGGAAGAGCCCAAACTTTTGTATCAGCTTCTGCTTTTGTAAAATGTGGGAAAGCATATCAGCTCTGCTGTCACAGGGAATGTATAGAATGAGCTCGCTTTGTTTTTTGAAAAAGATGGATGTGTCTAGCAGGATGGAAGGCATTGTTATCTGAACAGACGGCAGCTGGCTCTTAAGGGAGGGAGCCGTCTTGATAATGTTTTGATAAACCTCTTGAGGTAGGAAGTATGTGCCCAAGAGCGTTCTTGCACAGACCAACCCACAAGAGAGATGCATTAGAAACACGGCTGGGGTGCAGACTGCAGAAAGAGAGGAGCAGACGGAGGGCAGGGCAGTGCCCAGCAGAGGATTGTTTTGTTTCTTTTCCATCTTATTTTTCAACTGAGGTAACTTTGATTTAAAAAATAATATGTTTAGGAGAATAGGTTCACGCCAGCAAATAGGTGATGACACAGCACTCCCACCACCCAATTCCCAACAGCCCATAGGATTATTCATTACACCCCACTACCCTTTGCTCCTCCCCCTCCCCATCCCCCTCTGGTAACTCAGTCCTGTGGTCAATGCCAAGGACTTTTCCCCACCCACCCCTGGACCTCAAACCCAGGTCCATGGCTTTCACCTGAGCCACCTGAGCTCTGGGCAGGTGGGGAGCGGGGACAGGATGTCAAAATTCAGTTTTAAATGGTTTGTGTTCCTGTCAAGCAACCCCACTTTTTGTCTCTCAGAAATGTTCACAATTCATATATGACTTCTTATAAAGGATGATTCTTCTGGAAATAGAGAAAAAACGCTCAATTTTAGTTGTCCATTACCACCAGGTTGTGTTGCCCCAGGAGTGACACCCCAGAACCTCAGGGAATTAGATTTTCCACGGGGCACAGAAGGAAGGGAACGAGCCCATCTTATCTCAGTCTTAAGTCCCCAGCTGGCTTCCAGGTGAGCTGCATGTGACTATGAGTCCATAAGGAAACAGATGCCATTTGACAGTGAGTTGATAAGGGGAGTGATTTCTGGAGGAGGTAGTGACATGATTTTGTTTGCTTTTATTTTACTATATGTATACATAAACATACATACAAATTGTCTAAATCTTTTACAAAGAGCAGGGGGAAAAATCCAATGAAAACATTTGCTATATTTTTTTTTTGTCAAAATAATAAATCTCCCACTGCTGCCAATTTTGTCTAAGTGGTTCAGACAGCAGGTGTCTCCTCACCAGAAGAAGCCTTGGGGAGGGGCTGGGAAGAGAGAGGCTGGGTCTCCTCCACTGTGCTGGAAACATGACTCATCTCATTCTCCAAGTTTCTATGAAAGTGAAAAGAGAGCTCCCTTGGATGCTCAAAAATTGCCCCTTTCTCTCATCTCTCTTCCCACAGAGAGAATGAGAGGAGCCCGACTGTCCTGTCTCCTCTCCGGAGAGCTAGCGCCTAGCTGTTTGCCCCCCAGGCCCACATTGTCTCCTGCTAACCTTCAAGGCCAGGCAAGGAAGCAAGGTGTGTGTTCATGTCCGCATTTCCCCTCCCAGCTCCATACCCAGGCCTGGGGTCCAAAGAAGGCCTCCTCTCTCTGCAACGCCTACTGCTCTCCGGAAGCCCTCAGACTTCGCTGCCCAGGCCCTAGTGTCAGAGAGGTCTTCAGGCCTTGCCCCCACATTGACCCTGGCATTTCCTCTTCACAGGCCTTTCAGAAGACTCCTCTGTGCTTTCTCTCAAAGTATGGTCCAGGTAACATGTGGTTACGAAGGGCCTGGGTTGAGGGTGGAGATTGAAAGTGAAATACAGGTTAGAGAAACCTGGAGTAAAATCCAAGAGTCCATTTAGTAAATGACCCAAGTGAGAGAAATGATTATTAAGATGATTATAGTTATGTTGTAACCTGAGAGAGCTCTCTTTTTTTTGAGCGAGAGAGCGAGAGAAGGAAGGGAAAAAAGGACAACACATTTTTAAGGAAAGAAGAAGAGAAGGAAGCAGTTTTATTTTTGTTTATTTATTTTTGGCTGTTCCCCTGGTCCTGGGTCTCAAACCTGGGTTCTTGGTCAACACCCTAGCAGCCGACTTAGCACCTAAGCCACCAGGGTGCCCCAAGTTCTCTCTTTTCTACTTTTCCTGGAGCCCCCTTTCATTTGAAATCAGAAGCAAATAATTCTGCCTTCCTTCTGAGTAACTCAAGTCTGCTTGCCTGTGTTTCTGAAGGCGCCTGGAGAGGAGTGCTTGACAAACACACGCAGCGATAATGGTGCCCTGTGCTTGCAGGCCCTTAAGAGCTACAGGCTCCTCCGCTCACATGACAGAGGATAAAACAGAGGTTCAGGGCAGTTAAATACTTGTTCAAGGTCATATAGTTGTTTTGCTTTGTTTTGTTTTTGAGAGAGGGAGAGAGGAAGAAGAAGCATTTTATTTTATTTTATTAGACTTGAGCCCAGGGGTGTATGGTTTTGTGCTTCCTTCAGAAGCCACCGATCTAATCCCACCAGGCTGCGCCAGGTCCTGTAGCTTTTAAGGTAGAACCAGGAATCAGCATAAGATTCACACTAAACTATGTCTTGTCTTCATGTAGCGAGAACCACTGCTCTGCCTTCTTCCTGATCATTCCAAGCTGTCTTGTAATCGCTTTCTCGGGCTGCTGCCAATCGCCTATACACAAGGGCAGTACCACTGCTGTCTGCACTCCCCAAGGAGGCACCAGCCCAGGCTGATTCCGAGTCACAGCAGCTAACCAGCCACGTCGACGGCTTGGGTCAGTGATGAGGAAACTGCACGAGTTGGACAGGCTTCCGACTGAAGTCTTACCAGAAAAATCAGATATGACATGGCAGTCATGCCCCTGCTGACCCCGCTGGCCCCGCTCCCTGTGACCCCTTACCAGGTCGGTGGGGCCTTCCCTGCTCTCATTCAGGTCTTCTGACCCTGCCTTTTCTGATCTGTGCCCCCACACCCTGTTCCTGGGTCCTCCAAAAAACAAAGCAAGAATAGCCTTTCCAACCAAGCAGAAACAAAGAAGGAAGACAATAAAAACAACTGAACCGTCTTTCCACCCCCGAGGATGGCCCTTCATTTCACGGTAGTGTTTAGTTTTGGGGGGGTCTCAACGTTTCCCTCTACACCTGTTCCAAAACTTGTTTGCTTAACCAGAAGCCCCAGTAAGTACCTTGTTCAAAAACAGGCAGTCTTCCACCAAGATGCAATCAGCCTAAGTATAGAAAACGCTGCCAGGAAGCTGCTGCTGCCCTTTTTTTTTTTTGTAGTTAAATATACATAACACAAAATTTACCATTTGGGCAGTTCTTTAAAATAGCATTTTTTTTTTATCCTGCCAGCTGCATTATGAAAAAATGGGCAAATGAAGTGAGAAAAGAAGGTGAATGGCAGGGGGAAGGGAGGGGGCATCATTCTGCCAGGCAAGTAGTCCCAAGCGCCCAGCAGAAACAAGCACTCCTCCCTGGTGCCCCTGCGTCACTGCTCCACCTGCCCGGTGACCTCCTTGCTGGGAGTGACCGTGATGAGACTGCAAAGCTGGACCTAGGTCCTGCTGCAGAGGCTGAAATGCTGCTTAATTAACTATATGCGGCATTTCTAATCCGTGAGGGACTGCTGAAGGCTCTTGAGCGTGATCAGAGTGACACTTTACTAAGATTCATCTAGAGTGAGGGGAGAGAATGGCAAGGGGAGGTTCCAGGGTGGGGAGACGCGTGAGCAGAGGAGGAGGCAGTCGCTGGGTCCAGGTCTACTGTTGCAGGGAAAGGAGACAGATCTGAGACCCTCATGTAAATCAGGGCGCCCCCAACCCCCCCAGAAGCCTCTTTCACCTGCAGTGAGAAAGAAACCAGGGGAAATCTCTCCTCTTGGCCTAAGGACCCTTATACATTTCAGCCTCAATTGCAATGGAGGGGAGGGAATTACCTGAGGAATTACCATCCGAGCTCAGGCTGGGAATCTGACTTTGCACAACTCACGTGGTTTTGGCTTCACAAGCTAAAGGAGTCACGTAGCCAGTGTCCTGGACCCATAGTCCTGCTCTGGAGAGACAGCCCTTCTACACGGGCCTGGGTAGTCTGGAAGCAGCTAGAATTCTCCAGAGTAAAGGAATCTCTAGAAGGACATGCAGGCAGCAAACAGCAGGCTCAAAGCCCTTTGTCTCGCTTATTTTGAGTGTTTTGTTTTTATTTTTATTTTAATTTCTAGAGCTTCATTTTCTAGCTTTAATTTCTTTTTGCCCCAAGCCCGGGTCTCAAACCCAGGTCCATGGCTCTCATAGTCTGAACACTCACAGCCTGAGCTACAGGGGTAGGTGCCTCCTAGTTGCAGTGGTCCTGCCTTTGGGGGTTAGACTGAGGGCTGCCTGTCTGCATTCAACACACAGCTCAGGCTGAGAGGCAGAGGCAGAACCAAAACTCGGGGCTCCTTCCCTGCATGCTGCAGCCTCCTCCCCAGGCCCAGGGTCCCCAGGCCCACCCTGCCCCAGTGCAGAGCCTGGACTAGGTTCTGAAGGAGACACCAATGGGCCTTTGTCTCATTGGAAGACACACCTAAGGAGGACTGACATCACCCAGGGGACAGAGCACGAAGGGAACGCAGGCATAGCCTGAGGCTGTGGAGTAAAGGGGTGAAGGAGCTTGGTGAAGGGCAGGGTCTCAGAAGAGACATACCCCACTGGGTTGGAGAGGAGAGCCGGGGACACAGCGGAGATCGGGTTCTTCACCGTTGACTCTGCCTCTTTCTGGCTGTGTCCTCCCCTTCCCCAGTCTCCACTCTCCCAGCTCAGGTCTCTCCAGATATTAAGACCTGTGTCAGACTTGGGGAACAGATGGGAGAAGAGAGTCCCAGAGGGAAAACCCAGTTCTGGGGCAGAGGGGAGCTGTGGAAAGGGTTGGGGAGCCCAGATGGAGGTGAGAGGCAGTAACAGGCAGGGCAGATGGTGCCGAGCAAGAACTTGGGGACTTTGTTCTCACCCTTCTGAAACTCTACCTCCCGTCACCCACTCGGTCCCTAACACGCTGCAGACTGGCCTCAGCCAGCACACCCCTGAAGTTCATCTTCTTGTGGCGCCCGATGACCCAGGCACCAAAGCCCTTTCTTCAAAGTCCTCCTTCCCCTCTGTCTCTCAGGGGCAATGGGCACTGTTGCTCTCTGTGCCAGCTGACCTGGGGCCAGACTCTTCCTGCTTCACCGTCTCTCGTGGGCACCAGGTTAGTCGGCTCTGCACAGCCCAGCCCTGGCCAGCCGCCCAGCTTCATCTCTCACTGCTCCCTGGCACAAGCAGTGTGCCCAGGCACACATGGCCTCGGCGATCTTTCCCACGTCCCTGTCTTTGCTTGTGCAGTGATTCCTTTCTGGATCTCCCTCCTCTGATGACCACATTATTCTCCATCGACGTGTTGGAGTGATGGTTAGGCATAGTCCACACACATCTCAAGGACCTGGGTTCGTGTTCCAGGACCGGCAGGAACAACCACAATGAAACATTACGTAAAATAAATAAAATGTTCCTTCCTCCCCTCTATTCCTGCCTGCCTGCCTCTACTCGCCTGCATTCCTGCCTACACCTTTCCTTTAAAAAAAAAAAAAAATTAGGTGCACCTTCGTGGAGTAGCAGTTAGGTCAATCGCCTCCAAAGGAGCAAGCCAGCTACTCCTGGATTTGAGTCCTGGGCACAGGGGGAAGCAATAAGTGAGAACAATTGAATAAAATATAAAATAAAGATGCTTCTTCCTGCCTGACTGTCTGCCTCTACTTGCCTCATTCCTGCCTGCATCTTTCCTTTAAAAAAAAATTCCATCATCCATGTCTATGCTATCGATTCCTTGAAAATCTGTCTTGATCATTCTCAAAAGTCATGGTACTAGTTAAGCTGCTGAAACAGAGACCCCCTATAACACAGACTTAAATAAATCTTCCTTGGTTCCTGCCTGTTTCTGACCCCGCCTTTAGAGTTTTCCTTTAGGGTCTGCGAGCTCTTCACCAACCTCCCAATGCATCTCTTACCTGCTCCAGCTCCCCACAATTGGTTCATAGCGGTGACTGGTACCCCAGCCCCGCCTACATTGCTATTGACCGAGCTCCTGTGCACACACGCACGTGAGATCAGCGAGGCCAGCAGAAGTGTGACTTGTCATTCCCCTCTGCTCCCCGGCCCTTGCCGTCCATCATCCAGCCGTGTGCCAAGGAAAGGAACAAACACAGCAACTTGCAGTCACCTTAGCCCAAGGGAATGAAGGGCCAGAGCTGGCAAGGAGGCCCTAAATAGAACACTCGTGTTACACTTGATAATTACCTTCCTGATGATTATTTTTGTAATTATATAATTCCAATCTTTTTTTTTTTTTGCCTTGTAAACAGATAGCAAATATTCTCCAAAACCATTTACTGATGAATCCTGACTCCATTAGGGAAAGTTTAAGTGCTTTGTTTAGATCCTCTGCTACAGAGCCACTAAGAGAGAAGAAAGTGGCCATCGTCCCCTGCAGTGGCTTCTCCAGGCTGTTCAGCCTGCCCTGTGCACTTAGCCAGAAGAAATCACTTTCTTCTCTCAGCTCCTCTGGTGCAATTTATTTTTCAAGTGTGATTTACGGCAATAAAGTACTCAAAGCTTAAATGTACCATTGGATTATAATTTTTACATATTTTACATACACTGAGGGGTGCACCGCCCAGATTAAGACAGGGATCATTTCCAGAAAGTTCCCTCATGCCTCTTCCCAGTCAATACCTAGGCAAGAACTCTTCCGACCTCTGTCACCGTGCATTGTTCTGCCAGTCCTAGAATTCCATAAAAATGGAGTCAGGTAATATGTGCTCTTTTGCTTCTAGTGTTCTTCATTCAATGAGTTTTGAGTCCCCTGGCTTTTCTGTTCACAGGGCCTTCTCGCTTTGCACATGAAACTCCCTTACTTATGTCTTCTCTCCCCTGCTTGACTGAGGGACAAGGTCCATGTCAGGTGGCACCTCTGCAGGACCTGCCACAAAGCAAATGCTTGACAAAAAGTTCCCGAATGAATTTACCAAAGATCAAACTACAGATCTGAGCTGACCGTCCCCCTTGCCATCTGCTGGGGTACTGTGCACACTTACTGAGTACTGACTGTGAGCCAGGCTCCGGGCTGAGTCCTTTATACACTTTAGTTTCCTCTAAGTGCTCACAACGATCCTAGATGCAGTGTGTCCTTGTGCCCCTGCTCCACATGAGGACACCAAGATGCAGAGGTTTTTATATTATTTTCCCCATGGTCAGCTTACTGAGAAGTGACAGAGCTGAGACTGAGGCTCTCATCTGTCTAACTCAGGACCCAGCCTGCTAACCACTAACCACACATCTCAGTTTGGAAAGGCGCTAACACTTAACGTTCTGTGTGTCCTGGGGGACAGCTCCTGAACTTCGCTCACTGGCCCAGAGATGCCCGTATCATTAGGCCCGTCTTTCCCACTGGGAAGAAAGCTGAGGGTCAGACACACTGATCTGTTTGTACAACGAATGGCCAAGGAACTAAATTTAGGAACTATAATCTCCCTCATGGTAAAGCCCATGTTCTTCATGTGACATCCATAGACCACCTTCTGTAGGACAAGATGACCGCATGAAAGAGCGCTAGCAGCAGATCTCTGTGTAGGCTAGGGGTTTGCTTTCTTGACTCAGGGAGCTGTTGGGATCAATGGTCCCCTTTAAAGCACAGCACTGGAGCAGGGCAGACTTGATTGTGCAAGATTATGACTAGTACCCTGATGGAGTAGCAGTTGGGTCCACTGCCTCTGGCCAGCATGGTCCACATACACCCCGAGGACCCAGGTTCACATCCCAGAGCCATGGGAAACAACCAATGTGAACAACTAAATACAAATAAACAAAATATGGTTCTTCCTCCTCTCTCTCTTCCCACCTGCCTCTGCTCACCTTCATTCCCTGCCTGCTCTTCTTTTAAAAAAAAAAGGATTATGACTCAGGTCATTGTATTCATAGTAGCATTTGGGTCGTTATCCTCAAATATTCTAAAAGGTATGTCCAAATGAAAAGGACATGTTCGTTCATTCAACCAGTATGTGCTGAGTTCACGACATGAGCCGGCATAGCGCCAGCACGGGAGGACGTGGCGGGCCTGGTGTTAGTCTCTTGGAGACTCAGGTCCAGCAGAGGAACAGACGTGAGTGATGAAGAGCAAGATCAGGGCGTCTCTAACAGGGTTCCCGGCTGAGCCTGAGGGGTCTGGAAACGAATCAGAGAGGAAATGACCTGAATGATGAGTCAGAGTTACTAGCTGAGGGACGGTAGTGCGTGGCTGGAGCTGGGAAGCCAGCAGAGGGAACAGCACAGGGAGAAGGCTGACACCGAAGGGATTCTAGAGGCTTCACAAGGACAGAGACAGTCTCTTTGTTCACATCCAGCACCTGGTACCACGCCTGACCCAGGTGAGGCTCCTGTAAGTACCTGCTTGTCCAAATGAATGATGAAGCAGGAAAGAAGTTCAGACAGGTTGCAGCAGAGTCGGGAAAAGCACAGCCCAAGCTGGAACCTGAGAGTGGGCTTCAGCGAGGTCAGGCAACAGCATGAAGGTCACGGTTAAAAGGCATGTATCTATGTAAGGGAAATGGGAAGGCACTGGAGAATGTTGAGATGTGCTGTAATCTTATTTGCATTTTACTTTTATTATCTATGCTTGCACCCAACACCACACACAAGTCCATACACCCAAAACAGGTTCTTTTTCTTTTCCTTCCCCCCCAGCACTGGGTCTCGAACCCAGGTCCTTGGGTTTTATGTGGCTTGTACCTTAGCCACTGAGTCACAGTGATGTGACTTACTTGAAGATTTTAGAAGTCACTTGGGGGGTCAGATCACCGTTGTGACACAGGTGGCTGAGACGGTTGGGGTGTGAACCATGTAAAGTCCAAGGACCTGGGTGCACATTTTGGGGCCAGGTTAAAAAACAAAAATGAAAACAAATAGGTACATTAAACTACTTCTTATTCCTTTTCCCTCCTTCTTTCCTTCTTCTCTTTAAAAAACAAATCACTTTTCATGCATCCTGGAGGCCCAGGTGTTAATCCCACACCTGGAGTGCAGGCCACATAGCCCAAGGACCTGGGTTCATAACTCAAGATCAGGGGGCCAACTAAAATGAACAACTAAATATATAAAATGCTTCTTCCTGCTTCCTCTTGCCTGCTGCCTGCGTGTCTTCATTCCTCCCTGCCTTCCTACTTCTTCAGGAAAAAAATCACTTTGGCTACTGAGGAGAAAATGGGCTGCAGAGGGGACAGCTCGAGATGATGGTAGTGATGGGGTGGAGGGCAGTGGAAAGATTCAAGGGGCTCTGCTGGATGATCAGAACAGGCTCTGGCTGAAGCTACAGGCTGGGTGATCATAGCCATTCACCAGGATAGGCACACGGGAGGGGAAACGCTTCTGCAGGGTAGATGAAGAGATTTTTACACGTTGACATTAAGATGCCTAATACTCAAGGGAGAAAGTCAAATAGGCTATTGGATGTGTGGGCAGGAGCTCAGAGGACTATGACATCTAGATGATAATTGAAACCACGAGAAGAATGAGATCAGCCCAGGAGAAGACAGCATGAAAGAAGGCTAGGGCCTAGAAGGTGACCTCTGGTGACTCTAGAAGCAGGAGGAGAAGCTGGCAAATGACACCAAGAAGAGGGGAGGCAGATGACAAACTGGAGAGTACATGGTCACACAAGTAGGAAAGAGAATATTTTGAAAAAGAAGCATTAAGTCAATATGAGAATTGAGATGTTTCTAGGGGATTTTTTAATATGGAAATGATGGATAATATCAGCTGCTATAAAAATATAAATTATTTATAAGCCACCCTGTGGCTCAGGGTGGAAGTGGCTAGGGTGCAGACCATGTAAAGCCTATGGACCTGGGTTCGAGACCCAGAGCCAGGGGTGAAAAAAATATAGATAGACAGATGGATAGATGGTTAGATAGATAGATAGATAGACAGACAGACAGACGGACGGATAGATAGACGGATGGATAGACAGATAGATAGATAGATAGATAGATAGATAGATAGATAGATAGATAGATAGATAGATAGATGGATGGATGAAGTGGAGATATCTGAGATGATATCTCAGCCCTAACGGTGGAGACACTGTTCTAGGCGGGAGTGGGGAATCCTCATTGAAGCTCTGGATGACGAGGTCCTCACGAGTTATTCTGATCCTTTCCCCTTTGAGGTCAAGATTTCTCTTCTTTGGAGGAAAGTAAAATGCCTGTGAAGAACTTCTATCAGAGGGAGATAGTCTTAGGAAACACTCTTAAAGCGTCGGCAAGGACATAGGCCTGAGAAGTCTTTCAATAACGTGTTTACTGAGCCTCTGCTATTTACGTGATACATACATCTCAATCCATTAACTATTTCTTGAGCCCCTGTTGTACCCAATTCATTAGTTAATTTTGTAAGTCTGTCCTTTTATCAAAAATGTAAACCCTGGCACACCCTGGTGGCTCGGGCACTGAGGCTGGGGCAGAGATGGGAAAAGCCCAAGGTTCACCGCCCCCCAACCCCAACCTGTGATGGGGCTGGCGGGGAGGGTAACGACCAATACAGCCACAAACAAGTAAATCAAAGTGTTTCCCACTCCTCTCCCTTCCTTCCTTAAAAATGTTTCCTCCTTTCCCTTCCACTCTTAAAAAAGAAAAAACATGAGATTTTTCTGTACCCTCTTAACTCCCACTGCATTCTGATAACCCAGCCATCCTTGGCAAGTCACCATTCTCCAAATGTCCCATGAATTCATTCCCTCTTCCTAGAATGTCCTCCAACTGGATAAATTCTCACGTTTAGGGTCCAGTTCTGATGTCACTTCCTCTTTGAAATTTCCCCAAATGTTTGACTTGTTCTTCCCTTTTCAAGGTTCCTAAGGGCCAGAATAGCACTTATCTTCCTATATATGTTGATTTGTGTGAGTTTCTGTCTCCCTGACCCAGCTGTGCCTATTCTTATAATCCCTAGCGCCTAGGAAAGCATTTAGTAAATTTATCAAAAAAATTGGCTACTTCCCAAGTAGGTCTCTGCACCAGTCTGTAAACGCAGGTTGCGCTGACGCTCAAAAAATGCTCCTCTAGTGCCACCTCCTGATGAAATGCGGTATGACAGCTCCTGATTCAGGTCTTTTCTTGTCCTGGAGTCCCCTGGAGTCCCCTTTTCTTTCATTTCTTACTTATGTACCAGACTCTGAGTATATTGATGAGCAAGACATTCAGTTCCTGATCTCGGGGATTTTGGACTCTAATGCAGAAGACAGTCGCACTACTGGAATGTGATATAAGCTGTGATCTTGAATGTTTTGAGGTCCCAGAAAAGGGAGCTGCTTTGCAATCCCAGAGGCTGCCATCCCCAGAGACTATGATCGGGAAGTGCACCTGTGGCCAGGCAGGACCCCACATTTCACACTCCACACAGCCCCATCACTTTATTGTTGTTTATTGATAAAAACAAAGAAAAATAGTGTCTTGGCGCCTCTTCTATTCTTTATGTGTATATATACATATAACCCACCCAGGCCTGGGTCTCAGACTTGGGTCCAGAAGGAGGGGCACTCATCCTATGTTCTTTTTTTTTTTTCTCTCTCTTTTTTTTTTTTAAAGGAGAAATGTACAGGCAGGAAAGGAAGCGAGGAAAAAACATTTATCTATTTTAGTTGTTCATCTTGGTTGTCTCGTGCCAGTCTGGGACTGGAACTTGGGTCCTTGGGATGTGTGTGGACCATGTCTGGTGGTCTTATCCACTAGGCCACCAGGGCGTGCCACCTCTTATATTCTTGAAGTCCTATGATTAGAACCACAATGTATGAGCTGAGCTAGAAGAGATCTTCATTCTTGCATTCATTCTAAAAGCAGTCATTGAGAGCTCTTAGGTGCCAAGCCTTGTGTTTAGTGCTGAAGACATAATAGTGGACAAGAAAGGACATGACAAGAAAGGCTCTCACGACATTATGTTCTCTTTGGGGAGAGAGGAAACAAAGCAAGTACACAACTTTTAAGTCTTTACTTATTTATTTTTAATAGGTGGTAAGGTACACTATATGATTCAAAATACAAAAAAGTGCAAGCAAAAAGCCTCCCACTCCTGCCTCCAGCAGGGGTCCCTCCACAGAGGCCAGAAATGTGATCAGTTTCTTTTGCACCTATCTAGAGAGAACATATGCATAGACAAGGAAGTATATTCTCTCCCCCCTCCTTATACAAATTGTGGTATTCTATACACTCCGTGCTGTGCCTTGGGTTTTTTCACTTAACAATATAGCTTAAGAAATCGTTAATAGCAATATATCAATGTCTTTTTTACAGTTGTACGATATCCCATTGTGTGTATGTTCCACAATTTTGAAAGTTACATTGTGATAAATGATGCAAACAGAAAATAAGCAGGAAGCTGGATTTTAAATGACAAGGGGGATCTGACTTTAGATAAAGTGATTAGGAAAGGAAGCTCACTCTCAGGAAATGACATTGAAGCCGAGTCCTAAAAGATAAAAGAATCCACCAGGGAACTATGAGGAAGAACTTGCAAGCAAAACAAAAATTGCCAAGGCAGAAGCGTGTGGCTCACTGGAGGGCCTGGAAACCACTGAGGCTGAAGCCCGGGGGATGGAACAGAGGAGGTGGAGGAGACACAGAGCCAGGTGGCAAGGGGCTTGGGGGGTTGGCGGGGTAAGGAACACGGGGTGATTCTAAGTACAATGGGGAGCCCTTGGAGGACTCAGGAGTGAAAAGGGCATGCTCTGATTTATATTTGTGAAAACCTTCACTTTAAAAAAGCTCACTATGTCACGCCCTGGTGGAGCAGCAGTGAAAGCCACTCACTATCCCTGGGTTCAAGTCTCAGGTCTGGGGTAAAACAGTGAGTGTAAAAAACTAAGTGGAAATAAAATGAAAACGATCTTCCTTCTTGCTCTTCCTGCCTACTTGCCTACATTCTTGCCTGTACCTTTCCTTTGAAAAAGCAAAACCTCACAAAGCTGCATGCACCCTGATGTCTCAGGTGTTAAGTCTCTAGACAGGCATAGTTCTGAGCTGAGGCATAGTCCCTGCAAAGCCCAAGAAACTGAGTTCACAATCTAGAGCCGGGGGAACAACCACATTAACTAGCTGTATAAATGCTTCCTCCTCCTCCCTCTGCCCTCCTGCTGTCTGCTTGCCTCCATCCCTGCCTGCCTGCCTTCCTCTTTAAAAATAATAACAAGCATAACCCTCACTGTGGAAGGTGGGTTAAAGGATGCGTGAAAGGAGATCAGTAAGGAGACTAATGGAGTGAGGAGCGGCTGGTGGGGCTGGACGAGCGTGGATGGCGTTGGAGGTTCTTTTGGAGGCAGAGCTAACGGGATTGGGGGTGGAGGAACCTCATAGATCTTCTAGCCCAGTCCCCTCACTTCGCAAGTTGACCACAGCTCATGATTTGCTTGCCAGAGGTCACAGAGTTCCTTTGTGCCAGAGCCACACCTGGACTCCAAGTTTTCGGAATCGAGGGTCAGTGTTCCAGCAAAGTGGACTGGACTTCTGAGAAGAGCGAGAGTATCTTTTTTTAACTCTGTTAACCAGCAATTACTAATAACTTTTCTAACTTGTTCGCAGCTTTTCATTAGCTCGTCTCCCCACCTCGGAGTAGAAACAGGTCTGGAGGGTGACCTCAGTGCCACCATGCCGCCGGCCAGCCTGGGGCACGGAGACCGGCAGTGTGGGAGGTGGCAAGAGCGACTGCAAATGGAAAGTCAGAAGAGCCCTCACTGACTAGGTGTCGCTGGCGAAAACCTGCAACCAGGAAAGGAGAGCGAGGGCCTAAGAGTATCTGGGGGAGGGAGAGTGTTCAGGCCACAGCTGCAGCTGGGGGAAAAGTCTCTGACAGCAAGCGGCATGTTTGGCAAGTAGGGGGAGGCCAAGGTGAGCGGAACAGTTAGGCACAGTGGAAATGTGAGCTGTCCCACAGCGAGGTCGAAGTGGAAGGGACGTCAGCGGGCATTTGGCCTTTACTCTGCATGAGCTAGGAGCCACGAGAGGGTGTTATCTGAGCAGTGACTTGATCTGGTATTATTTTCACAGGATGCCTCTGCAGCTGTGTGGAGACTGCAAGAAGCAAAGCTGAAGCAGAGACCAGCTAAGAGACGGAGGTGAACAGAGGGTGGCTTGACCCAGATACAGCAAACAGTGGTCAACCACTGCGAATAACCAGCTAACCAATGTGATATGGGTAGTGAAAAGGGAATCAAACATCATTCCCAGGATGTGACCTGAGAAACAGGAAATATGGAGGCTATTCAATGATGGAGCAGATAAGAAAGGAAGGCATTTGGGTTGGGAAATGCTGGGTTTGGGATGTATTAGTGAGACTATCAGGAAGAGGCTAAGCTGGTGGTTGAATATACCAAAGTTCTGGCAGATCTGGGCTGCTTCTACACCAGGGAATTAACACGTTACAGGGCTGGTGACATTTTTGAGTGTAAAGGGTCACCCTGGCAGCCAGAGGATAAAAGCAGAGGCGGAACCATGCAAGGAATCTAAATAGGAACTAGCGTGCTAGAAACCAAGTGCAGAAAGTCGATCAAGGAGAGAGCAACAGTGTCACGTGCTGTTTACAGATCAAATGAGATGACTGAGAATTAACAGTGTGAGATCACTAATGACCTGGCCAAGACCAGTTCCACTGCAATAAAGAGGATAAAGGCCTGAGTAGCGTTAGAGAAAATGCTCATGGGAATGACTCAGGAGAGGTCAAATTGGATGTGGAAGAATGGTACTTGGAGCCATGTTCTTGAGTTGATGAAATCAATGTCTGCACGAGCAGAGGGACTTGTTCTAGACAAAAACATGAAACCCAGGAAACTGGAGCATTTTATTAAAACAGATGGCTGGACCCCACCTCCAGGATTTCTAATAGGTCTGAAATGGGGCTCAATAATTTGCACTTCTGACAAGTTCCCTGGTCTGGAGATGAGGCTTCAACAAAGACTGATCTATAATTTTGTGAGGTGAGTAGTGGAGGAATCTGCGATGTTTCATTCTGATTGCTTCTATTTTCTCAGCCAAGTAGGAAGTAAAGGTGAGATATAAGGTGTTAAAACGTTTGAAGAAAGGGAGAAAGTATAAGATTGTCTTGTAAGTAGGGAAGTGATTTCCCTCTGAAGTTGATTTTTTTTATTTTTTTAAGGCAAGGTGCAGGCAGCAATGAAGGCAAGTAGGCAGGCAGGCAGGCAGGCAGGCAGGCAGGCAGGCAGGCAGAGTGGAGGAAGAAGTACTTTATTTAGTTGTTCATCTTGGTTGTTTCCCCCCAATCCAGGGATGCGAACCCATGTCCTTAGGATGTACGTGGACTGGACAGACTGGAGGCAGCAGACCTAAAGGCTACTCCACCAGGGCACGCCATGATCCTAAATTTAAAATGAGACACTAGTTGAGTTTTTTCTCCAACCACTCTAAATACACATGCAGGTTACTTGGAGAGTTATTATGTCAATATAGTCATGGTTTGCCAATTACATTAGATGCAGCAAGAGAGAGACAAGGAAGTTGACAAATACAAGGGATTCTGCAAACCACGGTCTTTAAGCTAGAGACATGAGGTATGAGGGAAAATGAAAAATGACACTTTACTGAAAAGTGGGTGTCTTCTTCTCAAAAGGCTTACCCAATTTATCTTCATCTTTTCCCTTTCTGGGCTTGTTAGCCTACCTTGGTCTTCCAGCATCAAACCTGTATCTTGTGCTACTTTTCTCTCTAGCTCTGCACTAATCACCTGACAAATGTGTCTCCCCACCAGAATGACAGCCTCATTGAAGGGGCTTTTAAGTTTTCTACTGCCTTCCCAGTACTCACACTCTGTCTGGCTCGGAGCAGTCCTCTCCCACACTCTGCTCCCTATCCCTAGCCAGCTTACTCAACCACACACCCAGGACATGTCCTGAACTTCTCCACTAGAAAGACAAACATGTACGAAGTGCTTAACTCTTTAAATTTAGGTTTTGGGAAAGCAAATGTTCAGGAAAGTTTGGGTTTCAGTGCTTAGGAGAAACAAGATGAAAAAGACAGATTTCTGCCAAGTTGCTTTTGATGATAGAGACCCAGGTCCTTGGAGAGCTAGGCATCTTTATTAGGTGTCATAAAGACCTGTGTCCTTCTTTAGACAACCAAAACAAAAAAAACTAAAATTGAAACTACGGGGGGCAAGGAGAAACTGCAGATGGTTTGGTATTTTCATTTTCGTAAAGTAACTTTAAATTATGTGGTTATATACACACACAGGAATACACACGTGCTATATATACTTTTCGTGTGTAAATCAAGTTTTTCTCTAGATTTACCAGGATACTAAGGTGTAGATTTTTTTATTCTGTTACTGTCTGAAGGGGGTTGTTTTGTTTTTAATTAGAAAAGCACTACTACTTAAAGTGAATTTAAATCCCTGCAAAAATCAGTCAAGTGACTTCTGAGGTCACTTGCTTTCTCTAATGAAAAAATGTGGGCACAGAGCAATTCTGACTTGCCCACCACCACACAGCTCAACAATGGAGCAGTGTGCCTAGGCCCGAGAGCTGAAGCTGTGAATGATGATGAGGTGAGGGACTCGTGTCGCTTCCTCTGAAAAAAGGATAAACTATAGGATAAACTACAGAAACGTCATCTTGGTAGACACCCCTTTTCTCCTCTTATGGCACCCTGAGTATATCTAACTCCAAACTAACATTATAATCCTTAACCTGAATTGAGGACACAAATCTTACTCATTTCCCTTTCCCCTAGCAGCAACAAGTGTTCATAAAAGACAGGCTGAATGACTAAATAGATGTTTAAACAAAATAGGCACATTCACAAACAAAACTGGACAAAGCAAACTTTGGAGTTTCTACAGGGAGCTTTCCCTTCAAGGGCAACTTTACCTTTTCTGAGGTGAACCACCTAGGGGCCAGAGAACTAGCTTTCCACCTTTATCTAGCACACAGTAGAGCACATGTTAGAAAGCAATTAAGCATGAATGACACTAATGACATCTTTGCCTACTTGGCAGGGTAGCACGAAATCCCACTTCCCTGGCCCCTTAGGATGGCCCGAGTTCACATGTAAATTTCAGGGGTTTTGGCACAGGATTGGATTTTTTGCCCAGATGCAAACACAATGGTCATACTCATCCTGAACCCACCCTTTCTCGAGGTAAAATAGCTGTTCGTCAGGGAAAGGGAAAAGCATACAAAACACTTGAGGGTATGCAGAACAGGGCCCCAAACTGCAGACAGTTGAGCTGGTGGGGTTGCAGGAAGCTGGAATTAGGTTGGCAGGGACAAATGCAACCACCTGGCCATGATGCCAAGGTCAACCTCGCAGCTGTGGGGGCGTGAGAGACGGTGGGGGTGAGGCAGCAGAAGGTATCCCCTCTCAAGCCTCACTGTTGAGAGCTAGAGCCTGCTCCTGAAACTTGTGAGCGAAGCCCTGCAGGTTTGTGGGACTAGGATGAATTATCCACATCAGCTCTCCATGTGTAAATTCAGCAGCAGTACCAGTTCCAAATAAAGGCTTCCCGAGTGTAAGGAGTTTCACTAGCTGCCCAGAAGCACTGCAATGATAGTCACTAGAAAGTGGCATTATTTTCCAAAAAAAAAAAAAAAAAAAAAAATTTACTGTGAACAAATTTTAAAGATCTGAATCCTAGAAAAAACACTTTTACTCATTTTTAGAATGAAGGGTCCTACACACTGACACATTTCAAGTAAATACTTTTCCAAATAGTTCTAAGTGGCAAGAGCTATATTAGCCCTATAATGAAAACCAGAAAACTTTAGTATATGATCATTTATTTTCTGACAGGTAGAAAAAGTTCTGAGCCCCTGAAAGTTTTGGTGGGGGATCAAAACCAGGACTTCTAACATTTTGGGTCTCTAATTACAAGGGTAATGGAAGAAATTACGGAAGGGCAAACCAACCCGCACTCATCGGACCTCACTCCGGGAGAAGCATATATAATGCCAAGTGAAAAACCCTCTCCCTCCCGCACTCCTGAAGTTTCATATATAGCACTATGAAAGGGAAGAAATGGTTGGGTGTTTGATTAGGCTAAGTAATTCTCGCTTACTTTTGCTAATAAAAACTCCACTTTAATCATCTGTTGCAATTTAAAGAAGTGCTTTAAAAGGGGGGGGGGGGGGTGTTCCTAAATGTCTCCAAGAAAAGGAACCAGTTACTTCGAAAAGTGGGCCTAAGATGGGGAAATACAAGATCAGCCTTAGAACATCTTGTAAAAGAAAGTAAGGACGGGCTCAGAAAACACTGAAAGCATGTCAAGACAGGAGCCAACTTGAAAGGGGCTCTCAAACCTCAGACAATTCAAGCAACAAAATAAAACTATAGCACTGACCATGGAATAAAATACCCTAGAGTATGTGACTGATACAATAAAATAGGGAGAAGGGACAGCGCCTTATAGTATAATTCTAATTAGTAAACGTAAAAGGAAAATAAACAGTGAATTAAACATTTGGCAAACACCATAGCAATACTTACTGCAGGCACTAACAAAGATGTCAGAATTAGTGAACCCAAAGATTGGTAATTTTAAGTATATCCCTCTGTAAGTTACTTATTACAAGGGACTAGAAATCTGACAGACACCACCTTAACCAACTGATCAAAGTTTTAACATCACCAAGTAGCAAGACATGTGGATAGGATGTATTCTGATATAATACACTGAGAAGTATTTGGAGTATTCTTACCAAAAAAGAACTCCACCTAATGGTCAGAAAATTGCAGAGAAAGCAAATTCAAGAGACAGTATTTAAAATAGGCCAGTATTTTCCAAAAGTATTAAAATCACAAAAGGTGAATGAAGATTGAATGTCACAGGCTAGCAACTAAAGACAACTAGACACAATGTGGAATTCTGAAAACTGGATGCTCAGCCAGGGGGGAAAAAAAAGACATTTGCTGCACAACCAGCATAATCCAAATAAGGTCTGTTAGTTAATAGCACTGTATCAGTATTTACTGCTTTGGTAAGTGTATGATGGTTACACAAATGTTAACATTTGGGGAAAGCTGAGTGGTATATGAGAACCCTCTATTTTCACAAGTCAAATTATTCCAAAAAAATTGTTTTTAAATGGAACATGTTGGAAGATAATCAAATATAAGATTAAATTATGAATATAAGCTTTATACAGTTTGTATGAAGTTAAATTTTTTTTAACTTTCATGGTATGTGATGAAACTGCTCATTTCCCTTCCATCTACAACAAAGGAGAGAAAAGTGTATTCTCAAATGGCAGAACATAATAGAACACTGAGGGCAAATAGTCAAAATTCAGTAATTCTACTGATAAGGTTATTAATAGCAAGTAAGAATTAATTTAGTTGCACTGGGGTGTCTTCATTAAAGCAAATTTTGGACCAAATCCTTAGCATGAGCATAATCTGATATTTACAGTATAATACTTTTTTAAAAATACACAAACCCAATATCTTGACCCCTTCAATATTCAGGGAGGGCTAGGTAAGCAGCCTAATTAGGGGTTCCAAATTCCTTTCAGTTTGCTCTCAAAGCCACAGGAGTGTTTTCTATATGATATGAGAAGATTGGGAAGCATTGGCTTGAAAGACTGAACCACAAACACTTCAAACCACAAAAGAGTATCTTGAATAATCATCTTGTATCCAGCTTGAATCCAAGGTCAAAAAGAGAGAGAGACTAGGTAAAATTACTTTAGAATGGTTTTCTCTGGATATTTTCCTTTTTGAAGGTGAACTATTAAATAATTTATGATTAAAATTAAGCTCATGCAAATTCTGTAGAAGTCAGAGAAGGTTGAGCTAAAATTAAGAAAATTTGAGAAAACAGTGAATATATACCTAATTCAAAAATTACATTTCAAACTTATGAAATGAGAAAGTACTCCCCAATTTCGGAGACTGCAGTTCAAAAAGCTTGACAACAGGAATTTTTAGATATATTGCTGTGTCTCAAAGAGGCAGAAATTCTCAACTTTTGAAAAAAAAGGGTCAGCTATAATGCTAATTACAAATCAGCATTTAAAATTTTATTGCATCCAGGATTTAGTAATTTGGACACTATAGAGTAAGATAAGTCACTTTAGCGCAAAACACTGCTCCAGAGTGCTAAAACCCATTTTCAAGATCCTTGTAATAGTGTTCACATATTTAATTAAACTTGGGACTCATAAGGGTTAAAAATCTTTAAGGCAAAGAAGCTCTAAACCTTAGGAAATAAACAATGGCATATATCAACTCACTATATCTTTATGATTATATGTTCTCAAAGGCTCAACCCTAGCGTAATTTCTTATTCTGAGACCTGTAGTCTTGTTAAATTCTGTCTAAATAAGTCATATTTCAGATTACAGACTTACATCCTTGATACTTGCCTCTCCTTACTTTGAATATAAGATACATTGGACAGGTTTCTATAGTTAATACAGTACCTGACACCTAATAAACATGAAAATCAAATGTTTATTAGATGATTTAAGTAGTGGCTCTACCCTTCTGGGAAGCATCCAGAAACAAAGCAGTGTGAACACTGGACGGCCTTGCTTGTAGAAGTCATGCTTATCCAGCCCTGGACACAAAAAGCAGGCCCTGAACTATTTTGTGTCAGCAAACTTTCTAAAAACAGTTGCTGTCTCACCTCTTAAAACTCCTTACACTCCAAGTCTTTCATAAAATACAGCAGATGCAAATAACACTAATAAATTGTACTAGAAGTGATGCTCAACAGGATCTCACGTTTATTGAGAAGTGATTAATGGTAAAAAGAAAGGCAATGCCCTTTCCTCATTGGCTGAACAAGAAACTGAAGAAACATTCACTACACGTTTTACAATATTTTTCTCTTCCAAAATGCATTTCTGTAAACAAGTTTTTATCACTGTTCTTAGCTTTGAAATCAAATCAATCCTGACTTAATCAGCATAATGTACAAGAACAGAACATTTCTTAAGACTCCTAGTACTTTACTTTGAGTAACAAAGGGTCAGAGAAAATGAACCACCCTTAAAGACACAACCTTGGGTAACACTGTTAAATTCTCCAAGACATAAATTCTTCATAAAAATGTTCTTCCAGTTCGGAAGGGAAAAACCAAATTCCCACTTTCTGGGGTAGAGGCCCAAAACCTTCGAAACTCAAGTGTTCTCCAAGTGCAAATGTCAAAACGGGGGGAGGAAAGGGTTTAAAAATTAGAGAAAACTGTATGCACTTACGGACTTTAAAATCCGAAAGCATAGTAAAAAGACAAAAAAAAACAAACAAACAGCAACACAATCCACGAAGCCTTACGCTCCGGAACCACAACCAGAGCCGAGTAAGGGGCATTTCTCACCTAAACTACCTAGGAAGGATTTTTTGTTTAGTTTTTTCTTTTTCTTTTTTTTTTTTTTTCCATTTTCCAGTTAAGTCCTATGTCTTTTGTGAAATTCCAATACTTAAACTGCAAGTCTGCAATCGTCTCTGGAGTCAATGAAATTAAGAAAAAAGTCCTAATTCTCTTGAAGGTCATTCTTTCCTCTTGGGATATGCAGACGCGACCGCTGCTTCCGTCTGTGCAGAACTGCCTTTTACTTCCCACGGCCTTGACGTTCCTGCAGGTTAAAAACAAAAGGCGACATGGTTAGTTAAAACTTTCCTGAACGTGCCTACTTAAGAATTACAACTTCAGAGAATAGAAATTTCATATTGTACTAGAATGTTAAATTTAAAATTTTAAAGTAAACTTATTTTTACTTCTATTTTAAACCAAAGCATCACAATACTGATATTTTTCTTTTACTTTAAAATTTATTAAATGATTAAACAGATTACTATCATAATTGATCTAAGTTCGTATTTATCAGTCCCCCAAAGTGAGGTAACACAAAAACACATCGATGGCCTGAAGAAAGGAAGCAATACAGACGCTTTACAGTAACAGTACTAGTCACTCCATACTAGTCCTAGACTAACCCTCAATTTTCCTTTCCTATTGTTTTTTTATTTTCCACTAAACCACAGGAGTGGGCCTTAGCTTCCTTTTTGCAAAGCGAGGATACTTATTTCATAGGACTGTAACAGAATTAATGAGTCGACACAGAGAAGACCCTTAGTCAGACACACCCTCGTGGCCTAGTGGTCTAGTGCCCCTGGGAGCAGGCCCACATGAATCCCAAGGTCTTGGTTCAAGGCCTGGGGTTGGGGGAACAACCAATGTAAACAACTGAACAAAAATAAAGTGCTTCTTCCTCCTCTCTCTTCCCGCCTTTACTGTTCCTTAAAAAGAAAAAAGAAAACTCTTAGTCCATAGAAGGCAAGAAAAGCATCTTATCCTAGAGAGTTTAAAATCCATTTAAAGGGGCAGGCCCTTGTGGCTCAGGCAGCTGGGGTGTGAATCATGTGAAGTCCAAGAGTGTTCAGGGAAGGCAGACAACAAAACAATAAAAATGCTTCTTCCTCTTAAAAACAAAAACAAAAACAAAAAAAAACCCAGTAGAGACAAGACTTTGAAAATTGCAATACTTAAGTTTTCCCTGAAATAAACTTCAAAACTCGTTCCTTATTAACATTCTTTGTAAGTTCTCCATGAATTTATTCTACTCTTCCATTTCCATATTTCCACCTGTACTGACATTTAAAAAATATGACTCAATTCGTATCCCTTTTAAAAGCAAAAACATTAAGTGATTAGTAGCACATGGGTCCAAACTTCTACTTGATTCATCAATCTACCTGGGTAGTCCTTTACTCCCATTTACCATATGGTGACTATATACTTCTGAAGTTAAGTATGATTCCTACTAAAAATAGCAACTACCACTTAGAACTCCCATGTTCTAGGCACTGTACAAGCTATGATGCTCTTCATAACCACCCTGCAAGGACTTTATCACTCCTGCTTTAGATATAAGAAAACTTAAGGCTCAAAAAGGTTACTTGACTAAGGTTACCCAACTAAATAAAAAAGAAGGGCTAGCTGCACCCTGGCTGAGTAGCAGTTTGGTTTGGCTCACAGTCCACAAGCATCCCAAGGATAGGGCAGGGGACAGATGGGGGTGGGGGGAGCTAGGTAGACACAACAAAGATGAACAACTAAATAAAGTGCTTCTTCCTCATCTCTCTGCCTGTCTGTCACTGTTTGCCTTCATTCCTACCTGAATCTTCCCTTTTTTAAAAAAGGGCTATATGGCTCTTTTCCTATACCATGTTATTACAAATATTTACATAAGAATCAACAAACTTAAATAACATTTTGTGATGAACTAACCTATGAATCCTAACTATTATTGAATTAGTCCCTTAACATAAAAACAGTAAGTTATTTATTCAGAAAGAGCAGTTTATCTTTTTGCGATGTCTCATCACTTATCTGGAATTCAGAGATAAATTATTTTGAAATTTCAAATTTAAGAAAACTGAATAACTCACCCATACATACCTATCTCTAAAAAGCAAAACACAATTCAAGAATTAAGACTATCCCAAAGTTAATAATGGATATATATTTATATGAAAATCACAATTTAAAAATTATCTCTAAAGTTGTCCAAAATCAAACTTTCAATAGTACCTTGCTTCTCATATTAATTTTAAACTCATCTATGTTCTTCATAATTTAGATGGGTACCATTTATCTAACCTGCCTTCTATTACTGATCAAAATCTATCTTTGGCTTCAAGAAATCTGAACTCTTTGGTGTGTTTCTTGATTAAATCTTATTATCTGTGCTTTTATTATTCTTTAATAATACCTTGATTCAAGTTACAGTTCAAAACTCCTTCCTTCTTTGAGATTTCCTTACCACGGACGCTTTCAATATCTTTCCACATTAGGTATCCACAATTGGAAATTACATTGCACTGTCTCGTTTCATGTAAAATTAATCCCAACTCGACCGAAAGCTCCCAGAAAGCAAAGACCGGATCTTCAATTAACCTGACTCTCAAAGTTTCGGAGGAAATAAAAGGCTACAATTGACTTTTAAATAAAATTCTGGTTCTCATTACAAGAAAAAAAAACAAACTATGCTCTAATTGATGGATGCTTAAACTTACTGTTAATCATTTCTCAATACATACAAATATCAAATCATTACGTTATACACCTTTAATACAATGTTATATGTCAATTCTATCTCAATAAAACTAGAAAAGTGTGCCACTCTGGCCCAGGCAGCTGAGGTGCAGGTCATGTAAAGTCTATGGACCTAGGTTTATGACCCAAGGATGGGGGTTTAAAAAAATAATTAGCACATAGTGGTGGAGTAGTAGTTAGGTCAAATGCTTCTGAAGGAACACAAGTTCCTTCCTGGGTTAAGAGTTCTGAGTCCAGTGAGAAATGAGTGTGAACAACTATATAAAAATAAAAAGCTTCCTCTGCCTCTCTTTCTGCCTGCCTGCCTACTCACCTTCATTCCTGCCTGCACCTTTCCTTTAAAAAAAAAAAAAAAATTCTGACCGTCATCGCTTATTTGAATGTTACGTAACCCCAGGAATGCAAATAAACATATGTTCCCCAACTGGTACCACTAAATTAGAAAACCTAAAGTTTGTCAAATTCATTTTTTCCTAAGAAATACACTTACATAACATTGGCATGTTTAATGAAAGCATTTAAAAAAAATCTTAAATTCAAAACAGCACTGTGGAACTGTACTTACAGCGCCTCATTATTTTTACAAAGTTTGCGCCTCTTTATAATTTGATACTAAGTCCTACAAATACCTGTTTAACTTTGCCTCAAATGTAACATAAAACTATACCTGAATCTTAACTACAGGATGATACCAAGAACAAACTGTGTCCTAATGCAATCCTGTATGCCAAGTTTATTTTAAATTATTTAAATTACAAAGGGTAGTAGCTACTTTAATCTCCTGATCAACATCAAGAAAACATCACATTGATACATTTCAGCAAGCCAGCTGGATTGCTAATCTACTTCTAAATACAGCAGTCAAAAAAAAGAAAAAAAAAAACTTATCTATTCACATATAAAGATAACATCCATCTCTGAAATTACAAAGATACTTAAAGCATTCACATGATACTATCCAAAAAATAAAATGGGTGAGCCATGATGGGGTTCCAAAGAAATGCAGGCCACATACCCCTGAGTTCAAGGGAGGTGGGGAAAAAAGCGTGAACAACTAAATAAAATTAAACGCTTCTTCCTCCTCTCTTCCTGCCCTGCCTGCCTACTTGCCTTCATTCCTGCTGCACCTTTAAAAAAAAAAAAGTAAAATGAATGAATTTGACAGTAAAAAGTATATATATTGTAGGCGTGGGCCAGGTAGTGTGGCAATGCTTAGGTTCACCACCACTAGCCAGGCCCAGACCAAAAACATTTCAAGGACCCTGATTCAAGTCCCTGGTGGTGGGAGTAAATAGTGTTTCTTCCTCCTCTCTCTTCCTGACCACCACCTTTCCTTTAAAAAATAAAATACTCTAAATGATTCACAAGATTTTAAATACTGTTTTCATTTTAAAAAATGTATTAACTGGGAACAGGAAATCAGTAGGCTCCTGCTTGAAAGGTCTCCCACTGTCCAAATCTGTGATAATTTGAGCATTACATAACCTTAATAAGTAAATAACCATCAGTTAATATCTGAACTAGGCAAGAATTATCAATGGATGCTAAAAATAAAGGGTGAGTTTGATGAGGAATAGATATTTATATAGTTTCAAACTATTTTCCCAACTTTTAAAAGGAAAACAGGAGCTTTAAGTAGAAAACCTAGTAAACACTTCAAGTTAACATCAATAATGGCAGAAACAGACCCTTAATTCGATACACTGAGGATATAAAGTCACTTAAATAGCACTGATCAAAAAAGTATAATCTAAATGAACATGAGAAAAAGTTAAGACTGAGGAACATTTTTCAAAAATAAATAGAACAGGTGCACCCTGGTGGAGTACTGAGTGGTCTGGTCCGCTGCCTCCAGCTGAAACACAATCCACATACATCCCAAGGACCTAGGTCCAAGTCCCAGACCACGCAGAATAACCAAAATATATGCAACTAAATAAAAATAAATAAAAATGTTTCTTCCTCCTCTCTTCCTGCCTGCCTACTTGCTTCATTCCTACCTATACTATTCCTTTAAAAAAAAAAAAAAAAAAAAAAAAAAAAAAGGCGTGCACTGGTGGAACAGTGCCTCCCAAAGAGCAAGTCATGCACACCTGGGTTCAAATCCTGGGCCAGTGGGGAGAAGCAACCCACGTGAAATAAAGATGCTTCCTCCTCCTCTCTCTTCCTGCCTGCTCACACCTACATTCCTGCCTGCACCTCTCCTTAAAAAAATAAATAAAATAATAATAATGAAAAAAAAAAAAATAACATACTCCTCAGTAATGTCAAAAAAAGGGAAAGAAAACAAACAAAATCATTATGTGTGTATGACCATTACAGATTAAAAGTCTAAAAAGACATGAAGATTCTGGGCCACAAAACAAAATTACTGCTGCATCCTGATGAAGCAGCAGTTGTTAGGTCAGTCAACTGCTTCCTTGGGAGCAAGCCACATTACCTCTGAGTTTGATGGATGTGAACAACTCTCTTCCTGCCTACCTGCCTTCATTTCTGCCTACCTGTTTTCTTAAAAAAACAACAACAAACAACTGCTGCTATGGACACTGGTAAAATAAGATCTGTAGATGAGAAATAGTATTTTCTCAATGTTAAATTTCCTCATTTTGTTAACTGCACTATTGTTGTAAATGCGTAATTCTCATTATTAGAAACTGCACAGCAAAATATTTAGGAAAAAAGGGCAAGGTGTCTGAAACTTACTCTCAAATGGCTCAGGGAAAGAATTATATCTCCAAAAAGAAAAGGATGAAACAACTGTGGCAAAATATTACATTGCTAAATCTGCATAGAATGCACAGAGAAGTTCTTTGTACTATTTCTAAAAGCACTGTTTAAAATGATTTCAAAATAAAGTAAAAATGGAAATGAGTTTTCATTTAATTCTTCTGCAAGATTAGTTATGTGTAACAAACACATAAAACCTTGAAATGTATTTATTTCCTCAGACTTATACTACAAATCATCAAGCACAAGGGTATTTTAGCAAAAAAGAAAGGTCTATCAAGCAATTTTTAGAATCAGAAAAGGTGACACAGAAGGTTCTAACACAGCAACTTTATTTTATTTTATTTTTTTTAAAGGAAAGGTGCAGGCAGGAATGAAGGTGAACCTAGACAGGCAGGTAGAAGTGAGAGGAGGAAGAAGCACTTTTAGTTGTTCATCTTGATTTTCATCCCAGACCCAAGTCTTGAACACGGGTCCTTGGATATGTAGCCTGCACTCTCAGCTGAAGGCAGCTGACTAATCTGCTACTCCACCAGGACACAACAAGGACCATATTTTTAACAACTGTTAAGACAGTCAAGCCTTTTAGGCTTCTATGAAAGACTTCTATTACAGCAGGTTTTCTTTCACTTTTGTGACTATTTCCTATTTATCACTAGAAACAATCCCACTAAACGCTTTGACAATTTATGGTTAAAGGGCTTCACTTAGGTCAGCTGTACTTACTGACATTTCTTTTTCTTTTCTTTTTTAAATAAGGAAAGGTAAAAGGAGGAATGAAGGTTAGCAAGCAGGCAGGGAAAGGAGAAAGTAGCATTTTATTTTTTATTTAGTTGTCCATATTGTTTTTCTCCCCAGTCGTGTGTCTTGAACCAAGGACCCTGAGATGTATGTGGGACTACTTACTCTCAGGGTGTACTAGATCACTAGGCCACCGAGCAGGCCCCTTACTGACATTTCTAATCAACCAATCTTGCCCTGGTAATATTTAATAAACAAAAGGCAAGGAGGGGGGCAAATGGGAAAGGAGCAGGAAGAATACATAAAAGCAAACTTACATTTCCATGGCTTGCCTGTCCACAAGTAGAAAGAGGTAAACAAAGATCTTCGATCTCAAACAAAATCATAAAGTCTCAGTTAACCAGAAAACAGCCCAAAAGCTAAAAAGAAAGATATATTCCTAGAGCCTGAAAATACTATGATGGTCCTAAGAGAAGAGTAAAGGAAAACAGCAACATTTTCCTGAATTCACACTCCATTTCCCAATTACCACTAGGTCATTCATGCTAATTTTTAAATCAATCCATATTCTCAAGACCAAAAGAGACAAAAGAAACAATCTTAAAAATAAAGATAAACAGCAGCCCGCGTAGCTCAGGCATAGTCCACCTAAAGCCCAAGGACTTGGGTTCACAATCGGGGACTGGGGTAAACAACAAAATGAACAACTAAATAAATAAAAAGTGCTTCTTCCTTCATCCTGCTGCCTACTTGCCTTCATTCTTGCCTGTTTCTTTCCTCTTAAAAAAAAAGTCAATAAATTTAAGAAAGTATAAACAAGGGGAAAACACCTTTCTAGCCTTCAGTTAACTGGTCGATCACTTACATAACTAGATGTAATACCCATACCAGCCAACCTCTGCTCAGCAAACTCCAACCCAATCACTGTACATCTATGCTCATAAAACACAAAACTTTTTCTAGAAGAAATATCCTAAAAGCCACAAGATGGCAATGTTACTTAAATCTCAGCTTATTTTTCGTCTATCCTTTCTCCTGTCTATCACCACCCCTCTCTCCCTTCACTTTTAAGTAGGCCATAAAACATAACTCAAATTTATAACGATTGGATGTATTTTTATTAATCTTAAAATCTGATGTCTATCTGCCCAAAAATTAAATTTATAGTTATATAGACTTCATGTAATTTTTACTATGTCCCCATAGGACTGAGTAGAAAAAACACAAATTTCAGCACCCCTGACTGAAAATAGGTATACTTAGATAAGTCAACATGAAAAGATCACTTTCATTTCTTGCATGTTTTTGTAATCAATCTTAGTTCATTGGTAAAAAGTCTTGAATAATTTACTACCTGTGCAGGGGGACAAAAATATTGTCTATCGGTCTATCAGTCCTCCAAATATAAAGCTGTGCTCTAATATTTTATTAAACTTATCTCCTATATTCTCATACCCTTGAGTTTTTCTAGCTGTAGAAATGAGCATACAAGTTGGACTGAATTTCTGGGGAGTGAAGTAGGAGCACCATGATGACATAAAATGCATTAACTAGTAAACTTTTCTACCATCAAATTCATTTCTAAGACTGTTAATTAGGAACTGAACTCCTATATGCATTTAACCAAAAAATATCAGAATTTAAAAGTCTGATAAAGCCTCTATTTTTAGTCCTTGAACAATAAATCTGACTACTAACTTCTCAAGTAAGAAAAGGTAAGATATGTACATTAACATTTTTCAGTGTAACTAAAAGTAAGATCTGAAAACACTGAACAAATTATCATGCTTGACTAATCTGAATCACTCCTTGGCTACTAAAAACTAAGTATGAACTGAAACTAATTCCACAATAAAATTAATTTCTCAAACATTCTAAAATAAAATTAAGTTTTTAATAACATGTCAAATCTCTGCCCACTTCCAGCATAATTTCTGCATTAGACAGATTAGTCAAAAAGAATGAAGTAATCATTAGAATGTGCTTTCCACGTTCAATTTTTTCCAACAGTCCTCAATACCTCCATTAACACCTCTCTAGTTCAACAACTCATCTCTTACCAAGACTTTTGACTTTTGTCACAGACTTTTTTTTTTTTTTGCTTCCTCCCTCCCCCAGCCCTGGGTCTCAAACCTGGGTCCTTGGGCTTCAAATGGTCTGCACTTTAGCTGCCTCAGCCACTGAAACACAAGGGTATGCCATGCCATAAACTTACTGTGTTCCCTTCACTTCTATGCCCTCTTCCCTCTTTTTCAAAGATTAGACCCCTAGCTGGAAATTCAGCAGCACTATTTTAAATACCATGCCAAATTTACAGAACATTTTGAAAATCAAAAGTAAATAAAGGCATGTGCATTTATTTATGTGTATCTACACATATACATATATACTTGAGCTTATGGGTCACAACCATCCATAAAATGCATGAAATTTATATATATATATATATAAATATGTGTGTGTGTATATATATATACATACATATATATATATATACATATACACAACATTTAATCCTAACATGGTATATTTCCCCTATTTTTAAAAAATACCAGGGTGCACCATGATGGCCTAGTGGGTAAAACCGGGCACAGCCTTCTCCCAAGGGCAGTACAAAAGAAACTTCAGAAATCAAAAGAAGAAACTTCAGAAATCAAGCTTACAGGAAAAAAATCTTGAGAAATTTCAGGTGCAAAAATGAAGACGGAAGAGGTACACAAAACACTATTGACAATCATAATACAGGAGTTCTCAAACTAAAATACGAGAGAATCACCAACAGAGTTGATAAAATGCAAACTCCAAAGACGCTCATTCAGTAGGGTGGACAAGAATCTGCAATCCCAGGTGAAGTAGCAGTTGGGAGCAGTCCAAATACAACCCAAGGACCAGGGAGAACCACCAGGATGAACAATTAAACTGAAAATGCTTCTTCCAGAGCACCCTGATGACCAAGCAAATAAGGTCACTGAAAGTAGCCCTCAAACATCCTAAGGATTCAGGTTGCAGACCTGGGTCTGGGGGAACAACTAAGATGAACTAAATGTTTCTTCCTCCTCAATTCTTGCCTGCCTACCTACTTGCCTTCATTCCTGCCTGAACTTAAAAAAAAAAAAGTACTGCCATATGATAATTTATAAACTGAGAAACTTCTCCTCAAGCTACTTCTAATCTTGTAATACCTAAGGAGTTTACTAAATAAAATTTCTAACTTATTAAGTCTAAGGGATAGAGTCTAGTTATCAGGTATTTTGTAAACACCTTTGGGATGACTCGGAGACTGTTTTAAACTGCTACCACTTTTCGGAGTTTATACCAAAGTCTACTCTTCATCGATCTTTACACCTTTGCAGCCTTTTGTATTCAAAAGTAAAATAAGTCACAAATGACTTTGAATTACCGTAAAATTTGTCTGGATTCTAGTTCTAGATCTGCCACTAAAGTGAGATAACCTTAGTGTATACACAAAATGAGCAGGGTAGACTAAAACTTTCCATTCAATTTGATAATGTTTCAGAGTACTTATTCAAAATCATTTGGAGAACACCTTATTTCTATTGCCTGTCATTAACAGCAACAGTCACAAGCAGAGTATGTCCAATTTGCTCTATTTTGATACCGGTGATGAGGGAAGATTAAACCTGAGTGCTTAAATACAGGTTTAAGTTTCAATTAATTATGCTCTCCTCATATAACCACAAAAATGTGACTGGCCACAACTATCAACAGATAACAGGACATTGCTGTTAGCCATTTTAAATGATGTGAAGATGTATGTAGCAGGCATAAAAAAAGCAGCTCTGGGGCAAAACAAAGTCATTTAAAAAAAAGCGGTTTTTCTTCTTTTAATCTTAGTTCCCTAACTGTAAAATAAAGATGATCTTAACTATTCTACAGTATTATTGAAAGGGGTTAACGATATGAAAAGTACCTAATATACAGATTTTTAAACATCTGAATAAGGGAAAAAAGGATAAAACACTATACAAAATGTAACTATATAAAACACTTGTGCAGATAAAGATGTGAAGGGAAAAATGCCAAAATGAGTGGTTTTGTCACTGTAGAGGAATTATGATTCTTGATTTTCTACATATTTTATAATTGCCTATATTTTATAGCAAAAAGCAAAGATAAACTACATACTATACAAATTTTTTTATATGCAAACAGTTTAAAAGTCCTATGTTGGCATGCCCTGGTGGCCTAGCAGTTTAGTACAGAGTTTAGTACACATGTATCCCAAGGTCCCTGGGTCAGAGGGAACAAACCAAGATGAACTAAAGTACTTTTTCCTTCTCTCTCTTCCTGCCTGCCTGGTTTCATTCCTTCCTGCATCTTTCTTTTAAAATTTTGTTTTAAAGTTCATGGTAACCCCCTACCCTGTTTACCAAAAAAGCTTATGTAAATCAAAAGTTTATGTAAGTCTACCCCTTCTAAATGTTTTCATGTAACGGAGATAGTACCAATTTTTAAACTTTTAATATTTATGGTAAATTACTAAATAATTCATAAGAACCATCGAATATTACAATAGCAGTGAAGTGCAAATGAGTAACAGCCTCTTCTCTTTCCCTCCATATCCAACACCCCCAATTTGGGGGGTTTAGTAATTTTCTTCATCTTTCCATTATCTTTTCCTACCCAGTCTAAATTTTAGACTCAACTCCAATCCAGTGTTTCATAAACTATGTCCTGATGATTCTAGTTCTAACTGATCTTGTTATTCTTTTAATCTGCACTTGGTTCTCATACTTTAAAATTAGCACTTCATATTTACAAGAGCTAAGAACTGGAAACTACTTAAGTGTCCAAGTCAGATGAATGATAAATACACAATGGAATACTACACAGCCTTCAGAAGAGATGAATCAACATGGATGGAACTAGAGGGTATTATGCTAAGTGAAATAAGTCAAAAGAATAAAGACAGATACCAGATGACCTCACTCATAGGTGGAAAAGTAAATAGACAAAACAAAGGAACAGATGAAACATAACCAACCCTGAAACATTTGCAACAGAACTGGGGTAACCAAAAGGGAATGGGGCAGGTGGGGGCACATGGTGGTGGAGCCCACTGAACAATGGGCAAGGACACTTGGTGATTTGATGGAAGGCAGGGTGTGTTGAAACATAACTAAGAAATAGGGAACGTATATTTTAATGTGTTGAGTAATTATTACAATAAAATATAAATTAAAAAAGCACTTTAGGGGCACACCTTGTGGCTCAGGTATAGGCCACTTAAAGTCCAAGGATTGGGTCTGAGACCTGGGGGCAGGAGGAGGCAAAGCAAAAACAAAAAATAAATAGCAATTTTACACTCACTGTCGTATGCTCTTTCATTTATGTTACCCTCTCATAATTATTGAGTTAAATCAGTTCAAGTAGGAATTATGCTTATTCAGCAAGGGAAGAAAAGCATTAGAGCTCTATCTACTGACCTGCTGCAGCTATAAGAAATGATACAAAGGAGATGGCAACAGCATGAAATGTAACCTGAATTAACTGTTTCTGTGGAGGAGAAAGGGAGAAGGAATGATCTGAGCTGCCACACTCAGAATCTTTCTCCTCGCTCGTTTGCGGACTTGCAAGATTCAAGTGTGAAGAGATTGTTTGCCAACTTAAGGGAGCTTTTTCTCCTCTTCTACATGAAACTTCTCACCAGCTACAGGTAACAGGTCCTTATCATTTTATCCCTTAAACTAGGACAGTCATAGCCAATGCTCTAGTCTCCCCACCTCCTGTTGAGATACAAGTCTTTTTCACCGACTCCTCCCAGACTAAATAACCCAACGCACAGATGAGATGCTGAAGATGCAGAATCCTTACATTTCTTCAATATCCTAATACATATACCTCCCACCCCAATATCAATGCACCATTGGCTCCATTTAAAAAAATTCACGTCACTGAGTTCCAAATTATGCTTCATAGGAGAGATGCCTCAGGGATCTCTCGAGGGTAAAAGAAGGCAGAACATTAGGTTAGCTATTCCCGGGTTTTGAGTAAGGTAGTTTGGGGGAGGAGGGGAGTTGAGAGGAATGAATTACACTGCTAAAAGTTACAGGGCACTGGCTGGCCCTGGTGGAGTAACAGCCAGGTCAGCCCTGCAAGGAGCACAGTCTGCATACATCTGTGTTGGCGGGAATAATAGATGTGAATAACTAGATTAAAATAAAATGCTGCTTCCTCCTCTTCCTGCCTGACTACTCACCTTCACCTACCTGCACCTTTCCTTAAAAAAAAAAAAAATGTAAGCGCCTAACAAAATCAGTGCCCATTATTTTATCTTTCTCAACCTCCAAACTATCACTCCACATTAACTATCCTCCCTTCTAATCAAATGAAAACAAAAATCTAGATTATCCAAAATCCTTCATATAATGGACTCACCGACCTCTCAAGCTTTGTCAGTTACCATTCTTTTCAGATTAAGCTCATTATTTTAAAAACACACCCTAAGCATTAAGATCATGTTTTTGAACACGCAGTCTCCTCTACCTAAAATCCCCTTCCAGATGTGCCCTTGGTGGGGTAGTAATTAGTTCCGCCACCTTTGGCCCTAAGCACAGTCCAAATACAAACCAAGAACCTGGGTTTATGTCGCAGGAACAGGGAAAACCAAGGTGAGTAACTATAAAAGTAAATAAAATGCTTCTTCCTCGTCTCTTTCTGCCTGCACCTTTCCTTTAAAAAGAAAAAAAAAAAAAAAAGCACTTTTTCTATCTGGCAAATCTCATACATAACTGTCCATCAACTTTAGGGTTCTAGAGGGTTCCAATATTACCTCTGATTCATTACATCAAAGTGAAACAGATACACACACACGAACTTCACTTCTCAATGATCTGAGCTACTTCACTAGAGGATGAATTTCAAACACTGGAAGATCATCCTCAAATTTTTCTATTGCTCAAAATGTCAGCACTACAGTCATGACACACTTGTTGAATGTGCATCCATAATCTCCATCACATTAAACCTACGCAATCAACAAAAATCAAGTTCTGCTTTATGCACAGCATTGTCATGGTGCAAATAACAGGACTAACTTGCAATTACCAACGTGACAGCACCAAACAGGAGTTGCGGAGATGTGCGACAGCACAGTATTATACATCTTCACAGTCGACGTCATTAATTTCAAGTGATGAATGTGAATACTTATTACCTTTTAATAGTAATGTTTTTTAATTCTAAGTGTCAAAATTTTTATTACAAATTGTAGTTCATAATGTAATTTAATATAATTAGGCATTTAAAACACTTAATACAATGTTAATTTTTAAGTTTAAAGTTATGTAGTTTGGTGAACAATGACTATGCTTAACAACTAGCTTGCTAACACTCTTGAAAACCACCAGGTGGCTCACAATTAGCTAGCTCCAGCACATCACTGGATTTATGCTGAAATATCAATTCCACCCTTATTAGGTGTTACTTTTTTTTTTATAAATGACCTCTTTGAACCTGCTCCCTCTTCTGAAATATGAAAATGATGCATTGGATAAATAGCTACGCTTATTTTTACTATGTGTCAAGCACTATGCTATCATTTGAGTGCTTATTATTCTATTTGACATAGTTCAAATGTCATTTGCTGTATGAAGTATCCCCTAATTTCTGCAGTCAGAACATTTCACCCTTTATTACTGCTCTTATCCCATATTTTGTCCACTCTATCCTAACAATAATGTTCCTAAAGCAAATTGCCTTGTTTATCTATTCTATCCCAATAATTAACACAATATTAAAAGAGCAATACAAAGGCTATGTTTCAAAGAGATTCAAATGTCATCTATTTTCTTCTATTCCTATAAGGCAGCAGCGGCAAACGCATTTTATCTATCCACAAAGCATGGAAGGTGATGAGTAATACACATACAGCTTCCTCAACCCTTCTGGCAAGGACAAGTAAATTTATCTAGAAGACAGAAGTAGCTATAGATAGCCTTAAATTTTTACTAAAAATTCAGATGTCATTCCAATTAAAACAGGATACCCAGTGTACCCTGGTGGAGTAGAAATGAGGTCAATCGCCTCCAAGGAGCAAAGGCCACACATCCTGGATTCAAGGGCAACCACCAGTGTGAACTAAATAAAAATTGCTTCTTCCTTTTCATTCCTGCCTGCACCTTTCCTTGAAAAAAAAAAAAAGGACACCCATTCACTAGTTCTGAAGAAGAAATCTGAAACACTCTTGTGGCTCAAGCAGCTGAAACAGCTGAGCTGTGGACCATGTAAACACCAAGGACTCAGGATGGAGGAGGGGACCAAAATAAATACTCCACCTATCCCTTCCTTCCTCAATAAAAGAGCAGTGCAGGTGCAGCCCTTTATCTCAGGCAGCTACAGCCCAGGCCATGTAAAGCCTATGGACCTGGATTCAAGATGGGGATGGAGGTTGGGAGGGGTTGTGGTGTTTAAAAATAAAACAGCAGTTATTTAGGGAAATGGAAAGGAATAATACTCCAAGGTTACTTAATTTTTAGAAATTTAATAAAATATATTTGGCTTAAATTTTTTCTTCCTTTCTGACTTTAGTATTACTAAAACTTTGGAATTTAAAATATTTTCAAGTTGAAAGTAGAGCTAAGGTGATTATTTCAAATATTTCTCAAGACACTAATGCCCAAATTAAAGGGTTAGGAGAAACAAAAAATGGCTGTATTTCTTATAAAGAAAATAATTTTCAACAACACAAGAGGAAAAGTGAATTTTTCTTTAAAAAAAATTTTTACTCTTAATCATTTCTATATTCCCAGTCATTAGTTCATTTTAGGTAACATTATCTTAATACTTAGATAGCAAATTCATTTTTTAAATAGCTACCTTGGTACACCCTGGTGGAATAGGGACTGGGTGCAGTCTACATACATCCCGAGATCCCAGGCTCCAGACCTGGGTTCCCAGCCCCAGGTGATGGGAACAACCAAGATGAACAACTAAATAAAATAAATAAAATGTCACTTCTTCCTCCTCTCTTTCTGCCTGCTTGCCTCTGCTCACCTTCATTCTTGTCTGCACCTTTCCTTAAAATTAAAAAAAGACAGACAACTACCCCTACATGGCATGCCTTGGTGGATTAGCCTCTGGAGGAGCACACTCCACATACATGGGCATCCATCAATGTGAACTAAATTAAAATAAAATGCTGTTTCTTCCTCCTCTTCCTGCCTGCCTACTTGCTTTCATTCCTACCTTCATCTTTACATAAAAAAAAAAAAAAAAAAAAAACTACCGATACATCTAATCTGTACTAACATTGACTGAGCATTACCAAGCCCATCATTCATGTCTTTCTAGTCTCAAATTCTTTACTTCTATTTTTAAAGGAAAGTAGGAATGAAGGCAAGTGGGTAGACAAGCAAGAAGAGAGATGAGGAAAAAACATTTTATTTAGTTGTTCCTCTTGGCTTCTCTCCCCCCAGCCCTGGGTCTTGAACCAGGGTCCTTGGGATGCTTGCCATGCCCAGGGGATTTATCCACCAGGTCACCACAGCATGCACAAATCCTTTATTTTTTAAATGTATTTAGGTCAGAAATTATAGAAGAGAAACAATAACCCTGAAAGATTTTTATATAATGAAAAACAAAGATGTTTATAGTTGCATTTATTCCTCTTCCCTGAACCTCAGATGTTACTAGTCCATGTATGAATCCTTGCTACAGCCTAATGAAAGTACTTTTAGTCTCTTGACACCCTTCCTATAACCAAGAAGTCCATTTTTAGAAAAGTTCTTTTATTCATTTTTTTGTGTCCATGATGCACCCCACCCATCCACCCCCAGTCTAGAACCCTCACGTGCCTTGGGGGTGGGGAGTGAGGAAGAACCACCTATGGACACAAGCCTCCATTTATAAAAAAATCTTTCCCCTATAACCTCTAACCACTGATGTTAATGCTGTCTATTGACATGGAGACTACACCTACTAAATTTTAAGAGCATTTGATAACAGCTATAAAATCTCTCTCAAATCATCTTTTTTCCTCCCCACTCCCAGGGTTCAACTAAATTATCTTTTAAGCTAAACACTCTGCTAAACAACATAGCATATTATGATGAGAAGTAAGATAACAAGTATAAGGGAAGAAGCGAGCTGTTATGTATCCAGTGACATTACTATTACCACACACTGGATCTCCTCTACTTCCAGTTTCCCAGGACAAGAATCATGAGAGGTTACATCCTGGTTCAATTAGACATTACTCCTCATTCTTTTAAACAATACTTTAAAAGTCAATTCTACACCTGTTTCAGTAGACTCCTTCTATATCAAAAGTAATTATAATAAACACCTCCTAATGTCCAAATTTCCCTTCTGGGAAATGTATAAATACTAATTACACTAGTTTTTTAATTGTACAGAAATTCCTGCTCGAAGTTATTATCTATGTAATATCACATATTTGGACTGTTCTGCACCCATGGTCACTCTTCCCAAAACACCTTTGGCTGTCTTCTATACATCTTTCAAGACTCAGTTCAGAAATCAGAGATCACATCTTCCAGAATTCCTCTATGACCAATCCACCCACACACCCAGTGAATGAGGCGATCTACAACCTTCCAAATTGGCAACCTGTGTGTACCCTGAAAAAATATTTTCTGTTTAGTACTATTATCTGTCACTAATGTAAGGTTCCCTGGCAAGATATCCCTGGTTTCTCTATAGGGTCTAGTACAAAGCTGTTAAATAAAAATGAAGATTCATCTCAATTCTTAAATAGCATAATAAAATTTAAGCAAATCCAAACACTCAAAGTCACCATTTTCCAGTCTTCTGCTTAAAAACAGAAATAATTCTAGGGGTATTTACAAAATCCTTCTATTCTCATTTAATAGCAATGAAATTTAAAAATATATAAATTTTATCACTATAATCACATCTTCTTAAGATATGTCTTTCTCCCCATTCTTCATTAGCTCTCCAGTTACTCAGAAAAATCATCTGCCAAAGTGCCTGATTAAGTCTAACATCTGGTTAGGCTTTATTTTTACCTAGTTATAAAGTTAAAAATACAAAATAAAAATTAGATCAACTCTTGTATGAGATTAAAAAATTCACTATCGCAGGGAATCACTCTCCCTTTATGCCAGACTATTCCAAAGTTGAGACAAAGGGAAAGGTAACTCACTGCTGACTTCTGAGTAGCTGACAACAAATTGTTAAGAAAAAGACACATATGACAATTATACAGCACAGCCAAGATCTTCAAAAAGTGTACATTCCATTGACCCAGCAATAATACTAAAGAACAGACGTAAATCAGTATTTTTATCAAAGGATGTTCATTGTTTTATTTTCTCACAAAAAGTATAAAGCTAAAATTCAACAATTAGAAATTGGTAAATTATAACCTGTAACAATACTAGAAAGTCATTCAACTGATGTCAGAGAACATATAGCATAAGGAAAGTTTCTAAAAATGCAGAAAGCAGGTTATAGAATAGTACCTTAAGTATACACAACAAAATAAATCACATATTGAAGATGTCACTAATATCTGTTAGAAGTTTCAAGTCAAATAGACCCAAACTTTGAAAATTCTATGAGTAAATTAGACTGTGTGACTGTACAAGTCAGTAAAATTACCAGGCAAAAATGGCTATAGTCTTGCTTCACTGTGTTCTGGCAAGATACAAGTCTAAATCACAGAACTTTAGAACAGCTGTGACATCATAGCCAAGGATGAAGTTTAAGTATTTCCCTACTTACTGAGTTACCATGCCCACTGGCACAAAGGTTTTTGCAATCTTGTAAATAATACAAAAGCACACACATGAATACCCTACCTAATAAGGGAGTCTATCATTCTCATTCTCAAGAAACTTGTTTTGTCTTGGAAGCCTAATAAAGACTGAAATAACAGTTTACAGTCAGTTACGCAAGGATGTTAAGGATAATAGTGGGTAACAGCAGTAAGGAAATACTGACTGAAATGGTAACTGGGTTTAGAAGCAATCGCAGGGACCTGAAACCCCAGCAAGCTCGTCTTACAAAAAGTAAACTAATAAGTAATCTGACACAGTATAATCGAAGCTTTTATTTTTTCATATTTATTTTGGTAGTTTGTTCACCACTTGAGAACAATTAGGATATTCATTCATCAAAAGTCTTTATATAATAGCTTTAATAAAGAACCATTAGCTTAACTAACACTTAAACCTTACTATTATACTATGAAAACATAAGGTTAGTCAATTCCAATGTAAGAATCTTACACCTACTTATAAAATTCAGTTCCTACTCACTGAACCACTCAAGTGAATTGAAGACAAATACATATTTCATTGAAAGTTTACATAAATTAAGTCCTCAAATTTATGACTTCATTTTTAAACCCGAGGTTTAAAAGGCTGTACTAAAAGGTAGTTTATCTTTGTACCTACACTCACTTAGCATTCCTAAAATGTTACTTTTCTTTGCCTTCCTACTTTTAATCACAAGATATAGGTCAGAACTTGGCAAATGGGGGAAGGTAGATATGAGATGGATATTATATGTTTCAAATGGCTGAACCAAGCACCTGAATGTCCCTCACATATTCAGTTAATGTGCTATTCCTGTAATGTCTGAAAGGTCATGGTCTCCTTGTTCCTCTAGAAAAAGGAGCATGTATAAAAAACATGCTCAGGGCCTTTAGAACATTTCAGGTATCTGACAAAAATAGGGTTTGTTTATTTATTTGCAAAATTGTAACAGATTTTAAGTTAAACTGTTAAACTTTGGGGAAGAGGGAGATTTAAAGGACTAAAATTAAGAAAGTCTGTATCACAGCCAACTTATGAGTAACCTGACTCTATATTCCTCAATGCTTTAGTATCACTGGAAAGTACATCTTCATTTCTTATTCATCTACACACACTATAAGATGGCAACCAACCTGCTTTAGATGAATGATTAGGCCCCTCTTCTGTTAGGGAGGTGGAAAGTCTACCGAAAAGTCCTCCTCCCACTGTTCAAATAAGTTTTTATAGACGTAACAGGTGCCTCAGATCCTAGATCCTATATATCCAAATATATAAGGTTCCTATGGTTTCCTAAGAAAAATATATTTATACAAGCTTGTTTGCCATTGTTTTTTATTTTACATGTAAGGCTAACCACGCAGGATTCTCAGTCGTTAATAGCTTTTCAAAAACAAACCTCTTGCTCAGAATCTTCACCTACTTCCTACATTTAATTAAAACTAAATAAGATGACCACCTGCCCTAACGAGTATTGTATCATTTTCTTAAATAGCCCTAAATTTACATTCACTCAACACATGAGTCAAGAATGACCAACTTTTTCATATAAATTCAACTCTTTAATTTGAATCATTTTTCATCACTCTGCTCAATATTCCCACTTGTTCAAAGGAAATAAGAAAAAGTGACTCTTTGGGAATGCAACAAAATGTTAAGAGCAAGAGGTCAACTTTTTATAATGATCTGTTATCAAAGTTTCATATAATAACATTAACTTTTCTATTTAGAAAAAGTTTCAAAAAAAGTAATTTAGCAGAATACTATGAAGGATAAGGGCATGAAATAAAGTTCTGGAAAACAGCCTCAACACTACCAGTTGTCAGAAGGCAGGCAGAAAAGCAATTTCAGGGCTTGATGACACACCAACTCTTGAGAACAATCACAGTACCCAAGTTAGGCCAAAAGTTAGTTCCAATAGAACTTTTCTTATCTCTATCATATAAGAGCTCAATTTTTTTTTTTTTTTTAAGGAAAAGTGCAGGCAGGAAAGAAAACAAGTAGGCAAGCAGGCAGGAAGAGAAAGGAGTAAGAAGCATTTTATTTTAGTTGTTCATCTTGGTTTCCTCCAGGCCCGAGATATGAACCTGGGTCCTTGGGATGTGTGCTAGTGTCAGTCAGAGGCAGCAGACTTACTTGCTAAACTACAAGGGCATGCCAAGAGCCTCAATCTTTTCCTACTTTAATTTCATGGTTCTATCACTTCAAAATATCCCCTTTGCTTCTCTTACAGATTCATTCTGCATCATATAAATTCAGTTTCTCTTCATCTTTTTCTCCTTTAAGTCCACATTTCTGCCCTCCATAAATGTTCCCACATTCTTTCACACTAAGGTTCAAATAATAAGACCAACTATACTTTCATAAAGGCCTAAAACTGTTAAGTGATACTTGTGTTATTTACAGAGCTTTTATTAATGATTCAGTATAATACCTCTCCTGTTCTCTAGTTCCTTCTCTAAAAGTCTTAAGAATGGTAAGCTGGTTACCTTTTTAACACTTTCTTCTTCCTCTTGGCGTTTCTCATAGTGTGAGAAGTCATCAAAAATGGAAGTGGTGTGCTTGTAGCTGGCTATGATTTTCAACACCTGCTTAGCTTTTTCCAGAGGCACTTCCTGAGTGTCCCTGGAGTTGGTCACTGGTTTATTCTCGTTGTTCTCTAGGCGAATGTGTCGCAGTTGGCTATTGGGAACGTCCTTCACAAAAATCCACCTGACATCAAAACGACCCTTCCATTTGTCCTGGGACCACACACCTGCACATGTGTTGTAGTCCACAGCAGATTTCATTTCTGCAACGCCACAGAAGTGTCCACTGCCGTTGACACTGAAGAGTAAGTAAACGGGGCCTTTCCCGTTCATGGAGCGATAAGCAGCATCCAGTCTCTTGTTACCATGCTCTGTGCTGCACCAGATATTATATTTAATGGAACGGTGGATATCGTCCTCAGAGTAGCTTTTAATGATGAAAACCCGACCATGTTTCAGATTCCAGTCAAAATCCTTGGGGTTATAGTTATTAATAGACCGCAGCTTCTCCAACACTGGGTGAGGTTCTGAAGGAGCAGATCCGGATCCGGCTTGAGACTGTCCTACTCCATTACCATCCACCCCATTATGACCGAACCCACTGCCACGGTTCCGAGGTGCTACCCAACGGGCTGGCTGAGCTGCCTGTTGCTGGACTGAGAGCTGGGCAGGCTGTGGTGGAGGTGGGGGCAATGGCTGTGTCTGTTGCCCTACTGATGCCTGAGCCACTGGTGGGCTATTGTTAGCCTGTTGACCTACAGGCTGAGGAGACCCCTGGGTTGGCTGCTGACCTATATTCTGAACCAAAGTCTGTGAAGGGGCTTTTGCCACAGGACCCTTGTTATCCCAAGTTCCAATATCCATGTTATGCTTTATTGGGGGTGGTGGAAGACTTGACCCTGCAATGCCATTCTTGGTCTTCAACTTAGGTTGCTGTTTTGCAGGCTTGCTAGCAATATCAGCCCAAGATGCTGGTTTTGGAGGAGCAATGGTAGCCGGAGGCAAACTGTTAGAAGCCACGATGTTACTAGTAATGGACCCACTACCAACAGCAGAGCCTACAACTTTTGGAACATTGCTTGCAACTTCAGTGCTACCCAACTTCAGTGCTGCCATCCCTTGGTCTATAGTATTCATGCCAGGAGCCTTATTGAGGGTCTCACTGGCAAAAGCTGACTGTCCATCAATCATGGCTCCACCTAAGGAGCTAGGTGCATAAGCATAATTGCTACTATAACCAGAGCTCTGAGTAGACTGTCCCTGAGAACTGTTATTTCCCCAAGCAGAGAAGTCAATCCCACTGGGAAAAAAATTAAAACCATGCTGACCAAGAAACGGAGTGCTACCTAGTGCTCCTGGTTGTCCAAACATTGCATCTGGTAGAAAGTGAGGCTCTCCGTTGCTCAGCTGTCCATAAGAAGTTAGATAGGGCATGGCTGTGTCTCCCCCAGTAGACCACGCAGCTTCACCCAAAGAATAGGAGAAGCCAATGGAGGGACTGTAGTAACTGGGTAAGTAGGAATCTGACATGGCAGTATATGCATTATTCTGTGGAAGGAAAAAAAAAAGGCAAATAAATCAAAACTAAACACAAAAATAATTAGGACATTTTCTCTAATTATTCAAACAATACAAATATTTTAGCCATTTCCATAAAAAAGGAGAGTAACCATTTCAGATGGTCTCTTGCCATAAAATTGCTAGTATGATTCTCATTCTCTAGGCGAATGTAATAACTGAAATGTTTAAATATTTAAACTGACACAATGAATATAATCCTTAACTTTAGCACTAAAATTCAGAAAAGGCAAAACCTAGCATCTCACCAACAGTGTAAGATTTGCTGTACAGAAGTACTAAGATGCTTTCTAAAACAATTTTGAACGGTGTTCCAAGAATATTTCCATTAAAACCATACTTAATAAATGAAATTTAAAAAAAAAAAACAACTGGAAAAGTTCAAGTTCTAGCCCAAAACTGTGCAGTCATCCCTGAACTATAAACCAAAAGTCAAAAATCAAAGTTCACTATGTTCACTAATGTTACTGTCGCTATAGCTAACAGTGTTACTATATATAAGAAATTCAGTCTCTCATCAATGGATTAAACCTAAAGTATTATTCCAACATAAGACAATGAAAACTTGGTAAAAAAAGAAAGGAATTAGTTTACAATAAACTATACAGATCAAAGAGTCTCAGGTTAGTTAACTATTCAATAAAGATTTGAATTTTCCCCCCAAAATTTTTAGTCATGTAAGTTTTAGCTTAATGGAAAAAAAAAAACCACAACACACTATCACAGGTTATGCTATTATATGTAGTTGACTGCCTACACCTGAACTGGCAGGTTCCCACATGCCCCTGAGCTCAAAAATCTGAACTACCCAGCATTTCACGCGAACTACCAAATGCTCCCACTCTACCTGTTTTAATGATTATATAAGCAAACTGCTTCAATAGCAGACACCTATTAATACTTTCTTCCCTACTTTTCCTGATTAATTGGTTGTCTTCTGCAAAAACTCCAATCACTTGCTTAAGTGGTTTCTATACTTTCAGTGCAGAAAGTTTCACATAATGATCTAAATTTTATGTAAGAATTAAGTACAAATACATGAGCGTGCATTAATGTCATTATTCAAGACAATTATATATAATATATAGCTCATAAAGCATATGTTCAGAATTTATATAAACATGCTGTAAGCGTCATCTTTTAGGATATTTTGAATGAGTTACTGGCAATTCTCCTTTTTATTTATTAATCTAAGGAGTTATAATTATTAGTTACAATTGTATGACTATGTCTTTGAAACCTGAAAAATCAATACAAAACAAATGCCAAATCAAAGATGTTTATAGAAACAAATGCAAGGTCACATTAATTAACACAGGAATCTATATGTACCTAATCTTCACTTTAGAAGACAATGCAAAAAACCTCAATTATTCTTTAAGTAAAAAGCTAGAGGCATATAAATTGGTTTCTATAGGTACTTACAGTGCAACTCAAGAACTGAGTACTTAACTCCAAAATAGCTCTTTTAACTTAAGAACTCTAACTAGTGACCAGAGGAACGGAAGATACATAGTTCTGCAGCACTGAAAAAAGTTCAGGTGACTTTTATTATTACACTTCCCCTTCATATATGAAGCCAAATTTCATAAAAGAAAAAAAGGTTTGGAGATGTACATTTGGAGTATTAAACACTGGCAAGTATTCAAATTTTTGCACTGTTATATTCTTAGTAAGGATGTTACCTTGAGTAATTACAATTATGCAAACAAGGATTACTGTTAGTACACTATAAAATGTTATCACTACTACGCAGACAACAGAGATGAGAATTTTAACAATCTATAACACTTGTGGTAACCATTTTATAACACATTAACCGGTGGTAAGAAAGTCAACCCCTGAAAATCAGGCTTACTGGCAGGACAGAGAAAGAACACTATATACCGTTTGTCAGGCATTTAAAGTTAACTACTCACGGGCCTTGCCTGTGGACTCAAGTAAGGTTCAAAATCATCATCATTTAATCCATCCTTTTGATGTACAGATCCATTTTGTACTAAAGGAAAAAAAAAAAAAACATTTAAATTAGGAGTGTCTCCCAGTCTCCCTCCCGAATTAACCAAACATCGCCTAACCAGACAAAAGCCTGACTGACTAGAGAAAAAAATAAGTTTGAATTTCAAAAGGATAAAGATGAAAGGGAAGGCTGAGCAACATTCATCAGTATTAAAAAGAGAGAGGTAAAAAAAACCTGTCTCCTTCCACCCAGAACAAGTTGATCCAAAAAGGTCATTTTATTGGCTCTTCTGGATTTCCATTCCCTCCCGCTTCCCCTCCCCCATCACATGTGGGTACTTCCAGAGTGTGATCCACGAGGATGAAAAACAAAGGCCTTCTAAGATCTACAGGAAACTCAGGACCTGGGACATTTCAAAACCCAATCCGCCCCCACCCTTCATGAATTACTTCTTGTTCACTCAGAAGCTGCTCGCCGGCTGCAGGAAACACACCGAAAGGGTCAAATACCTAAGTGCGAGGCACCTGCGAACTACGCGGCTTCCGAGAGGTCCTCTCCCCGGGGCGCTTCCCCGAGACCCCGCCCCCGCCGGGCGCCCCCCTCCCGGCCCGGCCACCGGCGACACCGGGCTCACCTTTGTTTCCTTGACCTTTTGGTCTCTACGGGCGAAGAAAACGTCGCCGAGCAGCAGGTTGTCCGAGAAAAGAATGGAAAAGGAGAGACAAATTAAAGCCGGGCCCGCGGAGGGCACACAGCGCAGGCCGGGGGGAGCGGCAGGAATGGTGCTGAGGGGGAGGCTGAAAACGGGAGGCGGGGAAGAGCGCTAGGCCCGCGGGGCTCGCGGAGAAGAGCGGGGGCCGCGCCAGCAGCGACGCAAGGAGACCAGGGCTTCAAGGAAGAGGAAGGAAACAAGGAAGAAAACCGAGGCCCGTAAGAGGAGGGAACGCGCCGCGGCCGCTGGGCGCCGAGGCCCGGGGAAGAGACGGGAAAGCGGGCTGAGGGCGAGGCGCTGGGCGCGGCCGGCCGGAGAGGTCCGAAACCCGGCCCGCGAGAGGCGCCGCTTCAGCTCAGCCCGCCCGGGGGCGCCGGGCCCGGGCCTACTCGGGCTCCCTCTCGCCTCACACAATGGCCGAGGCATGCGGGCCGGGCCTGTACCTGCTCCAAGAGGCTGCTGGCCGACATGGCTCGCGGATCCTCACGGGTGATGACGGCGGCGGACTCTCCTCAGGGCGGCGGCGGTGGCGGATGAGCCCCGGAGGCGGGAGCAGACGGCGCAGCGGCGGCTTTTGTCCCTGACACTCGGGGGCCTCGGCGGACGCAGCAGAGACACAGCGCGCGGCTAGGGCTCGGGCTCCGACTAGGCGACACTCTAGCCCCACAACTCAACGCCCGTCTCTATGCCTTTACGCGCGCGCCCGCCCCTCGCAGCCGAAATAAGAGCTCCGAGCGGTGGAGGCGTACGGCGCGCGCGGCGCGACGCTGACTCTCACATTCACTCACCCACGCGGAAGGGGTCCGGCGCGGAGCACCTCGGGAAGGAAGACTCGCGGGGGGCGCAGCGCCCTCTGGTGGGCTGGAGGAACGGAAGCGGCGCCCGCGCGCGCCCTCCCCGCCCCCACCGATTCGGGATTGGGGCCTAGAAGGGTGCGGGCGGCCGGGGTTGCTCCACTAGGTTTTAGCGAACACCTGGAGAGTGGTAGCTTTAGCCTGAGAAACCCCACAAAAAACGGTTTGTCAGGGAGGAACCGACCTTTGAAGCTTGAAAGAGCTTAAAAATAAACCTACCTCCCTGCTGTGAATGGCATCCCTTCCCACTGTGGGAGGGAACTCCCCAAAAGGACTCACAGAGCCCCAAGGGAAACTTCGTGTGGTGGAGGGGCACCTCGAGAAACCTCCAGCCTCCGAGGTTTGATCTAGTTATCTTCCTGTTAGCAAACTGCAGAGAGTGCACAGAAAGCAAAAACACACAACGAATCTGGTTCCCTGCAAGAGTCACCCCATGCTTTTGAGGGAGGTGACTCTGCAATCCTTTTTTAGGGAAGTTGCTGGTCTTGTGATAGTCTCTTAAACTATAGATATTAGTTCCCAGAAAAGCACACCTCACACATCTGCACAAAATTTAACTTGTGCTTTTAACTAGTCCAGAAAATCCATAAATCTGTGAACTTCAAGAGAAATTATCTTTATCCTGCAAAAGAAGGAAATTAAAACTATTTGAATACCTACTATGGGTTCAGCTTTGTTCTTAGATACTTTCAAACATATCAGTATTTTCAAAATAACTATCCGTTGCCCTGGTGGCTTAGGGGATAAGTCTGCTGTTCCTGGCTGGCGCAGTCCACATGCAAGCAAAGGACCTGGGTTTAGACCAGGGGCTGGGGGAAAACAATCAAGATGAACAATTAAATAAAATAAAAATGCTTCTTCCTTCCTGTACCTTTCCTTTAAAATAAAAAGTCTCTCCCTTTTACAACTAGGAAAATAGAGGTTAAGTTACATACCCAAGGACACAAAGATATTAAATAATCAGCAGTATCTGACAGTAAGAGGACAGAATATAAGTGTCCCTCCACCCACAAGAGAGGAATCCTGTATTCAGGAACCAGAAGCCAAAGGACATTCAAAAGATGGGCAAAAGCATTTTTTAAAATCTGAACTAATGCAGAGATATTTGATCCTAGACAGTTTATCTCCTAGTAGCATTTGTTATTGCAAATAGTAAATAGATAAATAATGCACTATTAATTGTTAACCTGATACCATTTACTCCCTGGATACAGGAGGCTTTGGTGGACTTAGTAGTAAAACAAATAATAACACAAGCATCTTGGATTTTACATCATAATTTTGCTCAAAGTTTTCAAAGCATTTCTTGCTCATAATTACCTTTATCGTTGGAAGTAATAAGGTGAGGCACCAAATGTGATGGACTTCTGGCAGAGACATATCAAGTTTCAGAGTTTAAAGAATAAAGAGAATAAAGAAATCTAGTAATTTTTTTTAAGATAGTTAACCTTAGGGAGCAGATTTATGTATAAACTGTAAGTAGTTGTCTACAGTTACCCTTGAAATCATCAGAGTATAGTAAAAAGATTAGATCAAGAGTCATCCTAAGAAAAGGGACTAAATACTGGTCTCTCCATCAGATTTGCAACTTTAGGTATACTACTAAACCTTTGTGAGATTCCCTAGTTTAATAAAAGGGATAATACTGTTTAACTAACAGGTTTGTTGAGAAGATAAAACAAAAATAAAAGCACAGATATTAAGCTGTTATAGTACATTAAATCTTCCTTTCCTGTAATCCCATTAGGCATGTTGGTGAAAAATCCCCCTTTCCAAATGTCTTCATAGTGCTTGAATTTGAGTTCCTTTGGGATTACCTTCGGTCCTCCTGGAGCTCTCAATTAAAATGCAAATATCCTTGGAGCAAGGGTAATCTCTTAATCTAAATTAGTTTACCAGTTTGATTTTAGCAAGTAAAGACCCTGAAGAAATAGAACACTCAAGACTGATATATTTAATCACTGGGGAGAGAAGTTCATAGCATAGAATGTCTTATAGGAACAAACTCTTATATTTAGGTAAAATAATTCTGTACTGTAAATGGGTTTGGATTCTAGTTTCAGTTCTACCACTGAGTATAGAATACATTCAATCTCTCTTTCAACACGTATTTATTGAAAGTCAGGCAAGGTGCTGTAGAAAGTCTTTTTTTTTTTTTTTTTTTTTTTTTTTTTTTTTAAGGAAAGGTGCAGGCAAGAATGAAGTTCAGTTGGCAGGCAAGAAGAGAGAGGAGGAAGCAGCATTTTTATTGTATTTTATTTACTTTGTTCACTTTGGTTGTCCCGCCCATTGCACCCTTCCCCTCAACCAGGAAGAGAACCAGGGTCCCCGGGATGGACATGGACTGTGCTCCTCGGGAGAAAGCTGACCTAACCACTAGGTTAGGTCCCCCAGGGCATGCCTGGGGAGAAAGTCTTAAGACTTCACTTCCTCCTGAAGCTTATAAACTTGTCAGAGAATATGACAATAAGCAAATAGTTACTCAATTACAGCTGTGCAAAATGCAATGGGAAAGCGCTGACCTAGCCTTGTCAGGGAGTCAAGGAAACACTTGTGTTCCTGAGGTTATGAGCTTCAGCTAAGACCTGAAGTAAGACCAGAAACTGATGGGACAAGGAAGAAAAGGAAGTGAGGGAACAATATGTGCAAAGACTCCAAGGGGGCACCTTGGCGTTCACTAGTGAGGAACAGAAAGAAGGCCAGCATGATTGGCACATGGCAAGAGAGAGGATGAGGATGGCACCAGATGAGACTGGCAAACTAGAAGGAAAGAAAAATGGGGACTTTAGGCATTAGCTACTAATGCTGATCAGTTAATAAAAGGTTAGTAGGAGCATAGCATTCTCAGATTTATACTTTAAGACGTTCACCCTGGTGAAACAGCTGTTGGGTCAATCACCATCTGGTATATCCTTGGGTTTAAGTCCTGGGTCCAGAAGGAAACAACCAGTGTGAACAATTAAACAAAAATAAATCAACAATGCACCAAAAAGGTCATCCATCATGACCAAGTAGGCTTCATCCCAGGGATTCAACAATGGTTCAACGTACATAAATCTATTTATGTCATACATCATATCAACAAGAGCAAGGAGAAAAACCATATGATTTTATCAATAGATGCAGAGAAAGCTTTTAACAATCTCCAACACCCATTTCTGATAAAAAAAAAAAAAAAAAAAAAACACACTCCATAAAATGGGAATAGAAGGCACATACTTCAAAATAATGAAGGTCATATATGAAAACTGACAGCCAACATCATAGTCAATGGTGAAAAATTGAAAGCATTTCCTCTTAGGTCAGGAACAAGGCAAGCTAGTCCACTCTCACCACTGCTATTTAATATTGTACTGGAGGTCTTAGCCAGAGCAATTAAGCAAGAAAAGGAAATAAAAGGAATCCGAATTGGAAAGGAGGAAGTAAAATTCTCATTATTTGCAGATGACATGACTATATATATTGCAAAACCAAAAAACTCTATCAAAAAGCTTATAAAACTCATCCATGAATGCAGTAAAGTGGCAGCCTACAAAATCAATGCACAAAAATCTGTTGCAATTTTACACATAAGCAACACGCTAGAAGAAAACAAAATCACGAAAATCACACCATTTCAAATAGAAGTTAAACTAATGAAATACCTGGGCATATACTTAACAAAGGAAGTAAAAGATCTATGCAATGAAAACTGTAAGTACTTCTTAAAGAAATAGATGAGGACACAAAGAAATGAAAAGACATCCCCTGCTTGTGGCTGGGAAGAATCAATATCATTAAAATAGCCATCTTACCCAAAGTAATATATAGGTTTAATTCAATCCCCATGAAAATCCCTCAGGCTTGGTTCCAGGAAATAGAACAAGAAATCTTAAAATTTGTATGAAACAGCAAAAGACCCCGAACAGCCAAAGCAATCATTGGAAAAAAGAATGAATCTGGAGGGATTGTACTTCTAGGCTTTAAACTATATTACAAAGCAGTAGTGATCAAAACTGAAATAATAACAGAGGCACAGATCAATGGAATAGACCTGAATCACCAGAAACTGACCCACTCACATACAGTCAGTTAATCTATGACGAAGTAGCCAAAAGCATTCAATGGAAAAAGGAAAGTCTCTTCAACAGATGGTGTTGGGAAAACTGGGCAGCCACGTGCAAAAGAATGAAGCTAGACCACTCTCTAACACCATTCACAAAAATTAACTCAACGTGGATTAGAGTCTTGGACATAAGACCAGAAACCATAAAGTTCTTAGAAGACAACAAAGGAAAGACTTTCCATGACATCAGTTTTAGAGAAGCCTTTGGGGACTCAATTCCACCATCAAGGAAAACAAAAAGAAAAATAAACAACTGGGACTACATCAAACTAAGGAGCTTCATCACAACAAAAGAAAACACCAAAACCAAAAGGAAACCTACTAACTGGGAGAAGTTATTTCCATTCAATATTTCTGACAAAGGCTTAATATCTAAGATATACAAAGAACTCATAAAACTCAACAAAAGAAGAACAGGCAATCCAATCAAAATATGGGAGGAGGAATTGGAGACACATTTCTGAAGAGGATATACAGATGGCCATCAGGGAAATGAAAATTAAAACACTGAGATATCACCTTACACCTGAAAGACTGGCTATTATCCAAAAGTCTGGAAACAACAAACGCTGCTGAAGATGTGGAGAAAAAGGAAAACTTTTGCACTCTTGGCGGGAGTGCAAATTGGTGCAACCCCTATGGAAAACAATTTGGAGAGTCCTCAAAAAACTGAAGATGGAAATCCCATATGATCCTGTCATTCCACTTCTGGGCATCTACCCAAAAGACGCAGAAACACCCATCTGCAGAGATACATGCGTCCCCATGTTTATTGCGGCCCTATTCACAATAGCTAAGAACTGGAAACTACCTAAGTGCCCAACATCAGATGAATGGATAAAGAAGATGTGGTCCATATATACAATGGAATACTACACAGTCCTTGGAAGAGATGAAACCCTGTTCTTCGATTCAACAAAAATAAAATAAAAATGCTTCTTCCTCCTCTCTCTTCCTGCCTGCCTGCTCACTTTTGTTCCTGCCTGCACCTTTCCTTTTAACAAAAGAAAAAAAGAAAGTTCACTCTGATTGCAATGTAGGAAATAAATTTAGAGAGAAACGAGTAGATGAGGAGTTAGAAGATTATTGCAGGAAGTCCACGCAAAAGATTTAATATAGTGTCAGTGAAAAGAGTGAGAAATGAACAAAATGCACATTTTAGGAGGTAAAATGAGAGGACTTAGTGATTGATTGAATTGGGAGAGGACACTAAATGGGAAGTGGGCATCAAAGAGCAGTTGGGTAGATGATGTGTCACTTTCTTTTTTGTTTTTGCTCCTTCGGAGGCAATTGACCTCACCACTGCTCCACCAGGGCGTGCCAAAGTTACTTTCCAATGTGCGGAATTATGGGGGAGATTTATGAAGTGGGAAAAGATCATAAATTTATCTTTAGACATGCTGTGCTTCAGGAGCTAGAAAGTGTTGTCAAAGTGTTGTCACTTAAAGAGGAAAACAGGACTGGGACTACTTACAAATCCTGGCGTCTTTGGTACAGCCATGTTAGTGAAAACTAAAGGAGTTCATGAGATTTCCTTAGAAGAGGAGAGCTGCAAAAGGCCCAACACCAAACCAAAGAGATTGAAAGAGACAAGGGACACACCCTGGTGGCCTGGTGGCCTGGTGGATTAGTTCACCTGATGCCAGTGTCTTTCCAGAAAGAGAGAGAGAGAGAAGGAGAAAGAGGGAAAGGGAGGGAGGGAGGGATGAATGGAGAGAGAAAGAGTCACTGAGAGTCTATTTCCAAAAATGTAAAAATAAGGAACTTGGACCAAAACAGCCTCTGAGGTCTCTTCTAGTTCCACTATTTCAGATATCTGGAAGGTGGAGCCCAAAAAGATCCTCCTGGATATATGAAGGTGGAAAGGAAAATGAGCGAGAATAAAATGAAAGGGTGAGAGATTTCACACACTCCAGAATTTTACCACATGCTGGGCTGGGTTCTAGAGTTCTAGATCTCAAAATTCCCAGCCTTCAGGAACAGTGACTTAATTGCCTAAGTCACACCCTTGAAAGAGAGACAAGACAGGAAGAGATCTCCCATGAGAAAAGCTTCTATACTTCACACAATTCAGTGTAGAACACTACTTTTAAAAGAGATTTCTACTTGTTCTCTGTAATCCACAGTGTACAAGGCTTACTGCTCCCTAGTCCTTTATATTTCTCATCCTGCACCTCATCCTTTGGCCACACTGATCCTTTTCCAAATACAGATTTTTAACAGACTCTATGATTTTGCACACGCCATTTTTTTAGCCTCAAATACCCATGTCCTCTCCCCCACTCAACTCCTGTCTTTCAAGATCCTGATCAGTGAAACCTTATTTTTTTGTTTCAGGCAGAGAGAAGAGACCTTATTTGTTCAACAATAATATTGGTCATCTTTTCTTTTCTTTTTTTTAAGGAAAGGTGCAGGCAGCCAGGAAGAGAGAGATCAAAGAAGCATTTTATTTTATGTCCATTTTAGTTGTTCACATTGGTTGTTTCCCACACTGGACCCAGGACTCAAACCCAAGGTTATGTGGCCTCCATCCTTCTGAGGCGATTGACCTAACCACTGCTGCACCAGGGCGCGCCTGGTCATAGTTTCTTATGATAACTTATTTTAGTGTACTAAAACTGTTTACATCAAAATTTTTCTTTTGGTTGATAATCTAATGAGAGAAATGAATCTTCTTAGAAAAATGCCCATACACCCAAATTTTGTCAGTGATTTCATTAAGCACTACCATCCCCAAGTCTGTCCATCCCATGTACTCCAGGTGAAGAGAAAACAATCCCTAGTTTACATATTGCCTGTCCCATAAATCTATGACTGCTTAAGGAAAAGCATTTTTTTTTGTTTTATCAATCTTTGTAATCCAAAACTAAACTAATGTTTATTTGTTATCTTATTTATTTTCAATATTCTAGTAATATCAATTCCCATTTTATTCATAAGAACCTGATGGAGCCAACATTTGTGTTAAAAAATTGAATGCGTACTTAGCTAGCCTACGTGAATGATAAAGGAAAGGCACTGTAGAAATTCCAGATGTTGATGATTGGCCTTCTAGCTGTTTTGTATATTTGAATTACTGAATGAAGATATGAAAAGAGCTTTGTGAGGCATGCTCCGGTGGCCAACTGGATAAGGCCACCAGACGTAGTCTGCATACATCCCAAGGACCCAGATTGTAGACGCGGGCCCGGGGGGGAACAATCAAGATGAAAAACTAAATAAAAAAGTTTCTTCCTCCTTTCTTCCTACCTGACTCTGATCACCTTCATCCTTGCCTTCACCTTTTCTTTAAAAAAAGAAAAAAGAAAAGAACTATGTGAGAAAGAGGCTAAAGAAAAGACCTACAGCTGGGCTAGGTGGCCTTAGGACACTAGAGAGCCACAGTTGCGTATATCCAAGGGCAGTCGTTAGAGACATCAAGGGCAGAATCAACAGGCAAAGGAGCCTTGAAGTTTCAACTCAGAGTCTAGAGATGAGAACAGAAATTTTCACCCGTCCTCCAGGAAGTGAAAAATGTAATGAAAGTGTAATGAATTTTTCATAAAGCTAAACTTGCTTAATATAAAGGACTATTTATTCTAGATGATTTCTTTTACCTTTCTTTTTTTTCAGGAAAGATGTAGGCATGAATGGAAGTAAGTAGGTAGGAGGAAGAGAGAAAAGGAAGGAGCATTTTTATTCATTTTTATTTTGTTGCTCATCTTGGCTGCTCCCCCAGCCCCGGATGAGTGTGGACACCATCCCATGGCCCTATGGTCTAGGCTACCAGGGAACACCTTTTACCTTTTTGAAGAAAAATGCCCTTTCTACTCAAATGATATCAATAAGAGTTGACTATTTTAACTAACAAAATCATTTATTTGGTAAAATGTAATGTGGAGAACCCCAAGTGTTTCCCTAAGACTGACTTGTTTTGATGTTATGTTTTGTTTTTTTACTCTTGACCCTGGGTCACAGCCCCAGGTCAGAAATTCAGTCTGCAGGATTTACAAGGCCTGCACCTTAGGGCCTGAGCTATAGGGGTGCACCTATTTTGGTCTCTCTCATTGATACATAGAATCTAAAAGTTTAGTAGTTCTGTACTAGGGAACAGTTTACTTATGGGATTGGGTTCTGCACAGCGGGAGCAGAGACATGAAGGGGTTCTAACTAGGGACCCATACATCAGTATCATCTCAAACAAAGTCATTAACGAAGGGATAAATCAATATTTGTGATGGACAGATGATCTGGGTCCTTAAATTCTTCATCAAGTAAGAGGACTTTCCTTCCCTCCATTACTCCCTCTCCAGAACTCCAAGAGATGATGAAAGGGACTCGCTGCCCACCACAGGGAATGAAACCTGATCAGCTGCAACCGCCCCAGATCTTTGAAATCCCATGTAAGTTGTACCCCCACCTAGGCCTAGACCTAAAACTGAAAATTTTAATCTACTGTAAGTTGAATGTATGCAAATCAATTTAGAGAACAACTAAACGTGTCATCAAATAAAACATGCTTATTATAAAATGATCTGTTGAAGGGGTCTTTTAGGTATTTAGCTTGTCTACTACATTTAAAGACTTTGATCAATATACAATGCTTCAAATGTCTGTTGTTTAGAGTAGAATACAGCTGTTAGTTTCCTCAATGTAAATAATGCTGTCACCACATATGACTGTTGTGAAGATCAAGTGGATTAACACACGTAAAGTACTTAGAACAGTGCGTGGTACCTAGCAACCCTTCAATAAATATTGACTATTATGATGACCATTATTATCTGTGCATCAAATATCTGTCCAGTTCTACTACTTGTTCCAGGCACTGGAGAGACAGCACTGACTAAGATAAGAAAGTTTCCTGCTCTCATGGAGTTTCCATTCTAGTTGGGGAAGAAAATAGATGTCAATAAAAAGGAGAAAAATAAAAGCAAAGTAAAGGATAATAGAATAGGCTAGATGGTCGGGGATAAGATAACATGAACAGACTTGAAGGAAGTAAAGAATTAACTTTTGCAATTATCTGGAGGAAGATTGTCCTAATTGAATCAAGAAAATTAGCTACCAAAATAAGGTTTTCGTTTGTAACGGGGAATGGCAGGGCTGTGAAGAAGCCCCATTTAAGACAGACCTCAGTTCCAGTCAAGTGCTGCTATGAGGAAACGTGGACCAAGTGTTGTTAGAGCTTAACTTTTTTTATTTTAAAAAAAATCTGCATATTCAGTGTTTTGTGTGAACCGTCCTAATGTTTGAAACTCTGTAAAGGCATAAATGCACATATGTGTTCATTAAAAGACAGTACAAGAATGATCACTGGCCCTGAGTGATGCCATGACTAGAAACTACCCAAGAGCCCTTCATTAGATTGGATCAGTTGTGACATAATCACAGCTTGTATACTGCAATGAGAAAGAACCAATTATGTCACACATTAGAGGTGAATCTCACAAACATCTTGTTAAGTGAAAAAACTCAATTACAAAAGAGTTAAAGAATAGCCCAACTAAACTATGGTGTTAAAGAGCTAGATAGTGCTTGCCCTGGCTAGGTAAGGTTCTTGATTTGGAAGCTGATTTCATAGGTGTGTTCAGTTAAGTTTATTAAATTATGCAGTTATGATTTGTATACTTTCCTGGATACATCTAAATGTCAATAAAAAGTTAAAATAAAAGTGTGGGCTGAAGCAAGTCTTCAAGCTGAATCAGGGCTATAGTTTCCAAATTATTCATGCTTATCAAACCAGTACCAAATTCCAAGTTATAACTACAGAATCGGCAACTATAGGTGTAAGAGAACTCAGACGCAATTTCAAGCTTGGGTGTGTTTTACCTTACACTGAGAGGCTTATAAGACAACAGAAATTTCAAGTCGTTGTGAAGAGATGGGAATCACACTGGGCTGAAATAATTTATCCAGGAAATAGGCGTGTCTTAGTCTGGACCACAGACCCACAGGCAGAATCAACTGGATGTAAAAGATAGATTTTAAAGTCTGGACCACAGACCCACAAGCAGAATCAACTGGATGTAAAAGATAGATTTTAAACTCTTAATGTTTGGGGAGATTACTTAGAGTCAATGTATAAGCACATTCCAAAGGGTCTTCAGTTTAGGTAACCGATGGAGTTAAGACCTTTAGGTAAATGAAGACTGAAGTCTTTGGATGTATGCTGAGGTTAGGGTCCAGGAGGGTGCCTTGAGAAGAGATGATTGTCTCAAAACAATCAACTGACAATTGTCAAGAGTTGTTCAAGTTTCCAACATAGTAGAATGTAGGAACCATATCTTATTTGGCTCCCAAAAGCAAGAGCTAGAGGATTAGGAGTATGGTCAAGGAGGTTCAAAGAAGGTAGGATTTTCTAGTCAGACTGCATCACTCAGGTCTAAGAAGGTATTTCACAATTGGGGAAGAAACCTAGAAAGGACTCAATTAAGTGTGCCTAAAAAGAGGAATTCAAGGTGCAGAGTCCAAATCCAGTAGAAATGACCTCTTGGGAACTTTTGTCCAGTACAACCACCTCGGCTTTTGCTGCAGTAATCAACTGCTCTAAGATAAGTTGTCTGGAAATGCAGGAAATAGCCTAGTATGTGAGGCTGTGTCTCAGAGATGACAGTTTCCTCAGGAGTATTGCCCCAAGTGAATCATAATTTCAGGCCTATTTTCAGAATTCAATCTTTTATCTTTTCCACCTCAATAACACTAAAACCTGACAGTCCTGGGTAGCAGTTAGGTCAGTTACCTCCAAAGGAGCACAGTCCACATACCCCTAGGTTTGAATCCCAGGTTCAGGGGGAAAAACCATTGCGAACAACTCAATGAAAATAGGAATGCTTCTTCCTCCTCTCTTCCTGTCTGTCTGCTTACTCACCTTCATTCCTGCCTTCACCTTTCCCTTAGAAAGTAAACGTTTACTTAAAAGTTCTAACTCAGTAATTCCATATTTCATGCTTAATTTTACTGTCTCTACAGTCAAATGTTATCAATGCCAATACTCCCACCATAGACTTACCTTTAGTTCCTTGCATTGAAATGGGATAAAATGCCACCACTAAAGGGTAACAGACCACCTGAACTAAATGCTAATTTCCAAAGACATTTGGATTAACGTTGGTCCTCTTTCCCTAATGTGAACTAGTGTGTGAAAGAAACTTCACGTGGTCTTTAAAACTGTCAGCATGAGGTCTTGAACCTGGATCCGTGGGCTTTATATGGCCTGCACCTTAGCCACCTGAATCACAGGGGTGCACCAATTATCCATTTTTAAATTCAAAATTACTGGGAATTTTGTTTTCTTTGGGGGGTTGGCAAGGAAGAAGCCTGGAAATTGAAAAGGGGAAGAAAACAAGGCAGGGACCAAAACAGGAAATGGCTAAGGAGAGAGTTTTACAGTTGCCTGAAGACTTTGTGGAAACCACATGGCAAGAAGCTTTGGGATATTTACCATCTACCAGCTAAATTATAGTCCCACACAGGATTCATATGATGGAAACTTGGAGAAGTTGACATATGATTTGAATTTCTTTAGTGAGGTACTCTTAGGAGAAATTACATATACTGCTGACTCTGCCTAGCTCTGGAGGTAGAAGCAGCAGATATTAAGATTTATTTTTCTCCTGTATCAATAAGCTCACTAGAAGGTGGCTCAGGTGCTAAGCCAGCAGCTGCACTGTGGACCATGTAGAGACCCAGCACCTGGGTCATGAAATGAGGCATAGCAGGAGGACAACAAGAAAAACAGGTCAAAGTTCTCTCTTCGTTCCTAAAAGTACTTATGCCTCTCCCTTCCTTCCTCTCTCAAAAAAGGAGGGCTTGGCATGCTCTGGTGTAGTAGTAGTTTGGTCCACTACCTCCAGCCAAGTGCAGTCCATGGATATACTAAGTACCCAGGTTAATGTCCCAGGGTCAGAGGGGGAAACAACCAAGATGAACAACTAAATAAACCGAATGCTTCTTCCTCTTCTCTCTTCTTGTTTGCCTGATTACTCACCTTCATTCCAGCCTGCACCTTTCCTTTAAAAAAAAATAAAGCTAAACTACCTGTAAATGGAGTACAAAAAAAACAATCAAAAATGGTTCCTCCTGGCATGCCCTGGAGGCACAGACATTAAGTCTGTGGCTCTCCTGCAGTGCACATAGAAAGCCGAAGGACCTGAATTTATGACTTGGGGCCAGGGGACACAACCAACATGAACAACTAAATTAATGCTTCTTCCTTTTCTCTCTTCCCGCCTGCTTCCTTCCTCTAAAAAAAAAAAAAAAAAAAATTATCTCTTAAATTAGCTTAGGCACCCATCTCCAGGAGGTACTCCCATATTTGCTGGGCTGGGTGCTTGATCCTTTGGCGTCTCAGCACTTAGCCAATATCTCTATTACTGCATCTGGCCCAATATGGTATTTTAGTATTTCACCAGAGAAAGGCTTAAACTTTTTGTGACTTTCATAGTCTACTGAGTCCTATGGACCAATTCTCAGAATTTTTTTCAATGCATGAAATAAAATACATAGAATTACAAAGAAAATGAACTATACTGAAATAGTTTTTAACTCCAGACAACCTCTAAAGTATGAATTCCTTGAGTGCAGGGACTGTGTTTTCATCTCTGTACTGTCAGTGCCTAGCACAAAGCCTGGCACATAGAAGGTACTTATAAATGTTTATTTAATAAATGAACAGAAAGATAGATGGCTACTGCCAAATCAGCCTGAGGAATGATTCATTGCAACTGTTGTGTACATACCAATGGCTTGCATACATCTCACCCTGTCTGAGATCACCCAGACCAGGGCTCTGCGGGAGCCCACACTCAACAACAGGTGTGATAACATCTAGCAATAATGACAGGCTATTGGAAGACCGGGAAAACAAAAAGCTCATCTCTTTCACTAACCATAATGTTCAGGTAGTGAAAGTAAACAGGCTCTGTGATAAGGAAGAGGAGATCTCGACTTTGGAAGCATGATGCTCAAGCCACATTAAAACGCTACCAACAGATCTGAGAAAGAAAGGAACCTGAACGAGCCTGTAGGTGTACTCTATGGCTCCTCTTGTGTTCTGAATCGGGCCTCTCATCTCTTGGAAAAAGAGAAGTGTCGCTAAAAATCACAGTAAGGATGACAAGTGCCTTACTAGGTTCAAGTAGCTTTAAGCTTAGAATTTTTTTGTTAATGTACCAACAGAAAACATAAAGTAGCAAGAAGTAAGTCACTTCTCTCACTAAAGGTATATAAAGGGCCAAAGGTTTGTTCTAAGCTGATTGCTACAGTTATTAAATATTTTGAAAAGAAAAACAAAACCCCAGACAACTTTAAAGCTGAAAACCACACCATATGGGGTTCAGAAACCTCACCCTTAAGGCTTTTCAAATTGGCCCTCCCAAGTTAGAGGGTTTCTCTAGCTATCTACAGCCATCAGAGGGATGGCAGAATGCAGTTTTCATTTGCTTGACAGCAGGGTTTCCAACATCAGTTGGAAGAAACATGGCTTTAGGTGGGTGCCTTCTTTAAAAAAAAAAGAAAAAGAAAAGAAAAGAAACTACAGATCAAAGTTTTGCTTTTAATAAAAAAAAGAAAAAAACCCTCCCATTCCTTAGGTGTGTGCGTTCTTTGTTCTATTTTTCCTTTAAATTGTCTGTAGTTTCCCTATATTTTTCCTAGTGCAGTAAACAATGCAACCAAAGAAATAAAAACCAGGGTTCACTCTTGCCCCCAAACACTGAAGATAGCCAAAGAGAGAATTACAGTCCAAGAAAATGACCCAGCTCTAAATACACAAACAACATAAAATAAGAAAATGAAGTAAGCCCCAAAGACATTGTTAACTGACACTCCTGGTACATTTCCTGTACTATAATGCTGCAGACAGTGCTTCTTTCCCAGGGAGTCCAGCTCACTCAGGAGGAGACAGCTACTCAGTGCCTCAGGATAGGCTGGGGGTTGAGTCTTCCCTGCCAAGCCTAAGGTTTGTTTTTTTTTTTTTGTGTAACTTCTCAATATTTCACAGAAACATCTGCGGCATAAGTGAATCTAAAAAGGGATGAAGTCAGGTAGGCACCTGTCAGTGTTCTCCAAATCAGCCAAAAAGCTGAAGAGTGTGGGATCCAGGAGACAGATGCCATGAACAACTGAGAAATGGAAGGCAGAATAAGAGGAAGCACCAAATTGGTGACTGCTTTTGGTTCTAGAGCCAAAATGGGACCCCACCAGAAAGAGCAGCTGGTCTGGATGAGGAAGTCCCCAGCTCCCAGAGTCATGCAATAAATATGGTAGCCCTGGAGCCCCACCTGCATGACAGCCACAGTCCAAGAACCAGAGCAATTCACACCACATCACACAGTTTGCAAATGAATAGACTGATCCTCGTTTAGGAGGGTAAGTGCTTCGACAAAGTTGGGGGACAAGGTGGACTACTGCCTTGAATTCTAAAGCATAGCCGGAAGCTTCCATTTCTACAAAGTCACAGGCCCCCGATGCTACCAGCTTCATGGAGGTGCAGGCTTCCACTTTCACTGGCCTCTCCTAAAAATAGTACTCATGGTAGTAACCTCAGATATCAAGAGGCATCAGCTGCACTTCTGGAAGATAATTTCCTTGCCCCATCCTGGCCAAAGCACTTCCCTTCTTAAGCTGCTGCTAGTATGCACCTCCCCCTCCAGGCTGAGCTCAGCCTCCTTTTGTTTCATTCCGAGTGTTGCACTGGCCTCTTCCAGGATGCAGAAATAATATATGCCTCTGCATCCACATGCGAGTGGGTTGCCTTCCAGTATCAGATCTGCGTTCCAGAGTTTGGTCAATACATCTTTACAAGAATGAAACCACATGTGTACAGATTAGCCTGGAAAGGGTTTTCTGGATAGGATTTCTGGTATCTTGATGCCTCTCTAGAAGAAAAAACTTTCTTGGTGTAACAGGATTAGGACATTGTGTGACCTATTCTTAACTTCTAGAAAGGCAGATTGTTTTGTCCTTTTTCAATGACAGGGTGGGAGGGACCCAACATTTTCAGTTACAACAACGAGATTTTGTTTTTTTAAAAAAAGAATCCTGTGTGGAAATGACTGGGACAATGATAAAAATAAACAAATAATTAAAATTGCAAACCAAAACATATCTCCTGGCCCCCAAGTTCCCAGTTAATCCTCTAAAACTACAATCTCCACGTTGTGGACTTGATGCTGGTGTTCTTCCATCTCAGCCACAACCTTCTCCTCAGTCCTCAGCTCTGTCTCCAAAATGACTGCTTTTCCCTCAGTGTCCTCAGCCTCTGGGTCTGGGGCTGGGTCAATCTCAATGATGGTCTGCCCATCCTCTGAGGTGCTTTCCACAGCCTGGATTGCTGAGGTCAGGCCAGATTCCATGGCCACCAATTCCACAGGGCTTACCATGGTTGTCATGTTGCCCAGGGCACTCCCATCCTGCATGGAGGTGGAGCTTAGCAGCGCCAAGCTAGACGAAGGGTGGATGGTCACTGTGTCTGGTGAACTGCTCTTGGCAGAGGAGACCACTGTGGCATAGCGGAAGAGCGGAGGGCCTGAAGGCAGTGTGTGGACAGTCACAGGACTGGAGCCCTGGCTGAGGGTGGCCACTGGAATATTGCCCATGGAAAATGACTGACCCACTGGAGTGATGGTGATGGGTGAGATGACTGTGAATTGAGGCTGCTGGACAGGCGGAGAAGGGCTCAGGACGGTGGTGGAGGCTGGTCGCTGGAGACGGGGTCTTTTTGGAGGCTTAGGAGTGCTCACAGGCATCAGTACCACATTTTGAACCGTCTGGGATTTTAGCCTGTGATCCTGAGCTTGCTTCTTCTGCTCTTCCAATTGGCGTTCCAAATCTAGAGGAGAAAAAAAAAAAGATTGTGTGGAAGGAAGTATAACCTTGGGAATATAAACTAGAAATCAGGAAACCTGGGAGTCCAGTGCTGGTTTTGCCACTTAGCAGCCTCAGGCACATCACTTCAGAGGTCTGTGCCCCTTTGGAGATGACAGACCTAACTGCTGCTACATCAGGGTGTACCAGGATAAAAGTCTTCTGATGGCCAACTTGGTGGCTTTTCTACCCCCATACACCTATCACTATTCCTCTTCCAATCCAATCCAACCTTGGTGATCACTAGTGAGTCTGATTCTACACCAGAATTTATCTATTGTTTAGTATCTGATAAGCAACCAATAAATAATAATACCTACTGAGCACTTTGCTTCCTGCGGAACACCAAGAGCATGTCAATTTCCCTGATTGGAATAAAAGGAGTAGTAGGGAATACCTTCATCAAAATATTTTAAGTGCTGTTTTATTTTAAGAAGAAGGAAGACAGGCAGGAATAAAGGCAGCCTGTAGGCAGGAAGGAAAAGATAGGAGGAAGAAACATTTTATTTATTTGTTCATTTATTCATTTATTTGTTCAATGAGTCACCTCATTGAGCTAAGCACTGTCTTTTAAGATTATAAAGTCCTGTTTTTTTTCCATCTTTAGCAGTAATCAAAGAAAAGTAACCCTAAGCAAGATACCAATTAAATCTATAATTGCTTTTAAAAAGTTAAATCAGGGAATGTAATAAATAACAGTGCTCAAACTCCTGACATTGATATAATCTTCTTGGAAACTTGATGATGGGTCATAAAAATCCATGAAAAAATTATCAATACTATCTAATTCAAAGCTCAGTCTAATCCAATAAAGTCAGCTACAACTCAAGAATATTTTTTTAAATTCAAATATCCTCCCTAGAAGAATGTCTAGAAAAGCACTATGTAGAAACTTTGAAAAATATTAATGTCATAGTGGAAAAAGCAGAAAACAAAAGTTTAAGTTAACTATGATTAGAACTATGAAAAATTATATGGATAAGGAACTAGAGTCCTACATTTCTAACAAAAACTACTTTGGGGTTGTATAGTTTCCAGGTGAAAAAGCACTGGACTGAAGAAGACAGAGTTCAGAGCATCCAGTAGCTCAGGCATTAAGTCTGTGGCTCCAGAGTAGTTCACAAAAAAGCCCGAGGACCTAGGTTCCTGACCCAGGGTCAGGGGGAATAACAAAATTATTTGGAACTAAGTAAATAATGCTTCTTCCTACCAACCCAGGAACTGAACTCAGAGGTATGTGGCCTACATCCTTCAGAGGCAATTTTGACCAAACTGCTGCTCCATCAGGGCATGCCTTTTTTTTGCTTTTTTTTTTTTTTGGTAACATTTTATTTATTCCATTTAGTTGTTCATCTTGGTTGTTTCCCCTAATCCCAGGACATGAACCTGGGACCATGGGATGTATGTGGACGGCGCCCTACCGCTTATTCCAGCAGAGCATGCTATTTTCTTTTCTCTTTTTTTAAAGGAAAAATACAGGCAGGAAGAGAGAAGAGGAAGAAACATTTTATTTATTATATTTAGTTGCTCATCTTGGTTGTTCCCCCCAGCTCCAGGTCTTAAACATGGGTCACTGGGATGTATGTAGACTGTGTTCAAATGGTCTTATCTGCTAGGCCACCAGGGTACACCCGTTTTATGTCTTTCATCTGACTTAACCTCCTCCAAAAGCTTCTCTTGATTCTATCCAAGTATAAGTGACAACTGCTTCTTCCACCATACCTGATATATATCTCTATCAAAAAACTTTACTTGTTACACTTATTTTCAGCTTTCTCATGAGTTCCTTAAAGACCCTGAAAAGACTGAGGCTGTCTTATTCAATAGCATACTTCTAAACCCTAGTATGGAGTCCAGCACAAAGTAAGTGCTTGATAAAATTAGTTAAATTACCAGGTGTTCATAATTTCTGATTACTGCATACAATGGAGAAGGTGCTAAATAAACATTTGTCAAAAGATGCAGTGTCAATAATGTAAAAAAGACAAAGGCTAATTTGTTTCTACTGTCACCAATATTAATGGATTAAGGGAACAATGCAACAGACTCTTAGTCCTCCAAAAGATATAGGACCCTGACGCTGTTTTTTTTCTTTTATTCCTTTGCATGTCCTCTGCTTTTTGCCACTCCACCTCACCTGGAATTGCATATTTAAAAAAAAAAAAAGCAAAATATGATAGTACATAAATTGAATGAAATAAATGAAGGAAGGAGGAACAGAAGAAGCCAGTTCCAACAGAAGCCAACAAAGAAATGACAAGACTCAAGGATATCAGTGTACTGCCTGAGAAGAGAGAGAAGTTATACGCACCTGAAAGAGTGTAGAGAAATTGCTCCTCTCCCTGCTCTACTTGGCTCCTTCTGTTGTCCAAAACCTTCTTCACTGTGTCCATTAAGCCAAATGTGTGTGCTACGTTGTTGAGAACAGCAGCATCTATTTAAAACAAAAGACATGTCTGTTGAGGTAAAAGAAATATTCTACCAGTTCCCTGCTACTTATAGATATGAGACAACCCCAAAATGATGAGATTATCTTAATTGAATTTTTAGAAAATTTAACCAAGATTTATCACATATATAACTAATTTTGAGTTAATTATTATATCTTTATACATCATGTGAATAAACACAAGGATAAGGGGGAAAATTTACATCTAATTGTAGGTTCTGATTTTTGGTTTAGAAAACATGGTCATCATACTAGATAGAGCTAAATTTGAATGTCAGTTTTGTTGCTTCCTCTAATCTGTATGACCTTGGGTCAGTCATTTCACTCTGCTTTTTTCATCTGAAACAAATGGGACAAATAATACTCTGTAAGACACATGTGAAGATTACAAATGTCTTCTTTTTTTTTTTTTTAAGGAATGGTACATGTAGGAATGAAGATGAGTAGGCAGGCAAGTAGGAAGAGAAAGAAGGAATTGCATTTTATTTATTTTTATTTTAGTTGTTCATCTTAGCTGCGCCCCCTGACCCTGGGCTGTGAACTCAGGGATCTTAGGATGTATGTAATTGTACAGCTGAAGGTGGCGGACTTATCTGCTCAACCACCAGGGCATGCCACAAATATATTTTAAATGCCAAACAAAGGGACTGGCATGATATATTATTATTAATTTCTGTTTCCCTTTAACCAAAACACTTCATTTTATAAGGAGGAAGGCAGAAGAAGCACTTGATATTTTATTCAGTTGTCATGTATATTGGTTGTTCCCCCTGCTCCCAGGTCTTGAACCTGGGACCTTGAGATATATGTGAGACTGCTCCCAGGGTTTATTAGATTGCTATGCCACCAGGGTGAGCCCTAGACAAAACTTCTTTAAAAAATTGTCAGCAGATGGCGGGCTGTGGTAGAGTAAGTGCAGTCTACATATATCCCAAGGTCCTGGGTTCATGAACAACCAAGATAAACAACTAAACACAATAAAGTGCTTCTTCCTCCTTTCTCTTCCTGCCTGCCTGCCTCTGCTTGCCTTCATTCCTGCTGCATCTTTCCTTTATAAAACAAAAAAAAGGATTGTTAGTAATTGTGGCCATTGCTTCTTACTTTGGACCACTTCTCCACCCACTTCTCTTCCAGTTATATCACCCAGTTCTGTGATTTTAAATAACACATACGTGGTACACCTTATGGCTTAGCGACTAGGTATAAGGTCTCAAACCTGGTGAAAAGGAAAAAAAAAAACAAAAAAAACCTAAAAAATAAATAACATATACATGCTGAAAACTCCCCACATGTAGATCTCCAGCCCTGATTTCTTTTCTGCATTCTAGAGTCATAATTCCATCTAGCTGAGTGACATCTTCATTTGAAGGTTTCACAGCATGTCAATTTAACAAGTAAAAACCAATTTTGATTTCTTCTTCCAGTGATCTTCACCTCAGGAAACAGCATTGCCACCCACATTTCAGGCCAAAAATTTATGAGTTATTCTGGATTTCTTTCTCTTTCGCCCTAATTCATCAGTAAGACCTGTCAGTTCCACATACAGAATGTGTCCCCAATATGATCGCTTCTTCCCAGGTCTACCATTATCCACTCTACTCAGTACACATTCTTTTAAAAACTCTAAGTAAACTTGATCATTTCACTCCTCTGCTCAAAATCACTATGATTGATGGCTTACCATCATCCTAAAATAAAACCCAAGACATACCCTGGTGGTTCAGGCGTTACGTAGACATCTGGGGTGTCAACCACATAAAAAAAATCTCAGACAAGTGTTCAAGACCCAAGGCCATGCGGATACACAAAAAAGAACAAATAAATAAAAATTATTTTTCCTCCTCTCTCTCTCTCCTCCATCCTTCCTGTCTTCTTGCCTGTCTTCCTTCTTCAAAAAATAAATAAATAAATAAAACCTAAAGTTTATCCAAACTGTTATTCCTCTGTTCCTCTCCAACACTGTCACCTATCATTCCCCAAACCTTACTCCACTGTAGCTGCATTGGTACTTCTGTAATTCTTTTAACCTACCAGGCTCACTGCCACTTCAAGATCTTTGTTCCCTCTACCTGGAATATTTTCTCTCCCAGTTTACCACATGACTTTCTCCTTCAAATTCATCTCTGCTTAAATGCCATCTTCTTAGAGGCCTTCCTTGGTCACTGTCTAGTCACCCCTGTTTCTCTATGATTTGTCTTTTTTTTTTTTTAAACTCCATGCATGTCAAAAAAGATTCTGGGCATGCCCTGGTATCGTAGCAGTTAGGGCTACCACCTCCAGCCAGGCGCAGTCCACGTACATACCAAGGACCCAGGTTTGTGTCCTGCAACCAGGGGAAACAACCAAGATAAACAACTAAATAAAATAAATAAGAAATGTTTCTCCTCTCTCTTCCAGCTTGCACATTTCCTTAAATAAAAAGAAAACTTTTACATTATACATGGAAGTAAGTGCCCTGTGACTATTCAGCAGCAGCTATAAGTCAACACGATAGTTTTAGGAGCTTAAATTAATAGAATATGTGATTGTCTAAAAACAGGCGGATTGCTCAACTTTCAGAATGCATATATGCATTACACACACACACACACACACACACACACACACACACACACACACACTTACTGGGGGGAAGAGGAAGGAGAGACTGACTATTTTATGGCACCATTTATAAGACAAAAATTACCTCTAGGAAAACTATGGCCAGACCTCAGTTCGAAATCCAGTTATGAACTTGGGACAAGTGGCTAGCTTTTATGAGTCTTAAGAGTGCTAATCTGTAAAACGGGGATACTAATACCTAGACTCAGTGTTTTTATGAGGCTAACAGCATTAGTCTATAGCTGTATTTAATAAATTAACACTATTAGGATCAGCACTTACCTGTAACCTGGAAGGGAGCCTGTATGAGCCGCTGCTGAACTCCCCTGAGTAACTCCTCTATTTCCTTCTGGATATTGCAGACAACCTCTTCCATCAGGCCTACATCAGCTATTCCCTTCCAGAACATCAAAGTATCCTCTGACATAAGAGGTATAAGACAGAGGGTAAACAAGGGATGCGGTATATACTTAGGCACATCTCTACAGTGTGTTAAATTCAAAATTATTTCAATTTGGAAGGATTTCTTGGGTCATTTCTGGGAAAATGAAAGAAGCTTTTGGAATAACTGCTGTCTCTTTAAATTGTTACCTAACTATTTGGCCTTTTCAGCAGGATAGAGACTGACTAAAGCGTCTTAGCTTGGCATGCCCTCAATTTGTTCTGACTCTTGCTATAAGGAACAGGTATCTTCCTCCAATAAAGATATTAAATTAAATATTAAAATAAATAAGAAACACATTTTAATAATAAAATTTAAATAATACAGATATTAAATTAATTTAAAGACATACACCCCTAGTGCCAGACTTATTGATTAATTTAAAAAATAAACCAATTGATGAGGTAGCATAATAAGCTTCTTGAGGGCAGTGGCTGTATCTTTTTACCTCTGTAGCTAGCATCTAGTAACAGTGTCAACTAAAAATCAGTAACTATTAATAGTTGTTAAATGACTTAATGAATGAAGATGATGTGAAGCATCTCTTGGTCTCCTCTAAGCGAATCATCATTAATCATCATCCTCTACACCACATGCTAACTTATTTTTTCTTCTAACACCTTGAGACTTGGTTTCGCTAAGAAATGTGTCAAAGTTGGAGGCAGCCTCACAGCATGAAAAACATGGACTACACAGTCAAGCAGCTGATTCCAGCCCAGACACCTGTTCGCTGTGTGACTAGTGTTTGGCAAGTTGCTAACCCTTTCTGAATCTCAGTTTCTTCACGTGGAAAATCTAACTTTGCAGGGTTGTTTATGGGTTAAAAGAAGATGTTTGTAGCTATAATTAGCATTAATATGCATGAAAAAGAAAAGCAAAAGTAAATAAGAGATCTTCTTTGTCCATAATAATAATGGTGATTCAGAGTCACAAAGCTCTGCAAGATATATGAGCCCCACAGAAAAGTACCTGAAATTTCCTCTGAGTCTTTCTTCACACCCTCCTCTGTGGCCATGGTGACAGCAGCAGTGAGAGCCGAGTTCCATTCCAACCCTGCCTCTTCCATACTCTCTTCTGAGATGGCAATCTGCGTGATGCTACCTAAAAGCAGTTCATTGGAAGTAAGGCCAGTAAACTTTATGAAAAAGTCAGAACTACCCTTTATCTCATACTCACAAACAGACCCTGCTATTTTAACATTGTGGCCTTTTGCTAGAATTCATATGCAAGTTTATATTTTAAAAAGGAGAACCCTAAGTAAACAAAGATGAATATTGGATTTTCTAAGGAAAAACTTCCTTGCAGAGGAAAATGCTCTCTTCTTACTCTGAATAGATCAAAATGAAAGATAACTTAAAATTACCAAATTATAAAATCACAAAAAAGCAAACTGTTCCCCGAGCAGGTACTGGTTTGAAAGAGACTGAATATGGGAATGACCGACAGGCTGAGCAACTCAGACTTAATGAAGAGGAGAAGGACCTGCAACAATTTAAAAGTATAGTGCTTAGCCAAGAGCTCTACATCAGCATGTTTGATCCTCAGCATTTAGAATATCTAAAGCTGCTGTAGCTCATTTATCAACCAATGGAAGGAAAATCAAGAGAAGTGAGATTAAAAAAAAATTGAATAAGAAGAGATCCATGGATAACAGATTCACAGAGGGGGAAAAAAACAAACTTTACTATCAATTGTACCGTAAGATTTTAAACAAAGAATTGGAAAAAGTCAAACTGATTCAGCCAGAAAAGTGTGAATTCTACACACTGGAGAACATCCGTAATCAAGCAAAGAAGTAATATCAGTATGGATTAGCCAAATAAAAAAGTAAATAATTTCACAGCTGTTTTTATTTTGAAATGAGTCATAAGAACAAAACTTCAAACTACTAGATATTTTATGTTTTCCTGAAAGGGACTTAGATTCCAAGAGATCTGGCTTCTACTCACCCAATGATTACAGACTATTAGGTCTGAACAAAAAAAAATCTCAAGAAGTTTTTTTGTTTTTTTTTAAAGGCCAAGTACTTCCCTAACCTTTTATTTCCTTTTGTCTGTTTTTCACTATATTAGCCGTATCATCTATCCAACTGTGGTTAAGACTCCAGTTGGACAAACTGAATCCTTATTAATGATCTCACATGGCTATATCTTTCTTGGACAACAGGGAGCCCTAGTCTCCAACTCAATACTACTGCTGTTAAGTATGTGTCCATTCTGTCTCATTGATGAAGAAGCCTTCAGCTTGGTTATCTGGATCCCTTCCAGTCAGAGGTCTTTGATCCTTACAGAATCTCGAGAGTCCAGCCCAGTCAATGATACATTATCTTTGATACATCTTCATTTAATGGCTGAGAAACACTCACCATTCAAATTCACCTTCCAGTCTTGACTGACAGAACAAAATATTTTCAAAATAGTCTAAAATCAAATTAGATATGCCAAATGGCACCAAAGTGAAACCAAGAAACACAAATACAGGAGGAGAAAAAAGTGCTACTGAAAAACGCAGTGGGTTTTCAGGTGGTTTCCTACCCCCTACCATCGGCCGAAGTGGGTGTCTGCACCACACTTGTCTGCTGTCCTGGTACTGGTGCTCTTGCACTGCTGATCAGAAGGTCAAATTTGGTGCTTCTGCAGGTATTGGAGCAAACCTTGTCGTGTTGGTAAAAATCAATCTGTCCAGAGTCCATCATTTTCCTGCACAAAGGGAGACAAGAAGTGCCACTTCAGCCTGCACTTCATCTAGAGGGAACTAGGCCTCAGGGACAAATAGAGACAAAGTTGCTGAGCTGACTATGTAGATCAGTGAAACCTAATAGCATTAAAAGTCATTAGGTTTTAAAAATTCTAATTGGGGTTATAAAATTTTCATTGGTCCTGCCCACATTATAAGTACTCCTCTTCTCTTCCTAGCCTACTCATTGTGAATATTCTTTCCTTTATCATTAAGCTTTAGATAAGCACGCGGGACAATCAATAAGTTTCCCCACAGAATTTCATTGAAACCAGACCTGAAAGGGAGAAAGGTTAGCTCATATCACTGCGCAACTGAGAAATGCTACAGGGAAATTAAAATTTTGTGATAAACTTCTGATGTACTAGTATTTCTAACCATCAACATCTGTCACCACTTGTAGAAACTTAGAATGTCAGCATAATACCTTCCTTAAGAAAAAACTTGATAACAACTCTCCTATAAATACAGAGTAAAGTTGATTACACTAAACCCCCACTATAAAATAGCTTTATAACTGGATCCGCATTGTTATTATAGGCCATGAGCAAAACCATGGGGTATTTTAATTATAGTAAACTCTGTGTTGTAATGTTATTTGGCTTTCACTAAATATTTTTTAGGCCTTTTGATTCTTTTTTACATTTGGGGAAAACTGGCATGTGCTTGGTTTTCTGGGCAAATAAAATATGCCAAGAACAACAAAAAAGAAAGTTAATGGTATTCCTCCCTAATTTCAACTACATACATATCATCTGGAACAAATTTTTTAAAAATTATGTGTTTCCAACTATAAAAAATAATAGATGAAGGAAAAATTTAATCTTTTCACAGAAAACTGCCCTTAAAAAAATTCTACAACAGAGAAAATGTTGGTCTATTTTCTTCTACCAAATTGTACTTACATATGTGTATATGTATTTTAACACAGCTAAAATCACCACCCAATTGATTTTATATTGTTTGCTTAAATAAATCATAAGCATTTTTCTAGGTAGAAACTCTTCAGAAATATTTTAATAACTATATAATATCCTATACTATATACTCAGACATATTTAGATGAGCCAGATTAACTTTAGATATCTTCTGACTATGTCTGCATATTAAAATATAATTTTCACAATAATGTTGCAATAAAATTATTTATGCTTGATCACTACATACACTATAGATTTTTCTTAAGACAGGTTCGTTAAAAGAGATTAAAGACGAAGATGTTTTTCAGGCTCTTGATACAGGTTCTGTGGAGAACTTTTAATTCTTTACCATAATTAAAATATTTCTATCAATAGGTGAGGGCTGAAGGAATGCTAATCTTTACCAGATGGAAAAAATTAGAATACAAACTTGAGGCAAAAAAAGTGATGGGGGAAGGGGATATTATAACTCTAAAGTTTATTTCTATGGTATTATAATAACAGTGAGGATTATAATCACTATGCATAACTGTTACTTATCAACAGCTCCCTCCTACTTTATCAGGTCACCCAGGATTTTTTGATCAGCCTCCACTTCTCTGGAGTTTCATGCTATCTCAGCATTAGACTCCGCGCTGCCGATGCTTGGTGATCTCAGGCAGAACTGTCATCTACTCCTGCGCATTCTGCCCAAAGAGGGAATAACCAAAACCCAGAGATCAGAAAAATTTGTCTTAGATGCTGGGAAGAATTAATTTAATTCTCTTTTATACCCAGGGATTTTAAGAAGCAGCAACAAAGGTTAAAGAATGCATGGATTGCTCAGGTTATTCCTTCAGACAGAATAAAAATTTCAATTTAAAGAGAAAAGACCGGATTTTCTAGATTCTACCACGATTAAGTACCCCCAAAGTCTGTTGAAAGGGATATGCTTGCTACTAGTGCTCACCTGAGCATGATTCCACCCAGACGAATGGCTCTCTTCCAGTCCTTTAGGGTGGACTTGCCAGCCAGATGAACAAAATGCTTGGGACTTATCAGCTGATCATTGAACTAAAAAAAAAAAAAAAAATGTAAAAAAACAATCCAATGTCAACCAGCTGGCTGAAAAAGATAGAATTGTATTTTTTTTTTTTTTTAAAGACAGGAAGGAAAGAAGGAAGGGAGGGAGGGAGAAAGGAAGAAAGAGGCAAAGAGGGAGGGAGGAAAGGAAGAGAAAGGAAGGGAAGAAAGAAGCATTTTTATTTATTTATTTGCTTATTTTGGTCCCTACCTCCTGCTTCCCCCACCCCACCCCCAGGTCACAAACTCAGGTCCCTGGGCTCTGCAGAGTCCGCTACCCAGTTTTCTCAGCCACCTGAGCCACAAGGTCACGCCCATAACTCTACTTATTATGTACAAAAAATAGCCAGATGACATCTTGAGTCATGGCCTGATCATACAGCTTCCTGTCCTGTTGTGCCAGAGATGATCTTTCTCTGAGCATAGCACCCTGTTCTGGTACAAAGCTGCAGAAAACACAAGGAGCACTGGAGATTACTATATTGATAAACATCTAAAATCCATTTATGCTTTGATTCAAGTGGTTGGGTTCAATGTAACAAAAGCTATTTAAATTAACTGAAATAATCTATCCAGCTCTAACTGCAAGATTCAGGTTGCGGCAGAAGGAATAAGTATGGCAGACACCAGTAGCATTACAGAGCCTCAAAATTCTATAATCCTTAATGATTCTCAATGATGCCACTAATGCTGACTGCTATCTATGGGTAGAGCTCTACCAACGGAGACAGAAAAATAAATTATTTCTACATTCAGTTCTCATGAAGATTATTTTTACCAGCAATAATTTTCAATAAACTCTACTATAATATATAGCAATGTAAAGCATTTTACATATACATCTCATTTCATCTTTCAGCTACCTTAGAATGTATGTATACACACACACACACACACACACACACACACAAGTATTTGTATTTTAACATAGGAGGCTCTGAAATATTAAATAACTTGTTCAAGGTCACCCAGCAAGTCAGTAGTCAGTAAAAGAGACAGGATTCCATTCATTTATTTTACTGTATTATTCTATTTCCCACCCCCGACCCCAGCCACAGGTCTCAAACCCAGATCATCCATGGCTTTCATAGTCTGCACCTAAGCTACAGACGAGAGGATCTATTCATTTACTGATCAACAACTATTTGTTTACCAGCACTCCCTGGTGGCTTAGTAGTTTAAGTCAGTGACCTCTGGCCAGTGTGGTGCACATACATCCGATGCACACAGGTTCAGGACCCAAGGTCTAGGAGAAACACCAAGATGAACAACTATATAAAATAAATAAATGCTTCTTCTCCTCTCTCTTCCTGTCTACAGCTCACTGTCATACCTGTCTGCACCTTTTGTTTTTAAAAAAATCTGGCACGTCCTGGTGGCCTAGTGGCTTAGTATACCCCCCACATCCCAAGGACCCTGATTTAAGACCCAGGGGAGCAACTAACGTGAACAAATAAAATAAAGTGCTTTTCTCTCTCTCTCTTCCTTCCTGTCTGCCTACTTGCCTTCAGTTCTGCCTGACCCTTTCCTTTAAAAAAATAAATTAAATAAAATAAAGTGAACTTAATAAAAAAAAAACAGTATTGATAAATAATATACCTGGTATCATTCTAGGTGCTAGGGAACACTGGTGGACAAGACAGACAAGTTGTCTGCTCTCATAGAACTTTTATTCCGATAGAACTTGAATCCAGGTAAATTTTACTCTAAAGTCTTTATTTGTCTATGGTGACACAATGTGTCTATAACTACAAACCTGAAAACATTGATATGGTGGAAGAAAAAGAAGAGGCACTGAAATCATAGCCTTTGAAAACTAGGAGCCCAAAATAGAACCCAGAAAGAAGACAATTACCTTGACACATTTCACATTTATTCCTGGACATACAAACTTCTTCCAGAGAAGAATGGCTTTGCTCTCTCCACAAGTTATAGGGTAAGCAATTTCCATATCCTCATTTGCTTCTATAGTGCTTGCATCTAAAAATGGGGGGAAAAAAAGCCAGTTATTTATCAAACACTCTTCCTAAAGCTTAAAGTCAAAACCTCTAGTCCTGATTCCTCTGAGGGGCCAGTTCACACTGGCTCCTGCAGTTTAAGAATCCCCTGGAAGAAATTTGACGTATCAGCTGTTACCAAGTTCCCACTTGTGTCAGATACTGTGCTATGTGTTTTTATATACTTAATCTTATAGCTCTTACAACCACCCTGTGAAGCAGAGTTCCCTATGTTTTCACACATGTATGTGAGCCTCAGAGCGCCAGATTTTACTAAGGATATATAACTAAGAACTGAGAAAATGAGATTATATCTCCAGTGCATCTAATTTCAGAGTTACTTTTCAGTTTCTTCCCACTGTATTACAGTCATCACCTCATCAGTCCTCATCAGCAACTTCCATAAAGACAGAACAACCTTGAAGCTCCAATTTTTTTGTGTGATTTTTACAGATGAAAAAATCTTTCCAGGATTCCTAGCAAACCGATGTTAAACAATCAACCGACATCTTAGTCAGTGGTGTCTCTAGATGTGTCGCCATCAAACTAAGGGCTGCAGGTTTAGTAAAGCCACGGGATAGGGAGGAAACATAATGCACCAAAGGCAAGAAATCTCAACTGAGGATGCTAGTAACAGAGTAACAAAAACACTTACCAATCCCTTCTTCAATTTTATGTATTGTGTGCGTTTCTACTGCCACGACTGCCGTGTTATTCTCCGACCCAGGTTCATAAATCCTGTTGTAAAAGTGTCCATCGATAAACAAACTACATAAATCATGAAAAAATTAATATTCACAGCATGGGGTTAAGAAATTTGTTTTAATCTATCTCAAAAGGAATAAAATACACTTTATGACTCTATGTTAGTGTTATAACTAGTTCCCCACTATGTTTATACTCCAAGCTGCCCAGGAATGCTTAGCAGTTACAAACAGAAATGAATCAACAGTGTGCACTAGTGGAGTAGCGGTTAGGTTAATCACCTCCGAAGGAGCACAGATCACATGCCCCTGGGTTTGAGTCCCAGGTCTGGGGGGAGGCAACCAGTGTGAACAACGAAATAAAAAGAAATAAAACGCTTCTTCCTCCTCTCTCCTCCTGCCTGCCACTCACTGTCATTCCTACTGCACCTGTCCTTGAAATAAGTTTCCTCTTGCTATTGTATTTACACCACCACTTGCTAATATTTTACATCAGACTTTTCCTTTCATAATTTTAAAAGCTCATGACATAAAGTATTGATTCAAGTATAAGATTAAGTCATATTAAAGAATTATTCATATAAAACTAAAAAGTAATATCACAGGACAGTTCAAGACAGGAAGAACCTGTTGACCATAGAAACTGATATCCCTTGTTGGAATCTAGGCATTTTAGCATTTTTTAGCACTTTAGGATTTTCTTTCTTTTTTTTTTTAAATGAAAAGTGAAAGCAGGAATGAAGGCAAGCAGGCAGCCAGGCAGGAAGAGAGAGGAGGAAAAAGCATTTTATTTTATTTTAATTTAGTTGTTCATCCCAGTTGTTTCCCCCTGGGTCCAGGACTTGAACCCAGGAGTATGTGGCCTGGCTCTTTCGGAGGTAACTGACTCAACTCCACCAGGGTGTGCCTGTTTGTTTGCTGTTATATTTTTGTTTTGTTTTTAAAAAAGATTTTTCTTTTTTTTTTTAAAGGAAAGGTGAAAGCAGGAATGAAGGCAAGTAGGCAGGTAGGCAGGAAGAAGCATTTTTATTTTTATATTTACTTAGTTGTTCACACTGATTGCTTTCCACCCCCTACATCCCCCAACCCCTACCCCCAGGACTCAAACCCAAGGATATGTGGCTTGCTCCTTTGGAGGTGAGTGATCCAACCACTACTCCAACAGGTGTGTCCGTTTGTTTTATAAGAAGCACTGGGAGGGAGGGAGAGGGAAGGAGGGAGGGAGGGAGGAAGGAAACTGAGGATGAATCACTTTTATTAAGTTATTTTAGTTGTTCCCACAAGTCTAAGATCTTGAACCTGAGTCCTTGAGCTTTACACATTCTACACCCCAGCCAGCAGTTTAGTTCCTGAGCCATCAAGTCACACCACTACCATTTTTTAAAGCATGATAAACCAATATAACGACATAAGCAGAATCTATAAAAAAAATAAGGGAGAGACTATGCCCAAAGGAACTAACTGTAATTAGAAGTACCGCTTAGGAAAGTGTTTCTCTAAAATATTTCTACTTTCTAAGAAATAGACTCAGGTAACCTAACACAAGACACTAATGTCCTAATATTTAATTTCTACAGCAAACCTAATGTGTTGTTATTGGAAAACACTGCCTGAATAATCTCCTTTGCATCAATGACTACCTATCCCCGTGTGACATCTCCAGCACAAACCTCCTTTCTGAGGACACAGTAAACTGCTTAATGAATAAATACATCTAGATAACCCATAGGACTTTATTGCATTCAACATGTCTAAAATAACCAGGGTCTCTTCCTCTCCAACCTCTAAAACTATTCTTCTTCTAAGTAATCAAATGTCTCCTCAAAAACCAAAGGCCAGGATGAGATACTTTACTAGTGAGTTTTACCAAACTTTCAGAGAAGAATTAATATCTATTCTTCTGAAATTCTCCCCCCCCCAAATTGAAGAACAGGGAACACTTTCAAATACTTTTCATGAAGTCAACATTATACTGATATCAAAAGCAGAACGGCATCACACACAACCACAAAAAAAAAAGAAAAGAAAATTACAGACTGGTATCTCTGATGAATATAGATGTAAAAATCCTCAACAAAATATTAGGCAACCAAAGTCAGCAATAAAACAAAAGTATCACTCATCATGACAAAGTGGGATTTATTCCAGAGGTGCAAGGATGGTTTAACATATGCAAATCTATTAATGTAATACATCACATTAACAAAAGAAAGGAAAAAAATATGATCATATCAGTAGATAAGAGAAAGCATTTGACAAGATTCAGCACCCATTTATGATAAAAACTCTCCGTAAAATAGGGATTGAAGAAATATAACTCAACATAATAAAGGATAGACATGATAAACCTACAGCCAACATAATACTCAATGGTGAAAACCTGAAAGCATTGCCTTTCCTCTAAGATCAGGAACAGGATAAGGGTGTCCAAGGGTGTCCACTTTCACCAATGCTATCTGACATAGCACTGAAAGCCCCAGCTTAAGCAATTAGGCAAGTATAAACCAACTGGAAAAAAGAAGTGAAACCATCGCTATTTGTAAATGACATGATAATTAATATACACAAAAAAACCTAAAGACATCCATCAAAAAATTATTAAAGTTAATAAACTTGATGTACCCTTTGGCTCAGGCACTGAGGCAGCTAAAAGTACAGATCATGTAAAGCCCAAGGACAAGGTTTCAAGACCTGGGCTGGAGGATAAAACCAAAAAATAGAGTACAGTAAAGTGGCGGGCTACAAAATTAATATACAAAGATCTATTGTATTTTTATATACAAACAATGGGATAGAAAACAAAATTAAGAAACTATCCATTTACAATAGAAATAAAAATAAATACCCTGAAATAAACTTAACAAGGAGGTGAAAGAGCTGCACAGTAAAAGCTACAAGACATTGCTGAAAGAAAGAGTGGTAGCCTAGCACTTTAGTTTATAGAATATAGTCCACTTACATCCCAAGGTCCCAGATTAAGAAGGGGCCCCAAATCCTTAATATGATATTATATTCCTCCAAAATCTGGTTTCAGCTCTCCCCCAAACCCACCTTACAATCTGAGTGCCAGTCCTATCAAACTATTCGTGGTTTCCAAAACTGCTACCATCTTCTTTTATATCTTTTATCTTGCTCTTTAAAAAAAAATAATGCTTCAGTTTTGGGACAGTTTTGGGGTTTACATAAAACTTCAGCAGATAAGACGGAGAGTTTCCAAATACCTACTTTATTCCTTAACTCCACAGTTTCTACTAGTATTTATATGATGCATTACTGTGGAACATTTTTTATATTTTATAAATCAATATTAATCCATTATTATTAGGAACTAAGGTTTATAGTTTATACTAGGATTAAGTCATCTTGTTATATAGTTCTAAGCCTTCTATTTTGCTCTTATATCTCCCTTTTCCCAGAATATCCTTCCCCATCTATTTTCTTTTTAAAGGAAAGGTGCAGACAGGGCAGGAGTGAAAGTGAGTAGGCAGGCAGGCAGGAAGAGAGAGGAGGAAGAAGCATCTTTATTTTATTCAGTTGTTCACACTGGTTGCCTCCAGTGTGACTTGAACCCAGGGGTGTGTGGCTTGCTCCTTTGGAGGCCAAACTGCTCCACCAGGATGTGCTTATTTGTTTTTTAATAAGCAGTCTCCATGATGCTTTTCTTTCCATCTCAGTCCACCAGTATAAGCATCCACTTCCTCCTCTGTGACCAACTGTACTTTGGGTTTTTGTCACAACACCCGTAATGCTTAATACCATATTCGTATTTACCTATCCATCTCCCCTTGGGCATAGTTTAAGAGGTCTCTAAGGGCAGAGATTATGTCTTACTCATTTAATTTTGTATGCCTGATACGTGTACAATAACTGGAACATGGCAAAGTATCCAAATAAACAGCTAGTCAACAAATGAGGATTATGATAAACAGGAGAAACCACTACAAATAAGATAGCAAAGTTATTCTAAATTTATGAATATCGCTTGAAAGGGATATTGTATTAAAAAAAAGTACAAAATCTCTTAAAAAGAATAAACTCTATAACTAACTTCAACAACCAGTAAATTTTACCTGGGGTAGAATGTAGGGGTCATAATCTCTATTTTCATACATAAACAAGGCTTTTTGGTTTTGATTTTTAAAGGTAAGTTGCAGGCAGGAATGAAGGTGAGCAGGTGGCAGGTAGGAGGAGGAGGAAGAGTAGAGGCAGGAAGAAGCAGCAAGAGAACTAACCCATTAGGCCACCGGGGCATACCAAGTAAATCAGTTTTTATCAGGAAAGCTTTTCTAAAGCGATTCAGGATAATTCTTTTTATTTACTTATTTTTCCTTCTCTTCCTCCCTTCTTGCTTCTTCTTTTTAAGGGAAAGGTACAGGCACGAACGAAGGCGAGTCAGGCAGCACAAGAGAAAGAAGGAGGAAGCATTTTATTTTATTTTTATTTAGTAGTTCATATTGATTGTTCCTCCTTGGACCTAGGATGCAAATCCAGGTCCTAGAGATGCATGTGGACTGTACTCCTTCACAGGCAGCTGACCTAACGGCTCCTCCACCAGGGCACACTTAGCCTAATTCTTTATATCTACTACCAATATCATAAAAAATGGAAGTATGTTCAAACATTAAGGCATTATAAGACAGTGACATGCCTATGCATCATCAAAGCAGGTAAAACTATGTTTACTAAAGCTTTAAAGGTAAGTCTACATTATTTTATTGAAGCATCTTGAAAACTAAATGTCCACATATAGATAAGCTCTCTTTATCCAGAATGTTAAGGAAAGATATGCTAATTAACTGAATTTTGCATAAGATTATCATATAAACGAAGGGGCACCCTACTTTTATGAGTTTATATATCCTCTTAAGACTTTAAACTTTCCACTAAGGAGGATATGCAAGCGTGACACAGTAGGGCCACTACTCCTCTAACTGAGCTACTCCATCACAGGCGGGCTGAATGTCTTACACCAAAGAAGAAAGCCAGCAGTACACTGAGCAAATGAATGCAGTATTAAAATCACCAGCCCCTGATCTCATTATGTTACAAATTCTACTATG